>CM046329.1:2739000-3274324 GCA_025403435.1 Artocarpus heterophyllus
TCACCATGATCCTCTTCGTCGCCATCTACGACAGGGTCATCGTCCCAATCCTCTCCCGCCACACAAGGCGCCCCTGCGGGCTCACGTTCAAGCAAAGGATGGGCATTGGCCTGGCAATCTCTTGCATGGCCACTCTAGTGACAGCCGTAGTGGAGAGCAAGTGAAGAAAGGAAGGACTCAATGGAGAAATCATGTCCGGAGGTTGGCTAGTGCCCCAATATTGCTTGATCGGATTGGCCGAGGCTTTCAATGCAATTGGGCAGATTGAGTTTTACTGTTCTCAGCTTCCCAAGAACATGTCAAGCGTTGCCGTGGCTTTGTTTGCGCTTGGGATGGGGATGGGGAACTTGGTTGCGGATATGATTGTGAGAGTTGTGAATGGGCTTAGTGAGGGAAGTTTGGGGGGGAAGTGGCTTTCAAATGATCCGAACAAGGGTCACTATGATTACTACTATTGGTTTTTGACGTTTTTGGGCGTGGTCAATTTGTTATACTATGTTTTGTGCAGTGGTTTTATGTGTCTTGCGGGGAGAGCAAGATATGGAACGATGAGGATGATGAGGGTTTGGAGGATCAAGATTTGAGAATGTCTAAGGTAAAAAAGAATTAGAATATTTGGGTAAGTAAATAACTTGCAATATGTAAGAGACTTGGGAAGATTTGGGAATAACTAATTAAGGAAGGAGATAAAGAAGAAGATTTGGACAAGTCTAAGGATAAGTATTGAGCGCCTATTGTCTTTGCTGCCTAAAATATTTGAAATGTGTTTTGTTCAATTTGCTTTGATGGGTTGTCGCCACTTCCCAAAAATATATGTTTTTTTATTAGCTTAAGGGTTTTTTTTTTTTTTTTTTGATAAAAGAGAAAGGGGGAGGGGAATACCAACACTATTGAGTGGGGTTCAGTGTGACTTAAACCCTCAACATATAGTTAGGGTGGAGGAACTTACAACCAACTAGACTGTCCTCACTCGTCAACTTAAGGGTTTTTAGCTATATATATAATTTGTTGCTGGTAGGTTTTTGTATATCCTAAAAAATTATCAAATATATACACGAAGAAATGCTAAGTTTTTTTTCAAGTAAACGAAGAGAGAAAATAATTGAATATACTGAATATTAGTTCTCCATATTTTTTTCGCTAGATTTTGTTCATAAACTCGTATCATTTCTAATTAATTTATTATTCTATGCCGAAAACCGTACCATTTTGTTAATGTTACATACATATACATATAATATATATATATGGTGCCTTTATGTTACATTTATGATGTCTCACACTGTAGATCTCACAGATAACGAACGTCTTTTATTGTTTATAGGGCTTAACATCAATGGATCAAAGCATTTTTTTCATGCATATCTCGCGAGTGGCACGATAAGAGAAGATATGGCTTTTTAGGGCATGTTTAGAAAAGCTTTTTAAAAGCTATTTTTAGCTTTTTGAGTCTAAAAACTGCTTCTGTAAGTGTTTGGATGAACTATTAGAATAACTTTTGCTCTCCAGAAATGCTTCTTGTCAAAACCATAAAATATAGTTTCTCAAAAAAGCTGTAACACCTTAGAATTTATTAAGTGATATTAGAATGTAAAATGATAGATTAGTGTGCCATAATAGACATTTTAAACTTAATTTGATCACTTTATGAAAATTTTAAATTCAATGTTATTTTTTATTATTTTAATGGTTTAAATTCAATTTATTAAGTGATATTAGAATGTAAAATGATAGATTAGCGTGTCATAATGGACATTTTAAACTTAATTTGATCATTTTATGAAAATTTTAAATTCAATGTTATTTTTCATTATTTTAATGGTTTTTAATTACGCTTAATTATTTTCAATTTTTGAAATAAAACAATTTGTCAAATGCCAAATGTATCTCGCTTTACAAAACTGTGGGCGGTACACAATTTCTACACAATGAAAACCGCTCAATTTTCCCTCTATTTATACCTCTCACTCTCCCTCTCTTTCACTCACGTCTCTCTCTCTCTCCTTCCCTCTCTTTCTCGCGTCTTTCTCTCCCACTCACTTTGCCTCTCTCTTTCTCTCCCATTTTCTCTTAAAATTTTTGAATCAAATAGAGCCCCAAGCATCGATTAGGTGGATTTGAGGCTCGAGAACGTGATTGACCAACTAAAAATGCGATTTAAAGCTTCGATTCAAGGTTAGTTTTTGATTTTCAAAACTTTTTCAATTTTTTAATTTTTCTTATATTTTGAAATTTAAGCTTATTTGAACTTAGAAAACCTTTGATCTAAGTTAGGGGAAACTAGAACAACTAGGATTTGAGCTTTGTTTGAAAAAAAAAAAGACTTCAAATCAAGATTTTTTATTTTTCTATATTTTTGAATTTTCTTGGATTTTGTGTGCAAATCTTGTTTAAATGAGTTTAAAAGTGTCCTATTATGTTTTTCTATCATCTATGATTGATTTTCATGCCTAAGAATTGAGAAAAATAGGTTGAAATGAAGATTGGGGCTCGGGAGGCCGAGAACCCGTGCTTGAAAAATTCTAAAATTTTTCCAGATTAGCAGGCTGAACTTTGTGTTCAATAGGCTGGATTCATAGGTTCGGCAAGCTAGATTCATACGTCCAGTAGGCCAAACCTGGAAAAGTTCGGCCAGCCGAACCAGGGTGACCGACAGGCCGACCGGACATGGTGAAATTTTGCTATTTTCCACTCGTTCTTACTGTTTTGAACCCCAATTGAAATTTCAACTTTATAAATGATTTTATAAATACAAATGGCACACTAGGATACCATGAAATAGTTGAGCAATGTAGAATATCTTAAACTAGATACTGATAGACCTAGTTGCTATTTAAGGTTGTTTGTAATTCTACAGAGCTAACATATAGCAGACCAGGATTACGGTGTGGGACACCGGCACGAGTATTGAGATAAGACTTCTACCCTTTTTCATTAATAACCTTGTTTCAAATGATTTTGACCTTAAAAAGGGTTTTCATCAAAATGTTCTCAACGGTTGATTGGGAAAAGTATTTTATCGATTATTTTCTTACAAACCGTGGATTGAGGTGAACTTCATAATGAACTCCATAATGAATGTTAATAAAAATACCTGGTAAATGGGTTTTAAATAATAATAGAATGGATATAAGGGCATGATGCCATATCAGAGATCGGGTCGTGTAGCGTACAACCTTGGGGGTAGGTCCCGAAACCCAGTTGGGTCACTACGGTGGTGTTATACATATGGTTTGCCCAGGAAATGAAAAGTGGTATTCTTTCTGGTCGACCAATAAACAATTTTGGTGAGAATAATTTTTCTTAAATTTCATTTATGTATTCAAGTCTACCTTCTAAATAAGTTTTCTTTTAAAATTAAATGTTTCTAAAAATCTTAGTCCTATTGAGTCTTTCGCTCGCACTTTATTTGTTTTCAAACCTTTTCCCTCCCCCTCTAGGTGGATTTCAGCTTAGGTTCAGAGAGGAGTCCACAGATAAGACACAGGAGCAATAGAAGAACCTAGTAGGTTATTCAAGTTATAAAATCAAGGCCTGTAATATTTTATTTTTCAATCCTTTACTTGGACTGTAGTTGTAATATAATGTTGTCAGTACCATGTGTGTGCACAAGATGTGGATCAGTGGGACCCATTCTCGTTTCTCTTTATTTCTTTATTATTTTCTTATTGTTTTCCCTGCCATTCTTATTTGTTTAATTACCATAAATGCTTGTTTTAAAAAAGGTTTTTAAAATTTCCACAATTTCATAATTAATTTAAACACTTAGACTCTTGTTTTAACTAAATTTTTACTTAATTAACTTAATTAGCCTGTCACGTCACTTCTTGTACTTCGGGACGTGACAGAATGGTATCAGAGCTCAAGGTTATGAACCTTGGGAATTATGTACACTTAAGTACAACAATGAAATACCACTAACAGTCCAAATTTTGTTTTCAGAAGTGAGAGAATGGCACTTAGACGACGTTCGACAGCTGACGCTGAGTTTGAAAATGATGAGGGCATGATGAGAGCCATGTTTGCTACATTTCAGCAGATGGCAGCTAGGGCAAGACCGGAGAATTCTGATGTTAGTCGTCAGCACATGTATTTTAAGGAATTCTGGCATGCGTCTATACCGACTTTTGATGGAAATGAGGACCCGCAAGTGGTAGAATATTGGCTAGACTCGATCGTGAAACACTTAGATACTTTTGGTGTGCCAACTGAGTATCGTGTGGAGTTTACTGCATGTAAGTTCGAAGGTGGTGCCAATACTTAGTGAAAGCAAGCTAAACACTTGGAAAACAATGGTAATATCAGTTGGGACAGGTTCGAGGAGCTATTCTACGATTGATAATTTCTACAAGGGTATAGAGAACAGAAGGTGGCTGAATTCTACAGGTTACAATAGGTTGACTTGTCAGTTCAGGAATATGAGACAAAGTTTAATGAGCTGGCTAGGTTTGCTCCATCTATAGTGGCATCGAAACGTGAGAAGTGTATTAAGTTTTAGGAAGGGCTTAAGGCTCCTATGCGACAACAGGTGGTTGCCCTGTGACTCAGGAATTTTGGAGAGCTTGTGTTGTCAGCGATATTAGTGGAATAATTATACGCAGTACTGTGAGGATCGAGCAAAGACATCAAGAGGACCTCGGAGAAGCGATAGGAGGAGCACCAATAGCCGTCTAACTCCGGGAAAGAACGAACAGGGTGACGTGAACAGTGGTAGCAGCAGTTCATCTAGCAGCGGGCGCAACAACCCTTACAGCTTTCACTGTCATTATTGTCAACAGCCGGGACATATTAAGAGAAATTGTCCAATCAGGAGTGCTCGTTTAGGATTTCAGGCTGGAGAAGGTGCCAGTCGTCAGCCTCAGCCCCGGACTCTACCTCCACCTCAGCAGTACCCTCAGCTTTAGTTTCATCAGTTCTCTCCTCAGTAGTCGCCATACTCAGCACAAGGACAGTAGCCACAAAACTTTCAACGCAATGCCCTTCAGTATTGAGCACCAAATATAGCTAGCGTATAGTCGCCTCCGTCACAGCAGTATTGACTGACTAATCCAAGACCTAGCAATACTGGTAGAGGAAAAGGAAAAGCCCTAGTTTAGGTTCATGCGATGACAACAGGGAGTTCGGATGCCCATACCAGTAATGCGGTTGTCGATGGTATGATTCTAGTTTCTCAATCCTTAGCTCATGTTTTATTTGATACTGGTGCCACGCATTCTCTCATTTCGAGTTCTTTTGTACATGCCTTGGGATTAGAGATAGAAGAGTTTGATGAGCCCGTAGTTATAGCTTCACCCTTGGGGCGAGTGTGTGTAGATTGTGTATGTAAAGCTTGTAAAATAAAGATTGGGGATGAGATTTTGAAAAGTGATTTGATTGTACTCCCCATGAGATCATATGATGTAATCCTAAGGATGGACTGGTTGTCTAGGTATAATGCAGTTGTAGACTGCCAGCTTAAAAAAGTGACCCTAGTGTCTGACAAGGGGACGTGACCACTTACCACGGTGGTGGTAATCGGTTAACAAGTGAGCATCTAGTGAAGTCATGTCTCGGAGGTCGAAAGAATCTGGTTTGTTATGTCTTTCTTGCAAGTCTAGAAAGAGAGCCCAATAACTTGAAAAGAAATGTAGCGATACCAGTAGTGGATGACTTTAGAGATGTCTTCCTTGACGAGTTGCCAGGATTACCACCACATCAGGAGATTGAATTTGGTATCGAGTTGCTTCCAGGAACAACATCGATTTCAGTAGCACCTTATTGGATGGGCCGGCAGAAATGAAAGAATTGAGAAAACAACTCTAGGAGCTTGTTGATAAGGGATATATTCAGAATAGTACGTCACCTTGGGGAGCATCGGTTTTATTCGCTAAGAAACATGATGGGACTCTCAGGCTGTGTATAGATTATCGGTGGCTAAATCGGGTCACGATGAAAAACAAGCATCCTATGCCCAGGATCGATGAACTGTTTGATCAGTTGGGAGGTTTACGGTATTTCTCGAAGATAGATTTGCGTTTGGGATACCACCAGCTTAGGATTAAAGAAGAAGGCATTCCTAAAACAGCTTTCAGGACCCGGTATGGACACTTTAAGTTTTTGGTGATGCCATTTGGGTTGACCAACGCTCCGGCAACTTTCATGGATTTGATGAACATGATATTCAGGCCATATCTAGATCAGTTTGTGATCGTATTCATCGACAATATCCTGGTATATTCTAAGACTTGGGAGGAGCATGAGCAGCATCTCAGGATCTTGCTTCAGACTCTGCAGGAGCACCAGTTGTACGCCAAGAAAAAAAAGTACGAGTTTTGGTTAACATAAGTTAAGTTTTTGGGTTATGTCATCTCCGAGCAAGCTATTTCAGTGGATCCATCCAAGATAGAAGCCATAGTGGAATGGGAAAGGCCAAGGAATATAGCAGCAATCCGTAGCTTCTTGGGACTTACAAGATACTACAGGAAATTTGTGAAGGATTTCTCGAAGATCGCAGCGCCGCTGACAAGAATGATCAGGAAGAACATCGGTTTGAGTGGGATGAAGAATGTGAGCTCGCTTTTCAGGAATTAAAGAATCGGTTGACTTCAGCCCTAGTATTGGTTATTCCCAATAGTGATGAGCTGTACGAGGTTTATACAGATGCTTTAGGACGCGGTGCGTGTTGATGCAATATGGACGTTTAGTGGCGTATGGATCAAGACAGCTACGACTTCATGAGCAAAATTATCCTACTCACGACTTAGAGCTTGCGGCGGTGATTCACACATTGAATATCTGGAGATGTTATTTGTACAGGGTGACATTTCAGGTTTTCTCCGACTACAAGAGTTTGAGGTATCTGTTCATTCAAAGGGATCTTAACTTGAGGCAGCGGAGATTGATGGAGTACATGGAGGATTATGATTTCACACTACAGTACCATCCCGAAAAAGCTAATGTAGTCACGGATGCGCTTAGCAGGAAGTCTTCAAGGATTCTTGCTTGCTTGGCTCTTAAGGATTGGAATAGAGATGTGACTGTGAGTGAGTATAGGCTACAGTATTATGAAGACTACAATTGAGTTTCGGTGTACCATATGGAGACGACCCCAGCTCTTGTTCAGATGGTGAAACAGAATCAGTGGCAGGACCAGCATCTGCGGGGAATTTGGACGTGGATTCAGAACGGAGAGTAATTTGAAGAATAGAGAATACATGCCGATGGATCGCTATACTTTCAGGAGCGCCTAGCAATTTTAGCAATCGTAGAGGTGACAAAAGCCATAATGGACGAAGCCTACAAGTCTTAGTTCACCATACATCCGGGAAGCACAAGATGTATCGTGATTTGAAGAGACAATATTGATGGAGAGGTATGAAAAAAGACGTCTGGGAATATGTAGCCAAGTGTGCGACTTGTCTTTAGGTGAAAGCCGAGCATCAGAAGCCAGCATGTCAGCTTTAGCCTCTTCCTACTGCAGGGTGAAAATAGGAGCACGTGACGATGGATTTTCTTATCGGTTTGCCAAAGACGGAGCAAAGGCATGATGCAATTTGGGTCGTGGTCGACAGGTTAACGAAATCAATGCATTTCATTCTGTTCAGGTCGACATGTTCGAGGATAGTTCTTGGGGAATTGGACCTGTAGAATATAGTGAGATTGCATAAAGTTCCTTTATCCATCACATCCAATAGAGATACCGGGTTCAATGCTAAGTACTGGAGAAGCTTCCAGGAGGCTTTAGGTACCGATTTGAATTTCAACACAGCATTTCATCCTCAAATCGATGGGCAATCTGAGCGAGTTATCAGATTCTCGAGGACATGTTGCGTGCTTATGCATTAGACTTCGGTGGGACTTGAAAAAAATATTTGCGTCTGGCAGAGTTTGCGTACAACAATAGCTATCAGTCGAGCATTGGCATGGCACCATTTGAGGCGTTGTATGGACGACCGTGTCGATCACTGATGTGTTGGGCAGAACCGGAAGACAGGATTATCCTTGGGCCAGATGAGATTCGCGATAGCAATGAGAAAGTCATTGTAATTCGAAATCAATTGAAGGCAACTTAGAGTCGACAGAAGAATTATGCGGATAAAAGACATCGACCCTTGGAATTTGCAGTAGGAAATTTTTTTCTCTTGAAAGTATCACCTCGTAAAGGCATTATGCGATTCGGGGTAAGTGGTAAGCTTGCACTGAGGTATGTTGGACCGTTCGAGATCACTCAGCGTGTTGGTGTGGTCACTTATCGGCTCGATCTTCCGCCTGAACTTTCTCATGTTCATGATGTGTTCCACGTGTCGATGCTTAGGAAGTGTCCGCCTAAGTAGAGTAAGATAGTTTCATTTTACGATGTGCAGATCTAAGAAGACACGACATATGAGGAAGTGCCTATTTAGATTATCGATCGAAGAGTGATCAGCTTGTGTCATCGTGATATACCGTTAGTAAAGGTCATGTGGCAGCATCACGGGGTTGATGAAGCCACTTGGGAATTAGAGTCGAGCATGCGGGAGTTGTATCCCCATCTGTTTTGTTTCTAAACCAATTTGTAAATTTCGAGGAAGAAATTTCTTTTAGGGGTGGAGAGTTGTAACGGCCTGGAATTTATTAAGTGATATTAGAATATAAAATGATGGATTAGTGCGCCATAATGGACATTTTAAACTTAATTTGATCACTTTATGAAAATTTTAAATTCAATGTTATTTTTGATTATTTTAATAGTTTTTAATTATGCTTAATTATTTTAAATTGTTATTTTGAATTTTTGAAAGAAAACAATTTGTCAAATGCCAAACGTATCTCGTTTTACAAAACCGTGGGTGACATACAGTGAAAACCGCCCACTTTTCCCTCTATTTATATCTCTCACTCTCCCTGTCTTTCACTCACGTCTCTCTCTCTCATTCCCTCTCTTTCTTGCGTCTCTCTCACCCACTCACTTTGCCTCTCTCTTTCTCACCCATTTTCTCTCAAAATTTTTGAATCAAATCGAGCCCCAAGCATCAGTTAGGTGGATTTAAGGCCCAATAACATGATTGACCAAGTAAAAACACGATTTAAAGCTTCAATTCAAGGTTAGTTTTCAAATTTCACAACTTTTTTAATTTTTCAAACTTCCTTGCATTTTGAAGTTTAAACTTATTTGAACTTAGAAAACCTTTGATCTAAGTTAGGGGAACCTAGAACAACTAGGATTTGAGCTTTGTTTGAAGAAAAACGACTTCGAATCAAGATTTTTTGTTTTTTTCTATTTTTGAATTTTTTGGATTTTGTGTGCAAATCTTGTTTAAATGAGTTTAAAGTGTCATATTATGTTTTTCTATTATCTATGATTGATTTTCATGCCTGAGAACTGAGAAAAACAGGTTGGAATAAAGATTGGAGCTCGGGAGGCCGAGAACCCGTGCCTGGAAAATTTTAAAATTTTTCCAGATTGACAGGCCAGATTCATGGGTTTGACAGGCTGGATTTATAAGTCTAGTTCCAAGTTCGGCCCACCGAATCAGGGTGACTGGTAGGCTGACCGGGTATGATGAGATTTTGCTATTTTCCACTCGTTCTTACTGTTTTGAGCCCCAAACAAAATTTTAACTTTATAAAAGGATTTTATAAATACAAATAGCACACTAGGACACTATGAAATAGTTGAGCAACGTAGAATATCTTAAACTAGATACTAATAGACCTAGTTTCTATTTAAGGTCATTCGTTGTTTCGTAGAGCTAACGTATAGAGGATCGGGATTACGATGTGGGACACCGGTACGAGTATTGAGGTAGGACTTCTACCTCTTTTCATTAATAACCTTGTTTCAAATGATTTTGACCTTAAAAAGGGTTTTCATCAAAATGTTCTCATTGGTTGATTGAAAAATAAATTTTATCGATTATTTTCTTATAAACTGTGGATTGAGGTGAACTTCATAATGAACTCCATAACGAATGTTAACAAAAATACCTAGTAAATGGGTTTTAAATAATAATAGAAACGGATATAAGGGCATGATGCCATATCAGAGATCGGGTCGTGTAGCGTGCGACCTTGGGAGCAGGTCCCAAAACCTAGCTGAGCCACTACGGTAGTGTTATACATATGGTTTGCCCAAGAAAGGAAAAGTGGTATTCTTTCTGGTCGACTAATAAACGATTTTTGTAAGAATAATTTTTATTAAATTTCATTTATGTATTCAAGTCTACCTTCTAAATAAGTTTTCTTATTAAATGTTTCTAAAAATCTTAGTCATATTGAGCCTTTCGCTTACACTTTATTTGTTTTCAAACATTTTCCCTCCCTCTCTAAGTGGATTTCAGCTTAGGTTCAGAGAGGAGTCCACAGACAAGACACGTGAGCAGTAGAAGAACCTAGTGGGTTATTTAAGTTATAAAATCAAAGCATGTAATATTCTAATTTTCTCTCTTTACTTGGACTGTGGTTGTAATATAATGTTGTCAGTACCATATGTGTGCACAAGATGTGAATCAGTGGGACCCATTCTCGTTTCTCTTTATTTCTTTATTATTTTCTTATTGTTTTCCCTGTAATTCTTATTTGTTTAATTACCATAAATGCTTGTTTTAAAAAAGGTTTTTAAAATTTTCACAATTTCATAATTAATTTAAACACTTAGACTCTTGTTTTAACTAAATTTTCACTTAATTAATTTAATTAACCTATCATGTCACCTCTCATGCTTCGGGGCTTGACAAAAGCACTTCTTAAATAAACTTAAAACTTGTAATAAAATATCAATAATATATTATAAGCTTAAATATAACATTTTTATAATTTTTAAAAAGATTGAAATCATTCTGACCAATTAAAGCTCTTTTAAAAATGGTTCTAAATACTTAAAAGTTAGAGCTTTTACTTCTCTTCTTCTACCAACTAAAAGCACAAGCAAAATTTTGCTAAATGGACCCTTAGTCAGGCAACTAATTACGTACCTTGAAACCATCTACAAGATCTCTTATACGTTAGTGACTCAAAAAAAAATACTGTATACCTATTGTGTTAGTCCAATTACTTGGAGCCGCATATTCTCTATTATATAATTGATGATAAACCAAATATATACATATATTTATATATATATATATATATTCTAGAAAATTAAGAGAATTCTTCTTATTTTCTTCGAGCTTGTTTTAATTCCTTTGTCAAACACAATAATATTTGAGAAAAAAGTTTTGACTCTAAAATTTGAATCCACGCTATAATACGTAAGAACTTTATATTATAACATTATACTATATCATATAAAGACATTATGTTGTTCGCATTTTGAACTGATCTTGTATTTAAACCACCCTCTCAAACCGTCTACTTATAACCAGCAGTATGTTATTCGTTGATGGTGTGTATTTTTACTATACCTCTCGATTTAGAAAATGTTGCCCATTGTGCCATTAATTTTAGGGTCGGTAATTTCGGACACGACACGATGACACGATACAAAAACGACACGAGATAATTGAGTTTGGACTGCACATTTATTAATTGTGCCATAAATGGGTTGGCACGAATAACACGAAAATAAATGGACTAGATTCGTGCTAACACGCTAAATACGCCTTAACACATTTAATTAAACGGGCCGTAAACGTGTTGACATGGCACGACACAACCCGCCCATTTATAACACATTTAAACTTAAAAATAAAAATATTTGAAATATTTATAGTAGGTTAGTATTAATTAGATATTGAGTCATAATAGATATAAAAGGACATTTAAAAAAAATGTCCTTTTTTTTCTTTTAATCCATTGATAACTAGAGTTTTCTTGAACATGTCCTCCTACTTCATAAAATGACACTATAACTCAGTTTAGTCGAATATTATAATACCCCTTGAACTAATTATTAGTTTAAAATTGTATCTATCTTTTTTTCTTTTTTAAATATTCATCATGCAATTAAGTCTATGCCAAAATTCAACATGCCACGTATTTTTTGCTTTCTTTTTTTTTTTTTTCCTTTGATCTATGAACTCAGCTTAGTAAAATACTGTAATACTCCTCGAACTAACTATTAGCTTAAAATTTTCTCTCTTTTTTCTTTTTTAAATATTATCAGGCATTTAGCTAGTAGTGAAAATTATTGGTGAAAATCGTTTTTATTGTAGCATGTGAGAGCTTTACACTATAACAATTTTTTTTACTGTAGTATGTAAGAGTTTTATACTGTTCATAACTGAGTTTGTGGTTCACACCACTCTTTGTCAAACACCCTTTTAATCATGCAGTTAAGTCTATGTTTTTTTTTCTCTTCTTTTTTTTTTCTTTAATCTATTAACACAGTTTAGTAGAATATATAATACCCCTCCAACGAATTATTAGTTTAAAATTTTTCACTCTTTTTTCTTTTTTAAATATTAATCGTGTAATTAATTCTATGCTAAAATTCAGCATGCCCATGTGTTTTTTTTTTCTTTTTTTACTCTAATCTATGTTATCCTTCTTTTAATTAATCGATGATATTGCACTAATGTTTTCAAAAGAGGGGTTTTAATTACTTGACTCATAACAGAATTAAATGAACCAATTGTTCAAGTATTTAAGATCTTGGAAAACTACCTCTTAGGAACTCTTAGCAGAAAATCAATAGATCTAAACTCAAATCAATGTTACACTCATATAGCAAGCTTTTTTTTTTTTTTTGGCTAGAAGAATCTTATAAGAAGCTTGTTTTGTTTTGTTGTAGTTTTAGAATAATTGTAGTTTGCTTAATGTCATGGAATTAAATTTGAGAATTAACTTTTACCCTTCCTTTAAATTTTAATATTAAGCAACACATTATACAACAATTTTTTTTTTTTTGTAATATTGCAAAAAGATTTCGTCGTAAGATTTAACTAAGCATGAAGCTCATCTCTTGATGTAAATTCAACATTTTCATGTCGCTATGTTTGGCAAGAGCAATTAAAAGTAATTTTTTGATTCAAAATACTGTAGCATGTAAAAGTTTTACATTATTCCCTAACCAAAAATTTAGTTCTAACTATGCTTGCCAAACACCCTCTAAGTATACCCGATTATAATAGATTAAAATGCATTGTTGCATCCCAAACTATTTGTTTTTTACATAATACATTCTGAACTTTTAATCTTGGTAAAATAAATCCTGAATTTTAAAATTATTGGCAACTGAGATCTAATAGTTAACAACGGTTAAAAAGTATAGACAATTTTAATAACAAAATCACATGTGAGTTTTTTTTAAGGGTAGAACTCATCATTTTAAGAAAAGAATTGAAGCTTAACACGTAAAAAAGAGTATTTAACAAAAATCATGTAGCTTTTGGATTTCAATTGCCAATGATTTCAAAATTGAGGGTACATTGTGCCATGATTGAAAGTTCATGGTGCATTATGCAAAAAATAAATAGTTCAAGATGCAACAATATAATTTACTCATTATAATATGTTCGGCAATCTTTCAACTAAAAGTTTTAGTTTCTACAATATAAAGTTTCGTATGTTACAATGTTGTGAGTTATAGTGTAAAAGTCTCAGATGCCACAACATTTTTGATGAAGATTGATTCAAATTGAATATTTGCAAACAACATTTTAATATTAAGGTTTAAAATTTAAAATTTGAATTCTTTTATTTTCAAGTTCAAAGGATAAATACATATAAAACAAATTAAAATAAAATACCAATTTAATTTAAAATTTGAACTCTTATTATGGTTCTCTCTTTCTCTCTCATCGCTCTTTCTCTCTCCTCTATGTCAGCGTTCCTCTTCTCACACACAATCTCATCTTCCTAAGAGATTCGTCGTCGCCTTCTCAATCCCCCAACTATAGGTTGTTTCATCTTAATCTCAAATCTATCTAATTCGATCATTCTCTTTCCTTTCCTCAAATCCCTAATTTCTTTTATTTTTTTGGTGTGTACATATAAATTATTGCTTTGATTTTAGTTTCGATTTTTATTTGTCGGTTCGATTTGGTGCTGATTTCAGTTTAGGTTTTTCTTTTTTCCTGTTTGCATGCCTATAATTTTGGTTGCGTTTGTAATTGTAAGGGTGTTATGTTAGTTCGAGTTATTTTTTTTGTTCTTTACATTGTGTCACAGGCGGTTACTCAGGTCCGAAGGCTTCCTCGGAATTTCCTTTGAAGTGTTCTCGTTGCGGTACGTCGTCTAATTCTTCTCTTTGTTTCTCAGCTTCCCTTTTATTATTATTATTATTATTATTATTATTATTATTATTATTATTTTGGGATTTCCCGATGTAACGCCCCTATATGGGGGTTAACAGTTTTTAATGAGATAAAATAAAAATAAATAATAAAAGTAAAACCTTAAAAATAAAATTTGCCCGGGACTTAAATGAAAACTCTCAACTCAAAAATAAAAATATAAACGATAAATAAACCACAGTTTTAAATGTAGCACCTTAAATTTAATAATATAAACTGTTGTCATCATCATTTTAACCCTCAACACATTGTAATACAGTCACAGAAAGTAACAATTGATGCTTACATTATCATGAAGAACATTCTCAACGATTGAAGCAGTCCCAATGTAATATAGCTACATCACTTCCTCAACTATATTTCTCGTAGCCACCTCACACTTAGTGAGTCCTGAAAAGATATAAACATAAGGGAATGAGCAACACTATGCTCAGTAGAGAAAGCCATTACTCACCTTTAGGTTTTTATCATTACCACATTAAAACCTGCATGGTTAGTAAGTCACATCATATTCCAGATTATGAGGTTTATTATGATCACATCTTATGAATACCGTAGTTAATCATTACCAAGTGTCATAATTACACATTTATACAAATATTACCAATCATCATTGTTCCTAGGTATCCATGTTAAATTGAGTATCACTCAACTCATCGAAACTCAAATGGGCGCACTTGATCACCCTATAAACATTCCAAGGGTGTTCCGGTGAGGGGACATCAAGCCCCGAGTCCTCACCAAATCGATTCCTGTACAGTGTGTTCTGGGACTTTCAACCCAAGGAAGCGTCATCACCTTCCCCCTATTTTACCTTTTAGGGTATTCATGCCCAAGGACGTAATCGCCGCCCTCTTCATGTCTCATCATTTCTCTATATTAAATCATTATTAATAGAGTCAGTTTTCCTAACCATGCTTCTCAATTTATAACATGTGTCAATTCATTATGTTCCTCGCCGTACAATACAAGACGAGTCCATGTCATAGTTTCATATGTGATAATCATATAATATCAGTTCAACATAGATATATATATATTGCGGCAAAACAATCAATTTTAATTCTATAAAAACCTCACAAAAGATGAGTAATAGAATCCCTACCTTTCAAGCTTATCAACAATCTTTTAATCCTGGAATCAGTTAACGTTAGCTCCATACTCCCTTGATCCTAAGGCGTGCATAAGGACAATTAAAACTAAAGCACAACATACAACTACATTCATAAATAAATCATGTGTAAACCTATCTTACTAGTATGCCATTAAAGCTTTTATATAAATCTCTTTTGAATACCACAGTAAACAATTTTTGTCTTAACACAATATAAAATGTGAACAAGTAATCTATATGTTTTAGTCCCTAATAAGATTCATCAATCACTTAGGATAATATTGGAAAGGTTGCAAGACATTAAAGAATTAGGTGGTGAGCAAAGATGGGTTCTTGGTTCAGGTTAGCAGCTGGTATACCATAACAAACTGGCAGATTTACTAGTTTCCAATACAAAAATTGAATAATTCTTAGAAAATAAAATACAACTCCGATTTAGGTTTATGATAGCTCGTTAGAAAGCCTAGGATGCTACTTTTCAAATATGCAAACCAATTCATAAAATTCATTTTAATTTAATCTTAGAATTTCAAGAAATAACCACTGCCCATAGAGGTATTACAAAGTTTAACAATATAAATTTTCTGTCTAGGGCATATACACTTAGACTTCATACATATGCTCCAAAATAGCAACAAACATATACTTAGGTTTAAGAACGCAAATTTGAATAATCCTTTAGTATAAAAGAAAATTTATAAATGAAAGACTAAATTTGTTCATAAGATTCTAACCTCGGATTATGGTTAGTTGGAAGCTTGAAATGGCTTCAAAACAGGTTCCTTTACTTCGGTATGACTGAAATTCTTGCTCAAATGGAGGTGATGGTGGCTGATTTTTATGGCTGCCTTGAAGAAGTTCTCTAAGTATTTTGCTTCAGCAAAGAAATGAGAAGAAGAGTGTGGGAACCGTGGAAGAAAAAGGAAGAAAAGATGAAGTCTTTGAAAAGAAGTGATAGAAACAATTATAGAGGAGACATGTTGAAGCATGTCACGGAGGAAATAAAGAAAATGAGGGTCAAGAGTAGTTGGAAAAGATATCCTTATGTCTCATCTAAAGACTTTAACACACATAATGCCAATATGACATTTTTGAGATTTATTAGAAGTTCTAAGGCTTTTTAGTAATCATACTAAATAAATATAGGAGAATTTTAGAAAATTTAAAAATAGATAAAAATAAATATTATAAAATAAATTTAAATGAAGCAATTTTTTTTTGTACATTAAAAATTAATTTAATTACCTCAATACCCGTTAGAAGAATAACGGGTGTCACAGCTCTACCCCCCTTAAAGAAATTTCGTCCTCGAAATTTCAATTCTAGCAATACTAGTAAAAATTATGATTCCACTATGATTCCAATTCTAAGTCTAAACCGTTAATGTTGTTTGTCCTCCAAATTTAAGTTATCGTATCTCCACTTATTTACTTGCATAATAAATCTTACTCCTAAATCCCTCAATGAGAGTATTTCTGACAAGTTTCAACTTATAACACCGTATAATAGTCTAAGAATCTGATCAGGCCTACATATTGACCATACCATGATTCCAGTCCTTCATTGTCCATGGACTGTGATTTACAATCACATTTAAGGAGATTGCCAGAGTAATTTTATATATTTCATCTTTAGGTTCCTTTTCCTTTTTAAGTAAGGAAAAGTCAAACATATTTGATTTCATACCTCTACTAATAAACTAAAACATAATCATAAAACATATATCACAAACGCTTTTATTCAAAACTATACATTAAACTTACTCATAGAGATATTAAACGGAATCTCAGAGTTGCAAACATACCCGGCATATTTTTCATTAAACAGCTATCCTCATGACACAAACATTCAATCCAAATAATATACTCATATTTCATATGGAATATCCCCATAACTGACTCTGGTACTTCCACATAATATTAACAGAATATTACACATTACAAACATAATACGGATACGTTTCGAGAGTACAAGGCACTCCGTATACCAGCTATCCATATCATGCATGCTTAGAGGATACAAAAATATCGATAAACAAAAGATCGGACCTTAAGAAGGATGCGTTTCGAGAGCATCAAGTACTCCGTATCCAGCCATCCCGGCATTAGGCTCAATGAATCTAAAAGATTGAACAACGACGTACCACAAGAAACACAGAATACAAGGCAAACGGTTATTCGTAACACACGAAATACGGACACACATGCCTACATGCCAAAGATAAAACAAAAAGATTACAGATGGAGATTCAAATCAATTGGCCGCTCCCGGCTTTCCCTTTCCCATTCAAGCTTGGATGTTGCAGTGTCGGATTCTGGATGTATGATTTGCATTTTATCTATCAATTCCTCAGCTGTTGAAGCAGTGACAAAGATTTGTCTCTCCGATTCTGTAGTGATGTTTTCTTCCACAGCGTAATCTAGAAATTTCAAAAGACCGTCATAAAAACCCTTTACGTTCAGCAGTCCCAAAGGTTTGGAATAAAAGCCCAACAATTGCCCACAAGCAACTATAAATATTTCCTCAAGAGTACCTAGACCACCAGGTAATGCTATAAAAGCATCAGAATTATAGATTATGTCTTTAAAATTTTTAGGGATACTCCTGACTCCTTCTCCCTTACCTATGGCTTCCTTACAAAGGTTTCCTTCAACTGGAATATGAGGCCAAATTCTTACATCAGTAGCGTCGCTAGACCTAGCTGCTAGTGCCATATTTACCATCATTTTTATACTACCACCCCCATAGATTATGTTAATCTTCTTGCGTGCTAGGACTTGCCCTAAGTGATTTGCAGCTTCTAAATAAGCTTTATCTTTTCCAAGGCTGGAACCACAAAAGACACAGACATTCTTTATTTTCTTCGTGGACTGGGAGGTAGACATATTTGGTTTATAGAAGTGGTTGCTTAATGTCTGCTCCACTTAGACTTCGGGTTCTACATGAGTTTTTAAAGATGAGAAATATACAAAAAAGGCTAAAGAGATAGACAAGTAGGTAATGAAAAGGTAATCCAAAGATTTAAACAAAATCTTGTGCGGATAAGAAAGTAAGATAAGGTGATTGATAGTTTACAGAAAATTTGATTCACTTTTTGAAAAAGATTAGACTCTAATTGTATAACTTTTGACAATTGAGAACAATTCGACAGAAGACCCTCATGACACAACTGTAGACTTTTTGAAAAATATACACCAAGTCTAGAAATTTAATATAAACGACAAATACTGTAGAACTTTTGAAATTTGAGACACAAATCTTGAAATATCTGGATAAGCTTTTCAAAATTCAAACATATTACTGTACCGTATGTGACGTGTCTGATAAGATAATATATTTTATTATATATATATTTAAGAAAATCATAAATTAAATAAGATATTAACACTTACAGTATCAATCTAATAATCACAATTATTTCAAACACAAAAGCAAATATTTTGAGTAAAAGAAAAACACAAACTGTTGAACATCAGCTAAAACTGCTTCAAATAAGTAAAGACTAAATAACCTTTATAGAGCGATGACTTATTCCCCATCCAGTTTTCTTATGGCTTGGCAAACAGGATCTAAAAATACCATATTCCTGAGGCGTTGTCTTTCTGTATAAAATTTAGGCCAGAGTTTAAAAATAGCTCCTTGAACATATCCACTAGGGTGACCGTAGAGAGGAGGATGGATGCTATCCAAGTTCTCCTTTGAAAGTCCATCCCTACAAAACCTTATTTTATCCTCTCTATTCGTAGACATATAACCAGGTGAAGTACATTTACCGTTACAATTTTGTCTTCCACATTTGTTACAAGTGACCACGATGGCACGAGCTCTTCTTTTCATTGCACTACGACTGGTACCCGTTCCTGGTAAACCGACATCTTGACTAAAGTCACTCGGACGGATTTTCCCCTCTATTAACATTCTCACATCACAAGGGATACCAAAACGCATAAGAATCCACAACCGAGTAATTCTAGCCTTGTATTTCTTTCTGAGAATCTTTTGGGAGAGTGATGGGAAATACTTTCTCAGGTGTTGGTACTTTGGGTCCATGATGAGATGAAAGAAGAGTAAATAGAAAGGAAAAATTAAGATAGTAAATTGCAGAATCCTAGAATTCCTTCTTCTTTTAGAGGAAAAGAAGAATTTCTAATGAAAAAGAAGAGGATTTGCGATTTAGAGAAAAAATAACAAATTAAGAGAGAAAAAGTGAACTCGGAGAAATAAGGTCTTACGCACAGTAAACGTATATGTAAACAATAATTAAACCACTGTATATGACACGTATAGAGACCACGTGGGAGAGACAGTGTGAATCAAACTGATTTAAGATTTAAACTAGGCCCAAATGTTCTTAGTTGAAAATGGTCAGGTTGTTTCGGGCCTTAACACATTTAGAACAAGTTAAATAACAAACATAAAATTGAAAACCAATTTGTATAAATCTTAAACCCAATTTAAAGCCCACTATAGATAAAGTTAACTATGAACAACAAATCTAATTTAACGACAACAAGGATCTTCCTGAATGATATTTAAAATCATTTCATAACAACATAATCTTCCAGCAACTCAAATAATTTTGTTTTAATCAAAACCTTATTGAACAATGCATACACCCATATGTTATTCCTAATACTCAACATCTATCAATGGATTCATCATCATTACTACCAAGGGTTTAGAATGCGACTAACCTTGAAATCAATACGATTTACGTCTTTCAACGTAGACCATATCAATGAACAAAGACACTTGATGTTACTACTTAAGAACATCTATAATCCCCACAATTCTACTCATACAATATATAATTTCCTCATATAACAAAACCTTAGGTAACCAAAAGATTCACTGATACACTTAAATACAATGTACGTAACGAAATATTCCAATTTTGAGATTCATGCATTCTAGACTTTACACAGTCTCAACAGACCAAAAGTCTAACATTTATCTCTCTCAAGATTCAATACCATGATTCCCAACTTATATCATATTCCTCAAATAAATAGAACTTTCAAGAAAAGTTATTGACACTTATGTGCTCCATCGAATCCACACATAATCATTACTTAGGTTTGAATCAATTATGAAAAATTTGGCATATCTATGCCAAACTTTAAAATCAATAAATCAAGCCTTATATTTCTCATTGTTTTTCACGAGACAAAAGGCTTTTAAATCCTCTTATCTATACGAATTTCTCATCGTTTATACGAATTAGATATGCTTATAGATCCAAATATTATACGAATCTCTCATAAGCAATCTACTTATAAACTCATTCCATATAATTATCATTCCCACATAACTATTAATACTTTTCTTCTATATAATTATTGTACTCATATAACCATTGATATTTTCATTCTATGGCCTTTCCATGTTACATCCTTCTAGACTGTATAAATCAATGTGAAGGTTCATTTTGATGATGACAATAAAAATTCAGCTTCAAAACCATCTCAAAAATATATTTTTTTAAAGTGGTGCTACACTCCCTAGGTTAACCGAACCTAGGCTCTGATACCAAAAATTCTGTAACGCCCCTATATGGGGGTTAACAGTTTTTAATGAGATAAAATAAAAATAAATAATAAAAGTAAAACCTTAAAAATAAAATTTGCCCGGGACTTAAATGAAAACTCTCAACTCAAAAATAAAAATATAAACGATAAATAAACCACAGTTTTAAATGTAGCACCTTAAATTTAATAATATAAACTGTTGTCATCATCATTTTAACCCTCAACACATTGTAATACAGTCACAGAAAGTAACAATTGATGCTTACATTATCATGAAGAACATTCTCAACGATTGAAGCAGTCCCAATGTAATATAGCTACATCACTTCCTCAACTATATTTCTCGTAGCCACCTCACACTTAGTGAGTCCTGAAAAGATATAAACATAAGGGAATGAGCAACACTATGCTCAGTAGAGAAAGCCATTACTCACCTTTAGGTTTTTATCATTACCACATTAAAACCTGCATGGTTAGTAAGTCACATCATATTCCAGATTATGAGGTTTATTATGATCACATCTTATGAATACCGTAGTTAATCATTACCAAGTGTCATAATTACACATTTATACAAATATTACCAATCATCATTGTTCCTAGGTATCCATGTTAAATTGAGTATCACTCAACTCATCGAAACTCAAATGGGCGCACTTGATCACCCTATAAACATTCCAAGGGTGTTCCGGTGAGGGGACATCAAGCCCCGAGTCCTCACCAAATCGATTCCTGTACAGTGTGTTCTGGGACTTTCAACCCAAGGAAGCGTCATCACCTTCCCCCTATTTTACCTTTTAGGGTATTCATGCCCAAGGACGTAATCGCCGCCCTCTTCATGTCTCATCATTTCTCTATATTAAATCATTATTAATAGAGTCAGTTTTCCTAACCATGCTTCTCAATTTATAACATGTGTCAATTCATTATGTTCCTCGCCGTACAATACAAGACGAGTCCATGTCATAGTTTCATATGTGATAATCATATAATATCAGTTCAACATAGATATATATATATTGCGGCAAAACAATCAATTTTAATTCTATAAAAACCTCACAAAAGATGAGTAATAGAATCCCTACCTTTCAAGCTTATCAACAATCTTTTAATCCTGGAATCAGTTAACGTTAGCTCCATACTCCCTTGATCCTAAGGCGTGCATAAGGACAATTAAAACTAAAGCACAACATACAACTACATTCATAAATAAATCATGTGTAAACCTATCTTACTAGTATGCCATTAAAGCTTTTATATAAATCTCTTTTGAATACCACAGTAAACAATTTTTGTCTTAACACAATATAAAATGTGAACAAGTAATCTATATGTTTTAGTCCCTAATAAGATTCATCAATCACTTAGGATAATATTGGAAAGGTTGCAAGACATTAAAGAATTAGGTGGTGAGCAAAGATGGGTTCTTGGTTCAGGTTAGCAGCTGGTATACCATAACAAACTGGCAGATTTACTAGTTTCCAATACAAAAATTGAATAATTCTTAGAAAATAAAATACAACTCCGATTTAGGTTTATGATAGCTCGTTAGAAAGCCTAGGATGCTACTTTTCAAATATGCAAACCAATTCATAAAATTCATTTTAATTTAATCTTAGAATTTCAAGAAATAACCACTGCCCATAGAGGTATTACAAAGTTTAACAATATAAATTTTCTGTCTAGGGCATATACACTTAGACTTCATACATATGCTCCAAAATAGCAACAAACATATACTTAGGTTTAAGAACGCAAATTTGAATAATCCTTTAGTATAAAAGAAAATTTATAAATGAAAGACTAAATTTGTTCATAAGATTCTAACCTCGGATTATGGTTAGTTGGAAGCTTGAAATGGCTTCAAAACAGGTTCCTTTACTTCGGTATGACTGAAATTCTTGCTCAAATGGAGGTGATGGTGGCTGATTTTTATGGCTGCCTTGAAGAAGTTCTCTAAGTATTTTGCTTCAGCAAAGAAATGAGAAGAAGAGTGTGGGAACCGTGGAAGAAAAAGGAAGAAAAGATGAAGTCTTTGAAAAGAAGTGATAGAAACAATTATAGAGGAGACATGTTGAAGCATGTCACGGAGGAAATAAAGAAAATGAGGGTCAAGAGTAGTTGGAAAAGATATCCTTATGTCTCATCTAAAGACTTTAACACACATAATGCCAATATGACATTTTTGAGATTTATTAGAAGTTCTAAGGCTTTTTAGTAATCATACTAAATAAATATAGGAGAATTTTAGAAAATTTAAAAATAGATAAAAATAAATATTATAAAATAAATTTAAATGAAGCAATTTTTTTTTGTACATTAAAAATTAATTTAATTACCTCAATACCCGTTAGAAGAATAACGGGTGTCACACCCGAGCTGTGAGGTATTTGTTTGGTCTTCATTTCTATGAGATTTCTTTCTAGTTCTAAAGATGGTGAATGAATTTAATTTTTTTTTTAATTTTATTTTTGCTTAGATTTATTGGGCCTTTTCCATTTGCAACAATTTTAGGTTTATTTATAATTTCTATGCAAGCCGGTCTAAATTCTCATTTTGTTGATTTATCTTGTGTGTTTTTTTGCTTTGTTTCTTTTATCTGTTGTGTACATCTGAGAACCAAAGTTACTTCTTTTTAAGAAAAAAATAAATTAATAATTATTACGGAATTGCATTTTTAGTTCTTGTGAAATTAAGTTCCATGCTTTAGGCTATTTGCGGAATAGTAATATGAGATCTCAACCATTTTTAAGCATTAATACAACATTTATGTTTGTTTTTGGCGTTTATTGTGTGGCCTAGTGTTGTTTATGGAAAGTGACTGCGGCATTCATGTTATCCACTTTTAAAGCATGTGGTAATAGTTGGATGATTTGTTAGGTTGTACTTGTAAATTACTGCTTGGGATTTAAGAATGGCCATGTAAATATGTTTTGCTCGAGTAAAGAAGTGGGCTAAGATTTTGCTTTGCATTTTTTGAGGTTTTCCGAAACCAGCTAATGTTGAATGCTAAAAAGTTAGAAGTCCAACATGAATAAAGATGGGTCTTTTATAGGCCAAGCATAGAATCCTCTTTGCATAAATTAAGCTCGCTACCACTTTTGAAGCTTCGATATTTACCTTTATTGTTTTTCTTTTGTACAAATTAATCTCATTTGGTCACGTAAATGATGAGTTAATAAAAGTGAAATTTTTACCAACCACGCCATGCAGTATTCTTCATAATCTATTTTGCTCTCCCTTGGCCTTCTGCAACCTTTAACATGAATCCTAGAAACATTTTGGTTAACAGCGAAAATGGAAAGGATAAAAAAGAAAAAAACATGAAAAATGAAAAAAAGAAAAAGAAAAAGAAAACAAGTTTATGATCTTTTTTCAAAATCTCTCAAAGAATAAAAAAAATTTACCCGTCCTCGAGTTATACATCTTTGTTGTTTCTTCCATCATTGTTTTGATGCTTATGAGTAGATTAATTTACCATTGACTTTTTTTTCCTTTTTTCTTTGGTAATAAATGATTGCCATAGGTTTTCTTTTTTCTTTGGTAATAAATAATCTTTCTCTAATCCACGAAAATTATACTTTCAAGAATGTTATTGTTTAGCAACGACCTTGATTTAAGCTAGTGGCCTCTTCTTTGTGTTTCCAATCATAGTTGTAGGTTATCTTTTGGCTTCTATAGCATTTTGAAAGAGTTTGTTTGGTATTGGTTAAGGTAAGGTGCAGAGTGTTGTTGTTATTGTTGTTGGGCTTTTTTTATTTTTATTTTTTTAAGCTATGTGATTAGAAGGTGAGGCTGCTTCTTCTATGCTGGTGAATGTGTCTAGTTTTGCTTAATTAGTAAGCTACACTATAAAAGTTTGGAACTATAATGACATGCAAGTGAAGGTGGTGGTACGTTGTGGTTTTGTCTGCTTTTCAATCCTTTTGTTGCTACATTTACTTTTTTATTTTTTTTTAGGAATATGTTGATTATGGTTTGCAATGCAAGCAAAATGATGGCTTAAGAGAGGGGTCAAAGAGAAGGACAAAACAAGTGGGTCTTTTCACACATGCCATGCCTGTTTTGTCCTTCCTATTACATCATTTTGAAGCAAAGTGATTTTCAAGTTTTTCTACAAAAAAGATTAGTCAATTGTGACCTTTCCCCAAGGGCCATATTCAGAGACTAGAGATTTTTTCTCTCTACAGAAGCATGTGAAAAGTGAGATTAACTGTTTTAATTTAGATATACTTTAAGCGCAAATGAATAGAAAATGAGGAACAACATTCTCTGACAAGGAAAGCAAAAGGATAAAAATGAGATACGAGGATAAGGCACAACTACCAACATTAATCTACATATAAATAGGTGATAAGGATGTTGTAATATTCCTTCATCTCATAGAAGAAAAATTACATCGTCATAATAGATGCTATTAGTTTTATGATGTTGCATTAATTGTACATCGTGAGTGTGTGTGTGTGGAATATTCATTTGCTTGTACAACTGCAAACTTGAACAAGTTCATGCATGCATAATGCATTGTGATCTTTTGTGGCCCAGTCACAAAGTTTTAGATGATCTTGTTTATTTGTTAGTTTTTCTTAACAATTTATGAGGTTTTTTGTGAAGTAAATCATTTGTTTGAGAAAAGGACCAAAACAAACGTGTGTAAGATAAAAGTTAGTTTTATTGCCTGTTGCCTCTTGCGTTTTATTGCCTCTTGCCTCTTGCCTCTTGCGTCATGCTATATGTTTATTGATTTGAATTCTCTCGTATATTGATTTCATTAAGAAAGAAAGAGATAGAATTGTAATTAAATTAGTTTATTAAAGAGTCATCTTCATCAAATAAGGTAGACACAACATGTTCTGCATGGCATTAGCTAAGGAAATTATATAACTCAAGTAGCTTTGCTTATGGAAATCCTAAATAAACTAAATTCAATTAAGAATATTGTTCTTTCTTCTCGGTCTTGAATTTGATAAATTAGTGTGTTTGATAACATTAGTTCAAACCAGTTTGAACTATTTTGGTTCAAAACACTATGGCATGCAGTTTCTAACTATTTTGGTTCAAAATTAAATCGTGACAACTTATACCATGTTGAGGAACACAATTTCTAACTAAAATTGTTGCAGGAATTTTTTTTATTTTTTTTTTTGTATAAATTAAGAGAACAAAACATACCTGCTTGCTATAGTTTAGTTGTTAAATCTTTATCAACTTTCTTCCTTTTTTTTTTGAAAATTATCAACTTTCTTTGATTGCTTATTTATTTTTGCTCTCTTTTTTTAGATGGATGCTTCTATAGATGAAGGTCTTTAAGTGAATCTGGAGTCAGGGAGTGGTACTGTTGCGATCAATGAGCCTACTAATATGCCTAATGCATTAGATGAGGAGAATGAGAATGAAGTTGTTTTTGTGGATCCATCAAATGTAAAATGCAAAAGGAGGCTTACTTCTATTGTATGGTCATATTTTGAAAAGCTTCTTGTGCGTACGGATGGGATTCCTAAAGCCAAATATATGGAGTGTGGTATGTTGTATAAAGTGAATAGCAAGACTGGGACTAGAAGCTTGCCGCGTCACATGGAAACATGTCAACGTAGAGACACACATGATGTTGGCCAACTATTGCTATCGCAAGATAAACAGTCCTTGGCATTGAGTGCAAAGAGGTTTGATCCTGAACACTTTTGTGAATTGATAACAACAGCAATCATTTTGTATGATCTTCCATTTTCCTTTGTCGAATATGAAGCTATTAGAGCGACTTATCAATATTTGCATCCTAAAATCAATTTGGTGTCTAGAAATTCTTTAAAGGCAGATGTGTTAAGAATGTTTTCTCAGGAACAAATAAGAATCAAGTCTATGTTGGAGTTGACCCTTGGTAGAATTTGTCTCACTTCTGACATGTGGACTTCCATAGTTACAGATGGGCATTTGACATTGACAGCCCATTTTACTGATAAAGATTGGGTATTGCATAAGAGAATTTTGAATTTTTGCTTCATGCCACCTCCATATACTGGTCTTGCATTGTCTGAAAGACTTTATGCATTGTTGTGTGAGTGGGAAATTTCTAATAAGGTGTTTACTCTTACCTTGGACAATGCTTCTTCTAATGATGTGTCTGTTGATCTGTTGAAGAATCAATTGAATGAAAAAAATGCACTTATTTCTAAAGGTTCTTTTTTTTCATATTTGTTGTTGTACCCATGTTCTGAACCTTGTAGTGCAAGAGGGATTGAAAGATATTGATAAGTTGGTTAAAAATATACGTGAAAGTGTGAAATATGTGAAAGGGTCACAAATTAGAAAGAAGAAGTTTCTAGAGTGTGTAAATCTTGTGGGTCATGATCCTAAGAGAGGGTTGAGGCAAGATGTGCCAACAAGATGGAATTCCACATTTCTTATGCTTGATAGTTTTTTGTATTATCGACGTGCATTTTGTCATTTGGCTTTGAGTAACTCTAATTACAAAAGCCGTCATTCTCAAGATGAGTGGGAATGGGCCGAGAAAATCAATGACTTTTTGGAACCTTTTTACAACTTTACTTGTGTTTTCTCTGGTGTTAAATACCCCACAGCAAACTTGTACTTTCCAACTATATACACCTGCTATTTGTCATTAAAGTCATGTGAGTATAATGAAGATGAATATTTGGCTATTATAGCAAAAGTGATGCTTGACAAGTTTGAGAAATATTGGAAAGATTTCAATTTGATATTGGCAATGGCAATAGTACTTGATCCTCGCTACAAGCTACAGTTCATGGATTATGCTTATACCAATATTTATGGAGAAAAAGGCTCGTTGCAGTATTTGGATGTCAAGAGGAACTTGAAAATGTTGTTTGGTGAATACTTTAAGGGCAAGGCTCCTCCAACAACTTCTAAATGTGTAACTCCTAATACAATTGCAAAGAACCCAACAAAGAAATTCTTACAGATGCGAAACAAAGTATTGAAGGTAAAATACACATTTTGTCAATTTATAAGTATATATGTGCTATTATTTTTTTATTTATGCATACGAATTATCATGTAAGCAATTATATATGAATTGATATAAACAAACAAAAACAATGTGAACGATTTTCTAATTTATATCAACTAATTTCCTTTGCCATGCTCTTGTTTAATATGTTTGTGATTGTAGGAGTTCAACAGTTTCGAAAGCCAAGAACAAGCTGTTATGCAAAAAACAGAATTAGAGGTTTATTTAGATGAGCCAAGAATACAAGCGACAGTTGAGTTGGATGTTCTTAAATTTTGGAAAGGAAACTAATTTCGCTATCCGGAGTTGTCTTGTATGGCTCGTGATATATTGAGCATTCCGATATCTACTGTTGCATCTGAGTCTGCCTTTAGTGTTAGAGGACGGGTGTTGGATCAATATAGGAGTTCCCTCAAACCTAATATTGTTGAGGCATTAGTTTGTACTAGAGATTGGCTATTTGGAGATAAAGGTATATTTATTTATTTTTATGTATTTTTGTTTATTGTTGGTCATGTCTTGCGTTATTTTAACCATTTAAGTTTATATGTAGAAAATAAAAAGTCAATTCATATGGTTGTGGATGACATCGTTGAAGATGTTTTTAGTTTGGATATTAATGAGCCTACTGTCGGATCTACTCAAGGTTCTCATAACCTCAACACTTCAACTTCAATGGAAGGTAATATGCTTTTTATAATGCTTACATTGTTAATTTTGTTGATTTGTTTAATTTGTTGCTTTGTTTAACTTTGTTATTTTTTGAAATCTTAAATAGGGTGAAATAGTTGAAGACTTTTGGAAGAGTGCTTGGAGCTTAGATTGAGAGATCTCATTTCAAGCTCAAGAAGACTGAGGTTTTATGCACTTATATTGTTTATTGTTAGACATTTGAATAGAAATATTTTAATGTTGGTTATATTTTAAATTTCAAATTGGAAATGTTTGTTATATTTGAAACTTACTTAGAGTGTTTTGTTATGTTTTGGAACTAAGCATGATATTAATTTTTTTCTCTCTTTTTTTTTTTAATTTTTTGGATGATAAACATGCCATAATCGTGTTAATCGTGTCAACATGTCACGACACGTTTAATAATCGTGTTAATCGTGTCGTGCCGTGTTACGCGTATTATAAGCGTGTCGTATTCATGTTTATATTTTAGGCACATTTATTAATCGTGCCGTGTTCGTATTCAACATAATTGTGTCGTATTGTAATTGTACTAGCACAAACATGACACATAACACGATTTACCAGCCCTAATTAATTTGGCTTTCTTGATGCCAGCTGCTTTGATTTATTTATTTATTTGAAAAAGATGTTGTCAAATCTACAAAAAGTTGGCGTGGCTCGCCTGGCCCTCTCAAATACTTAAATGTGTTTGGCAATGGAGTCCAGGAATGATTCCACACAAATTTTTAGTGATCATATCATGTAACTTTTGTTCCTTTCCCCGTACCCAATAGTAACAACGAGGATTTTGCTATAGATATATCTTTGCATAAAGTTCCTGCTTTTTGTTATATACTTTTTCTTCATCAATTAGTATTGTCCTTAATTAATGAAAAAAAAAAGACGTTTAGATAAGATAGCAATTCATAATGTTATTACTATGTGGTAGAAGTTAGTGACCTTATGAAAATCATGCAATTAAAGTTAATAGTGTGTTTGGATCATTGGTTTGAACTTAAACTGCAAGTTCAAACCGAATATTATGTAGTAATTTTAATTCTGTGAAAAAAAAAAATACAGCAACAAAACTTGTTTAAATTAGAATTTTTCTAATTCCAAACCTAAGAACCAAAAATTACTTAAATTGTTTGTGATGTTGTCGTTTATTAGTTTTGTGCCCTTTCTCCCTCACCAAGGCATGTAATTAATCTGCCACTTAATAGCGTTAAAGGAATCTCTATAACTTCAGTAAGCAGGTAATGTCCTCAAGAACAAGAGGAATAACGCAATTAGCCAATACAGACCTTCATTAAACGACAAAGCAAAAAAATCAATTTTGGGACCAATTTGTTTGCATCCTTTCGCGTACCTCGAAACTATCCACAATTTTCTTGTCCATTTGTGACAATAAATAAATAAGAAGATATTGTATATGCTAATACCTAACTACTGCTTTTTGGTCCAAATCCGCATATTCTGTATTAATTGTTATATAGCTTATGATAAATTCTATGCAACTATACGACGTATTTATGCATCTCCATGGCATAACCACATATACCAAAAATAATATCAAAAACGAGGAGCCAATGACTACATTGAAACTGAACAATGTCCCTTTCACATCGCGCAAATCCAAATTAAATAAACATAATGTGGATAAATTTTAAAGTCTTTATTTGTGTATATAAACAAATAATTTGGTCCTGAACATTACTTTGTGTATTAATATTATAAACTCCTCCTCCTTAGCTCTGCTGATCTCTGAGGAAAAATTCCCAGCAGAGAGGAAAATATGGGGGCTTCTTCGGAAACAGAGAAAACTACTCAACAAGAAGTTACCAAGAATAAGAAGGGTGGCCTTAGAACTCTGCCATTTATCATAGGTTGATTATATATATAATATATATATTCACATGAGCTTGTTATAATTTACTTGTCTTAGCTTGCATGCAAAATTATAAATTAAAACTTCTATGAATTGGTGATTTTTATATCATTTAATTTTGTACCATAATTATATTCAATATCTAGTACCTTTTTTTTAACATTGATCACTTGGTGCAGCAAACGAGACATTTGAGAAGGTAGCGAGCTTTGGGTTGGTGGCCAACATGATGGTGTACTTGTTGGAACAATACCACTTCAAGATCACCACTGGAGCTAATATTTTGTTCTTGTGGACAGCCCTGTCAAATTTTACTCCCATAGTAGGCGCTTTCCTGTCCGATTCTTTCTTGGGTCGGTTTCGTGTGATCGCAATCACGACACTCATTTCTATAACTGTAAGCAAATCCGCCTCTTAACTTTTTGTTTACTTGTGTACAAATTAAAATTTACGGGTTCTACTTATAGAAAAAGAATTATTCATAGTATGTATTTTTAAATGTTAAATTACGTTATTATCAATAAATATGTTGAAACATTCTAACAAAAATCTAACTATTTAAAGTGTGAAATATGAGGAGTATTTTTTTTCCCACCCATTGTAATATATCCCCAAATTTTGCAAAGAAAACGTGTTAACTTGAACAAAAGATAATTAATGATCAAAAACTAGGGGATTTGATTTCTATGGTGGATACCAAAAAAACCTAGTGGATGACTTTCTTTCAACTATCAGATCTGGTAAAGAAATGATTTTGACCGTATTGATGTAAGGGTTAAAAATAGAGCCCTACTAGGGTTCTGCATTGTAATTATTTGTTACAATGTCTTTCAGGGAATGATTGTATTGCTCTTGACAGCAATAATTCCAAAAGCAAGGCCCCCTACCTGTGACCCAAAGGCAGGAGAAATATGTGTTTCTCCCAAGCTAAATCAAAGACTACTTCTCTATTTTTCATTTGTTCTTATGAGCATAGGAGCTGGTGGGATCAGACCTTGTTCCATGGCTTTCGGAGCCGATCAAATCAACAAACCCGAAAACCCGAAAAACGAGAGAGTCTTGCAGATCTTCTTCAACTGGTACTATGCTTCAGTTGGAATCTCCTTGATGATGGCAGTGACAGTCATAGTTTATGTTCAAGACCATGTTGGTTGGGTTCCGGGCTTTGGACTTCCTGTAGGGCTTATGTTGTTTTCAACAGTTATGTTTTTCTTGGGATCTTCCTTTTATGTCAAGGTAAAGGGAAACAAGAACTTGTTTTCTGGTTTCGCTCATGTGGTTTCAGCGTCTTGGAAGAACAGACACCTGTCCATGCCACCAAAGAGCTTTGATGGCTGGTATTATCACAAAGGTTCCAAACTTGTGTGCCCAACAGATAAACTAAGGTACAAAATTACCAATCTAATCTTTTTAAAATACCCTACAATTTTTCTATAATGAAAAAAATAAAGCTTATCTAAATTTTACTTGATTAATTTTATTATCTGGTTATAAAATTATGTGACGCTCAACAAGTACATGTTATATGTAATGAGTTTAATGGGATTAAATGAGCTCGTCTCATAATAAGTGGGACCACACAGTTGAATTTATGAGGGTGTTTTGCAGGTTAGCTTGATCCGTTGTTAGAACTGTTTTTTACTTATAGCACGTAAGAGCTTTATATTGTAATAATTTTTTATTGTTATTGTAGTATGTGAGAGTTTTATATTGTTCATAACCAAAAAAATGTTTCAAACCTATGATTCGGACCAACTTACCAAATAGGCTGTACATTGTATTGTTTAACAACTCAATTAATCTTGTCAGGTTGAATACAATTTTTTAAAAATAACAATAACGGGGTCCTTTTTTGGATGGGGGCATGTTTTTCAGTCTGCTAATTTAATAAAAATCATTTTTTTTAGTACTTAGAGAAATCCCCAACGGTGTTTGCAAAATCAGGTTCCTAAACAAGGCGTGCATAATCAAAAGCCCTTCAAGGGATTTAACCCCAGAAGGTGTGGCAATAGATCCATGGAGTCTATGCACCGTGAGGCAAGTGGAAGAGCTGAAAGCACTGATCAAAGTCCTCCCCATCTGGTCCGCCGGCATCCTCATCGCGACGATGGTTAACCAACACTCGATCTCGGTACCGCAGGCCCTCGCTATGGACAAACACCTCACACGCCATTTCGAAATCCCTGCAGGCTCATTCGCGGTCTTTACACTCCTCACCTTGACTCTATGGGTGGCCATCTACGACCGAGCCGTCGTACCACTCATGTCAAAGTTCACAAAACAAAAGAACGGCCTCACCTTCAAACAAAGGATGGGAATTGGACTAGCCATCGTTTGCATAGCGACTTCCGTCGCGGCGATCGTCGAGAGAAGAAGGAGAGAACAGGCAGAGCATGGAGAAATCATGTCCGCAATGTGGTTGATTCCACAGTATTGCCTAAATGGCTTGGCTGAGGCATTTAATGCAATTGGGCAAATAGAGTTTTACTATTCTCAGTTTCCCAAAAGCATGGCTAGCATTGCAGTGGCTCTTTTGACTCTTGGTATGGGGTTTGGGAGCTTGGTTGGTGCTCTTATAGTTAAGATTGTGGATGATAGTAGCACTAAAGGTGGGAGAGTGAGTTGGCTAGATGATAACCTCAATTTGGGGCGTTATGACTACTACTATTGGCTTCTTACTCTTGTGGGTTTCTTCAATTTTCTCTATTATTGTTTGTGGAGTTGGGCTTATGGGCCTTGTGAGGAGAGAAACATGTGGGATGAAGAAGATCAAGCAGTGGAGAAAAGCAAGGAAAAGGAGCAAGATTTGCCCAAATCTAAGGAGTCTCCAATTGTCTTTGCTGCTTGATTGCTATATTCTCTCCTCTCTTTTTTTTTCTTTTACAGTTTGATGGGGGTTGTTGAGTACTATATATGTGTGTGTGTATGTATGTTTGTTTTCTTGAATATTGAAATAGAAACAATTATATACCAAAATTTATAGGGGTTTTGGTAGGGAAAGGCCGCTTAACATGATGTGGAACAAAAAATAAATAAATAAATTTAATTTGAGTACACCCTTTTATTTTACTTTTGTTGCCTTTATGATATATATAATAATTCTTTCTTGTTCCTTCATAAATATTTATATTTCCCATGTGAATGAAAAAATATACAGGAATAAGAACTCAGTTTGCATGAGAAGACACAGCATTTATTTACTTTCGAAATACGAGAACAATAAATTTGAGATCCAACATAGTTTGTTTAAGAACAGTAGTTGAAACTAATAAGTTAAAACTAAAACATCGGTAGCGTGTGAGAGATTTATATTATAACATGTATTTGCTTTATACTGTAATATATAAAAGTTTTATACGATAACAGTTGAAACTAAAAAGTTGAAACCAACGTGCCAAAACACATGTGATGGTGAGGAAAGTGCAAAACCATAGATGTAATGAATATTACATGGAGACAGTGTGGTCCTCTAGAATTCACGAGAGATTGAAAGCCTTTGTGGAGGAGATTGGCAGTGGGAGACCGGGAACTCTTCCAACTAGAGGTAAATTCAAAGTTGTTTTCCGTTGGGGGAAAAATCATCAGAGCATTTGTTTTTACTTTTTGGAATGCCATTGTTGTAGGGTCTTTGTAATTTAACTCTGCCTTAGCCTATTGCCAACTATTGCCAACTGGTAGATCCTTTCCAGGGAATTAGGATACCTTCAAAATTGTATTAATTAAAATCTCATATCAATTAAATTTTGATGCCACAACAATTAAAATATTTTAATTGATATGTCATGATATTATTATTGAAAACAAAAGGAGACAAAAAAATTAAAAAACATGTGAGTGGAATCTAGCTTTTTCAATACTCCATCAAACATTAATTTAAATTTAGCGTTTAATTTATGAGTTTAAGTGAGTTCACACAATAAATGTGGTTTAAATTGGTGTTTGTTTGAGTAACAATTGAGGTTGATTTAAACCATAGAGACGGTTTTAAACCGACTTAAAACACCCAAAATTCGCCCTCTCTTTTCTTCAAGTTCACACAGTTTGAACATTTTTCCACCATAAAAACTATTCCCATTCTCGTTTTCCTTCATAACCCATAGTTTTTCAAATATTAGTTCTCATCTTAAACTTGATGTGATATTTTATTCTTGTTTTAAACCTTTACATTCTAAATGTCGTTTAAAACTACCATTTAAACTATACAGTTCAGAACTCGTAGTTTAAATTATAAAGTTCTAAACAATACCATTTTGAATCCGTGCGCTAAAAAAAACCCTAATATGTCGTTTAGCGCAAAGGTTTTAAGCCATAAATATGGTTTAAAACTATAGAGGCGGTTCAAACTAAAGTTTAGTGAAGTAATAACCTAAGAGATTTTAAACCATGAAAATGGTTGTAAACTAATCAAAACACCAAAAATCTAAACTTTGATCCTTCCTCCTTAGGATCAAGCGATTTTGAACATTTAAATTTGATGTGCTGTTTTTTTTATTTGGTTTAAACCTTTACATTTTAAACGTCATTTAAAACTACTATTTAAACTATACATTTTAAACTATAAGGTTGTAAACCATACCATTTTGAACCCGTGCACCAAACAAACTCTAATGTGTCATTTGGTGTGTAGGTTTTAAACCATTAAAATGGTTTGAAACTATAGAAACGGTTCAAATTGGAGTTTGGTGAGAAGTAACCTAAAAGGTTTTAAACTATAAAGATGATTTTAAACCAGTCATAAGACTCAAAATCTAAACTTTGACCCTCCCCCATTAAGTTCAGGTGGTTTTGAGCTATTTTTTATAGTAAAATCATTTTCATTCTTGTTTTCATTTATAAACCATAATTTTTTAAACAATATTATTTATTTTAAATTATTATTCTTATTTTAAACCTTTATACTTCAAACACCAATTTAAAATTATCGTTTAAACCATGCAGTTTAGAACCCATAAACCACACAGTTTAGAATTCATAATCTATACAATTTAGAACTTATAGATCAAACCATAAAAAAAAGGTAGTCATAACTATTTAAAGATAGTCATATTGTTTTGTCTAATTTTTTCTATTTATAGAATTAAAATTAAAATAAAATTTTAAAATTTTAAAGATATTTTTGTAGTTTTTAAAATTAAAAAATAATTAAAATTACTAAAGGCCTGTTTATTTCGATACTAGAATCACGGTTCGAATCATTTGTTATAGTATTTTCTCTCACAAAAATTTAAATCTTTATTCAAATATTATATTTAAATACTCAAACCAAACAGCCTCAAGTATAATTACCTAATTAACGCCAATTTTTTTAAAAGGATACAGCTGTAGGACCGGACACGAAAACTTATCAAATCCAGCTAATTAAAGATCCTAAAGCCCGACTCTGGTTCAAACCCTATAAATGCGTGCCCGAATTCTTACAGAAGTACAGTTTACAAGCTCCTTTTGCCACACACAAGTATCCTCCGTCGTCCGATCTTGATACCGCGATCATCTTCACCGTCAATCAGTAGCAATGGCTCCGATTGCCGTCGGCGACTCGTTACCGGACGGAACTGTCAGCTACTTCGACGCGAACGGAGAGCTCCAGTCGGTTTCCGTGCACTCTCTCGCCGCCGGCAAGAAGGTCGTCCTTTTCGGCGTTCCCGGCGCTTTCACCCCTACTTGCAGGTCAGTCTATTTTAGTTGTTGATATTATCTTACTCGATCCGGGTTTGTCGGAACTTGATTGGTTGCCTGAGAAAATGAGGGAAAAGATGAAGAAAAGAAAAGGTGGGAAATTTTCTTTGTTTCCAAAAGTAGCTAGAAAAATGTTGGTAAATTTGTTGGCTTTTCTTATTTCTGCGTGATTTGTAGTCGTGAATTTTGATAGGCGATCTTATCATTGGAAGTGTGAAATTACTGATTTCTGGAGTGATTTCTGTTTGGTTGCTGAGAAAGCGAGGGAAAAGGAAAAACAAAAATAAAAGTAGGAAAATTTTCTTTGTTTTCAAAAGCAGCTAAAACAAAAGTTGGTAAATTATTGGCTTTTCTGATTTCTGCGTGATTTTTAGTCGTGAATTTTGGTAATACGATCTTATCATCGGAGGTGTGAAATTATTGATTGGGATCGGCTTTTGTTTGGTGGAACAGCTTGAAGCACGTACCTGGATTCATTGAGAGAGCTGAAGAATTTAAGTCAAAGGGCGTTAATGAACTTCTCTGCATTAGTGGTAAGAATTTTTTTTTTTTTTGCCCTTTTTCTTTTCTTTCAAATTTTTAGAGATATACTTCTTTCTAATATACTGTTATTGTATCATTTATTTCTCAATATTTTTCTAGCGAGATATCTAGGTAATTTTATTGTTTGAGGAGATCCATATAAAATATTGAACTTGGTAAAGAAATTATGTATTCAAATTTCCAATTTATTAGTTTTACATAATTGACATTTTAAAAGATTGTCCATGATTACCGAAAGGATCAGAAACATCATGCGACAACCTATCTTCTGACTTTTTTATGTTTTTTTTTTTTTTTGAAAAAGAATAGAGAAACCTAATCGGGTGTAAATTAGCACTTGGAGATCCTGCATCTGTCTGCCTTTCTTTTATAATGGTATTTCATCTAGTGAGTAGATTCTTGTTGACCTTCAAAGGTCTAGTGAATTAATCAGAGTCATATGCTCAAGTTTAAATCTAAGCCATACAGATGCTATTCTGTTAGAGGAATTACCCGAATGGCTGGTTTCACAATTGTAAGTGCTTATTTAGTGTGTTTTCTCTAGATATAATATTATTTCGTTTGATGTACTAGAATGATCAACACTTTGGATAAGAAGTCTCATTTGCAGCTTCTTCTCTTTTCTACGTTTTTTGACCATGGTGTTCCAATTGTTACATATGGAGTCTAACATGCATCATTCATGTCAAGTAATTTTTGAAATTCTCTTGTTCGAAATTGACATGGGACTTTCTATTCAAGAGAAAGAAATGAGATGGAAAGAATACTGTTAGGCCCTCGTTTAATTTTTTCCATCCTCCTTGAGGCTTTTACTTAAGGTCATTGATCATGTTCCTTTCTTTGTAAGCCACATTTTCGTACATCTTTGACATTTTAAAAGCAAGATCCTTAGAAGGCATGCCCTTTACTTAGTTTGTGAAAATGTCTGATTCCCGAGTTCAGATTTCGAAGTTTAAAACACTTTTTTTTGGAGCCTATATAAGTAACATCCCTTTCTAATTCTCGTGTTTCTGCAGTCAATGACCCCTTTGTGATGAAGGCATGGGCTCAAAGCTACCCTGACAACAAGCATGTTAAGTTCCTGGCTGATGGTTCAGCAAAATACACCCATGCTCTCGGCCTTGAGCTTGACCTTTCTGAGAAAGGTCTCGGAACCCGTTCTAGAAGGTTCGCTCTCTTGGTCGATGACCTCAAGGTGAAGGTTTCCAACGTCGAAACTGGGGGAGAGTTTACAGTCTCCAGCGCTGAGGACGTCCTCAAGGCTCTGTGAGTTGTTTTGTCCACTCACCCGATTTTTCCTTTTCTACCTGGTTTGGCAGTGTCGTGTTACCTGGTTTGGCAGTGTCGTTTTCGTGAGGGTTGTATGCTTACTCTTTAATGGTTATGTTGGCACCATTACTGATAAGTAAGGTCCTCTTTTAAAACGGTGTTGCTGTATTTTATGGAAATAAAAGGAGTGGTTTTGTTCTTCCTTTCTCATAACCATAAAACCATTCGCCCGCAGTTTTTGTTTTGGAAACGTATTCGGTAATCGTTTTATGCAGCAATTACGTATTACAAATGAAACTATCTCCTCTCTCTCTCTCCTCAAAAAGGATAGCCATTGACGATAGTCTTTCACGGTTTGCTCGAGTTTATACTTGTTAATTTTTTCACGCTTCAATTAGGTGTTAATACGGTAAAGATGGAATTACACTTACGTCCCAGAGGGAAGAAAATTTGTGCATGGATACTTTATTTGGATGAGGAGAGAAGATTGGGGACTGTTATGGCAAACAAACTGAAGGTTGAAGTTTAAGAGTTATAACATAAGAGAGCTTTGTACTGTTGTAAATTTTGTGCATAGATACTTTATTTGGATGAGGAGAGAAAATTGGGGACTGTTATGGCAAACAAACTAAAGGTTTAAGTTTAAGAGCTATAACATGAGAGAGCTTTATATTGTTGTAAATTTTTGCATTTTTTTTTTTTTTTACAGTGGTTGATAACTTTACATTGTTAAGAACTGATGTGATGAAAATGAAGTGCCAAACAAACACAAAGATTAGCATTGACCACATATGCATGGTGGTCTGACCACATATGCATGGTGGTCTATCCAGAACATCGGTGATATGTATTACGTGTCTGTTTGGGAAAGCGATTAGAACCTAACCTATATTGGTTAAAACAAAAAAAATGTAATTGAACCGCAATTTATAGTCTGAATCATAAATAGGTCAAACAATAGCTTTGGTTTGAAGTGAAAAACTGGTTAAAACTAATAACTCAAAACAAAAAAATTATAATATATGTGAGTTTTATATGGTGTTTAACAATGTGTGTTAGAAACAAAATTTTGGTTATTATAATGTAAAGATCTAAAGTGCTATGGTGTAAAAAAAAAGTATTTTATAGTATAAAGCTTTCACATGTTATAATATTTTAATCAAAATTAATTATAATCATTGGTTTTAATCACACTTTAAACACCTTATTCCACCAAACACACTCTTTATTCATGCTATCCATAACATCAGTTATGTTAATTCATCTTTATCGAGGCTAATTGGATGTTGCACAAGAGAATCATCATCCATTTCAGTCATTTTATTGATTGGTGCTAGTTGGATGTTGCACACGGGGCTAATTGGATATTGCACAAGAGAATCATAAATTTCTTCATGTTCCCAAGTTCGCATAACTGAATCGTCGGTTCGATTGGTTGGAAGTCTAAAAAACCAAACTGACTGACTTGATTATACTCCTTCAGTGAATTATGATTCTTGACTTTTATTTTACTGAACACCGGTAAACGTTAATATTTTTTTTAACTTGCATGTAAATTACTTTGTCAGAAATCATATTTGTTACTCGGCAAAACTTAGGCTAGGATATGTATTTTTGTCTATTTATAGATACTATTATTTAATCATTAGGTTAACTTTTCAAAGATCTATTTATACCCAAAAGCAGTTTTGTATCTCACATTATAAATTCTTAATGTAAATATTTGTAAATCAGACCGTTGCAAAATTAATCTAACCGTTAAAATATAACAGTACCTATTGAGTATCATAAGAGCTCTCTACTCAATTGAAATAAACAACATCCGTAACCACCTGGGTTTGAGAAATTGATGTTTAATAAGGTGCTTAGAATTTCAATTCTAATCTATTAGTTGCAATTGTGAGCAATGTAAAGCTCTAGCAGCTAAAGTAAAAAACAAAATATTGCTACAATATAAAGTTTTCATATGCTATAATTTTTAAACTTACAACATCAGTTACGACTGAAGTATCAAACGGCCTCAATGTGGGACTGCATTGCATAAAGTTTACTTTTTTCCTTCGGCAATGGACATATAATAGCGGAAGAGTCTGACATTCATTTGCGACCGTTGGATGTGTTTGTGGAAGGTTGCATTTGCTTGAGGGTAGGCTAAGTTTTGAAAGGGTGAAAGTGTGCAGGAGCTATTAATAAATATATTATTTATTTATATGAATTGGGATGTTATTAAAAAATATAAAGTTTGTTATTCAAGACCCATTAGTTATTACTTAATTAACCGACCGAATAGATAAATTTATTGATTGACAATTAACAAGTTGACGAATGATCTCAAGACAAAACACTATAACAAGACAATGCATCGGCATTTTTTTTGTAGTCTCATGTTTCAGCATGATCATATAGTATTAAGCCAAAATTTGGACACGTTAATAGTTTGGTTAAACAATCCATTTTATATACTATTTTTTCAATAAGTTTACTTTGGCTTTGCTTGTAAACAACTACACAAACATGCCAATTTATTGGCATCCAAATTCTATAGCCTAATTTATTGGCATCCAAATTTGTCCACATACTAGTAATGCTCTTGTTTTTGTTTTCATCGCTAACCCTTTTTGCCTTTTGGCCAATCTGATTGCACAATCTAGTTGTTTGCCCATTTTTTTTTTTATCTTTAGAGAAAAAAATTCTAAAAATTTAGACAATTAATATACCGTTTGGGAAATGAGTTGAAACTTAGAACAAAAAACACCGTAACATATAGAAGAAAACACTGTTGAAAACTTAATTAGAACCGTAAATCATGGTTTGAATCGTGACTTCCAAACATCTAATTAGGTCAAGCAACATGAGCTTATGGCAATTTTGGTTTCTGCCAGCTTCATCGAGACTGTGACTCTGAATTTGAAACCTATTTTTTCTTGGAAAGAAGAATACAAAAGTTAAAACAACCATTTGCTTTTCACTTTCCAGCTAGATTCTTTCTCATATAGCTAGGTTGACATCAAATATAACGCTAAATATTTTATGCCATAAACCTCATATGCCACAACTTTTGCCTAGAAAATGCAGGGGACGTGAACTTGTTGCAAGGCTCAAGCACTTTGGAATACCAAAATAATGATTGGACGTGAATATATTTTCTCCATTTCTTGAACTTGGTAATAGAATCATGATACTTCAGAGTTTATTTGTAATGTATTACCAAATAATGATTGATTTTTGCAAAGTGTTGTGCTAGCTTTGTGAAATGGGAAAGATAAGGAATGTCAATGATCAATTCTTATTTTACATGTGACTCTAGACTTATGTTAGCGATAATTTCATGTCTAACTTTATCAACAATTGTAGGGTTTAAATTCTCTCGTATTAAATTTATTTTTAAAAAATCCTATTTCATATCCAACTATGTCTAATACAAGTGTTGGTAGAAAATCATTCATTCAACAATAATAGAAAAAACACACACAAGGTCTTGCTCAAACTAAGATATATATTATTTTGGTATCTTGTGTTTTAGAGAAACATTACATTAGTATTTTATTGTTTAGAAAATATCAAAACGATATCTTGTAATTTTTTAAAAAATATTATTTTGGTACCATGAGTTTAGTTTTTTACATGAAATTTCGTTGTTACTCTTTTATTATTGCATCCCAAATTAATTTTTTTAAAGTATAGTAGAAAATTAAAACAATAGATTAAACAAAGCCCGTCAAAGAAAAATATAAATGAGGACTTATGAATTTTTTTAGGATAATTTGTATTTATTTTCTTTTGTAATTTTTACAAAGTAATTTAAAGTTTGTTAATAAAATAGTAAGTTGAAAATTTCATATTACAAAACATGAATTTAGAGCACCGAAATGATATTTAAAAAACTACATGATATTATTTTAATATTTTTTAAATAACAGATATTAATGTGACGTTGTTTTTATATTTCAAGGCACCCAAATAGTAAAACCCTGCTTAAACTAGTAGAGCTAGCTTAAAGTGAGCCAAAAAAAAAGGAGGAGCCCAGAAGAAAATTGACTCCCGAACAAAGCAAGTGTCAATTTAACAACAAAAGAAGAAGAACGCGCCTGCTGCTCCAACTTATGAGTAATGACGTTACAAGTCCTCCTCGACTAAGAGAAAGAGCCGGTGTCGAGCCACTGCGATTCGAACCACGACAAATTGTGTTTCAAACTATTCTTTGATTTAAATTTTATGAGAAAAATATTATAATAAAATTATGGTTTAAACCACTCTTACAAAAAGATGGTTAACATTAAAAAACTACATTTAATATAAGTTGAGAATGTTTAATTTGAGTATATATTGTGTGTAAGATAACATAGAACACATTAAAACTCTTAAATAGCTATATATTGTGAGATAAAACGAGAATTAAGATAATTCAATTGGCAATTCAAAAAGTTTAGCCAATCATTAATTAACAAGCGCAGAGTCCACTCAAAGACGAGAATGAATAGTTGCCCCTTAAACTTTTGTTTTCCTGGCAATAAGATACCTCGCTACTATATTGCAGTGGCTATATAATTATTGATTTACAAATAATAGGAGATGACACAAAATGTCAAATAAAAATGGACCCATAGATTATGCCGGATCATAGGATAAGTTGACTAAAACCAAATTGTGTCATAAGAAAATGTTGGTAGCATTTGTGCTATGAAGAAAAAGAAGAAGAAATCAACGACAGAGGTGTGCTGATTTGGGAACAATACATGGTCGGCTATGGACCCATATATATATATATATATATTTTTTTTTTTTTCTTCCAATAAACAATTTCTAAATGTGTATACCAACTAACAATGGACAAAATCAACGGTCTGCTTTAGCATTTTCAAAATTTAAAATAACTAAAGGAATCCAAAACCAAAAACAAAAAGTAAGAAAACTCGTCATATTCTACTCTTTTTTTTATGTGGAAAAAAAATGATTACGAAGAAGTAATATATGACTGCATTTTTTTTTTAACAAATCTGTCTTTTGCAATTGGTGGTTTGTTCTTTCAACGTATCACAAAATCTAGGCTTCTTATTCTTCCAGATGCAGTTTAATTTACTCTAGTAGTAACTTGAAATGAAATTGATTCTTTGAATAGAGCCAAAAACAAAATAAATTAGCCTTGTTCCAAATAAGTTTAAACATGGAAATATGCTTCAAGATATTTGGTGGAACTCATGACATTTCTTGACAACAAATCCTCATAATCAAACGGTCATGCATTTTTCAGTTCAAGATAATCAATTCTTGTCCCTTTTTTTTTCCAATCATTTTGTTTGTTTTTTATTTTTTATTTTGCAAGTCCACTAAAATTAGCAACCGTGACTTATAAAATAAATCCGACTAAATGACTTATCCATAATTGTTGACGAAATTATGGGTACTTAAATCAAAGACACCAATAGTGTCGAGCACTACACAATAATAGATTGTAAGTCTTACATATTAAACTCATAGATTAAGTTTATTTTTTATTAAGTGCGATGTTTAACGCTAACTTTGTCACAAGTATTGTTGAGGGTAAGCTCGGCGCCTCCACCGAGGACCCTAACTTGGTGGTCGGCAACTCAGTTCGGCAGACATAGGCTACCGCCCGACCCGACGACTTATGCTGCTTCCCGAGGTGCCTTTCATTTATCTGAGGGCACACCCCCAAGAAGGCTGCCACATCGGGGATGTACAGTAGCTCGGGCCGGGCCACGCTATCCATCATAATACGTCACTACTCATCCTTGTAGGCCAACACCAGGCAGACGTGTTGCCGTCCGATAGAGTCCAATCCATTGGACAATGGACGCGACACTTGTCACTTATTGCTTGATACACTTTGATGTGACACCTAGGTAATGGGTAAAACCCATCTTACACCCGATCCAGCTGGTGGCCTATAAATAGGATGCATTTATGACGTTTTAAGGAGAGAGACTTCCTCATACCTAATTAGCTGCCGACCTCTGCCGAGCAATACTTGCCTTGAGCATCGGAGAGCCCTTGTCTATTGACTAACCCCCTTTCTCCGAATCATCCCTCTTGCAGGTACTCACTCCCGACCAGGGGCAAGCTTAGGAGGAGGTCATAAGGTATTTCAGTCACACGTGGGTGTTGATCCGACGCCGGACAACGGTAAGCATCAACAAGTATTTTTCATGCTCAAATACTACAAATGCACCTCACTCTCATCCAATATAGGACTCACCTTAGGAGATACTTTTTTATTTTCAATGAAACATGCAGAAGAAGGCACACAAAATTATGGTTGTAAAAATAGTAACGAAAATCCATACCTGCACTGCCAAAAGACCAAGAGTTTGAATGTTTTACCTCACTTAAAGAAAAAACACAGACACATACACAAAATCCACATCATTTTGAGGTTAGGTTACCAGCTTTTGAAATAAATATCCTGTTGAAACGGACATTCGACTAAATTGTAGTGCAGGGTCTTCAGTCATACAGTAGTTCATGGTATTAAGTGGGAGTTCAGAGTGGTCTAGTCCATTTTTTGCACCCACATATCCTCCCCCACTAACAACCTTTTGCAATAAATTACTACTAGACGGTATTTGGGTTTTCAATTTTTTTTTTGGTTGCAAAATATGTGCAAAAATAACATTTTCTAAAGAATATTGTTAGTACTTAGACCTTGTTTTGTTACGTCAAAAAAAAATTCCTTTAAAATAATAACTTTGATAAGTCATCCATGATTTACTCCAATCTATCAATGATTAATAAAAACAATCAATGAATTACTAAAGTCAATTTCTCTGTTTGTTTTTTTTTTTTTTTACCTTATTCTTCTTCTTAATTAATTGTTTCTTTTTTTCTTTTCCAGTTTTTGGTGTTTTATGTGCATGTTTACAAGTTGGAAACCAGCGGTGAGGCGTTAAATAAATAGAGGGGGGCTATAGGTGCCCGTTTGAGAGAGGGGCCCATATTTTGCATTTCAAAAAATTTTGTGTTGGATTTGAATTTCTTATAGAGGGACTAAAAAGAAGTTGCAGACTTGACTACAAACAACAAACAACTAATGCTCTCTCTCTGTCTCTCTCTCATCTTTTAATGATCTTTGTTTTTTCATTTTTATTTTTATTTTTATTTTCTTTGAAACTAGAAGAGGGTCTTTCTTGTCTTGGCCTTATTATATCATCTACAAGGTTTCTTACACATCCACACGCTTTTCTCCTTCACCTCCTCCTTCTCCTTTTCCTTCTGTCCAACTTTTTTTTTCTCTCTGCAGTATTCTCTTGGTTTCGTTAAACTCAAGAATCTTCAAACATTCATTGTTTGTATTAAAAGAGATTACTGTTTCAGAAAGTTGTGGGCTTTGATTGAATATTTTTGGGAGAGAAGGATGAGTTCTTCAAAGTTCATTAAATGTGTCACAGTTGGTGATGGAGCTGTTGGGAAGACATGTATGCTCATATGCTATACAAGCAATAAGTTCCCCACTGTGAGTTCCTTCACATCTCTTTTTTCTTTCCAATTTTTGGATGTTTCTCAAGATTTTAGTTAATGGGATCTTTTTTAAACCCCCAAGTTGTTCTTGTAAAGTTCCTTTTTCCTTTTTTTGGCCCATTTTCCTTCTCTTCTTTCTTTTTATTTCAGTTCTCTCACAGGTGTTTATGATTTTTCTTTTCTTGGGCAGGATTATATACCAACAGTATTTGACAATTTCAGTGCCAATGTATCTGTGGATGGAAACATTGTCAACTTGGGATTATGGGACACTGCAGGTGAGAATAGTTCTTGTTAACCTTTAGGCCTTATTTTTTTTGTTAATTTTTTTTTTCTTTTCTGTTGTTGTGGGTTTTTTGAGTTCGGAAAAGGGTCTTGATTGGTTCTTGATTTCCTGAAAAACTTGCTTTCCTTTTGATTTAAAGGTCAAGAAGACTATAGTAGGTTGAGGCCTTTGAGTTACAGAGGTGCAGACGTATTTGTGCTTGCTTTCTCTTTGATTAGCAAGGCTAGTTATGAGAATGTCCTTAAAAAGGTACTGTTTTTTTGCTAGGTTTTTGCTACTTTTGGGTAACAAAGACGTTATTTCTATTTTCGTCTAAAGCCGACATCTAGATTTGCTTCTCCCTTTAATGAACATAAATTTTATCTCAATTAGTATTTCCTCTTGTGCTTGAAATAGAAATAAAAAAGAAAAAAGAGAAGTGTCACTTAACATATGATAGAGACTTTACATTCCTTAATTGGTCTAATAACTGCTCCTCAGTCATAAGAATTTTACTCATTTCTGATTTTTTGTTTTATTTTTCAGTGGATGCCTGAACTTCGTCGTTTCGCACCAAACGTTCCAATTGTTCTTGTTGGAACAAAACTAGGTAGGCAATAGGAAATACCTTTCACCAATGCATTTCATTTTCATCAAAAAGTTGTAAGTAAATCATCAAGATGACATTTTTCTTTTATATCTATTTCAAGATCTTCGCGAGGACAGGGGTTATCTAGCTGATCATATGGGATCTAATGTCATAACCTCTGCTCAGGTATGCAAGCTTAACTTTTTCCCATTTTGAGACTTGAATTGAGGAAGCATTTTGGGATTTATCTAAAAAAAGGGAGCTTAAGTGATGTGATTATAAATCAATCCAGGGGGAGGAGCTAAGGAAGCAAATTGGTGCCGCAGCTTATATCGAGTGCAGCTCTAAGACTCAGCAGGTAGACTTTTCGAACGAGTTTGAAGTCTTACGACGTTTCTGTTCATTTTCCCTCTCTGATGGATGCTGAAAATGAGCTCTTTCTTGATTCTTTAGAATGTCAAAGCTGTTTTTGATACTGCTATTAAGGTTGTTCTTCAACCTCAAAGAAGGAAGGAGATGGCTCGGAAGAAAACACATCGACGGTCTGGTTGCTCAATTGCGTGAGTACCTCACTTTTGCTCAATTGTCTTGTTTCCCTGAACGAGTGAGAATTGCTAGGTTGCTTTATTATTTGCTAGTTAGCTTATTTGGATGCTAAATATCTTGAGAAGAAGAAGACTTTAATTAAGAAAAGTGAATAGATGATAACTGAATCCAAAACTTCCCGTGTGAAGGAATTTGTGAATGTCCCCAGCCTTAAAGTTATTGAGGGGAGTAATCAAGAAGCAGCTGGAAACAATGACCAGAAGTAAATTGTAGGGAACATTCATGAAAATTAACTGGTAACCTCAAAAACCATAGTTGAACTTGTAATAAATATTGGCTAAGAGGGAAAAGATGCTTCTGTGTCTTGCAGAACATAATAACAATGGATAACATTGTCTTGTTGTGTTGGCTTCTTCCAAGCTCTCCTTAAGACTGGGTACTTATTTGGACCGGGAAAGTTGAACTTACTTTTCAAGTCGGTATTTTTATCTGTGATCGAGCTTTAAAGCTCTAGTCCATTTCATATCAGCTTTTATGAACCAAATTAATTTCATACTGCAATCTTTAATCTTATGCTGTTGTACCTTTTGCACTCACATTTATTAATGAGTTGAAGATATCCCAAAATTAGATGTCAACGATGAATGATGCTGAGAATTTTTGTTGGGTCATCCAATAATTTGAAGTGTCAAGATGTTTTATATTTGGTATATTGATCCAATAAATGTTAAAAGTACATGTCAAGATGTTTTATATTTTGTATATTGATCCAATAATTTGACGTGTCAAGATGTTTTATACTTTGTATATTGGTTCAATAAATGTTAAAAGTGCATTTTCACTTGACTGCAGGAGCATTATGTGTGGAGGTTGTGTGGCTTAGGGAAAGATTAAAAGCCAGGGGTAGAATGATATTCACTCTCACTTTTGGAAATGGAATATTGGGTTGTAATATTTAGGGGCTGATCAATGATAGCTAATGATGTTCTTATGAATGTATTATAGTTTTGAATGACAAATTTTTTACCAGATGGTAGTAGTGGAGGGAATTGTTCATTCTCTCATTTGTTGTTTCCTTGGTAAATCATGTCTAGACGAAAATGGTTTATGCTGAAGAAGTACCATATGACTTTCTTTCTGTGTATCAAATTTATCTTGTAGTTTTCTTGAAGCCCTTGAGCTAATGCAAAATAGCTGCGTTGTTCTTTTATGCTTTTTTTTTTCCTGGAAAGTTTCATATTAATTTCGTTGTTGCATGGTAAAACTGATACTATTTTTTACAATTAAGCAGTCATTGGGTTCCTGATTAACTCAAGTGACAATGAATTGTAGTCATCTTTATATTAGTTGATGTAACTTTGTTAATATTAACTGACATAACAATTTTTAAAACACTTGAAACAATTACCATTTATATTTCACGTTAGTTGTTATTAATTGAGAAGTTGGTATAAAAATTGGGATTCTTGCATGATTCTTCACAATTCCCTTCTTGGGTATAATCAAAAGGGGGCAAGAGGCTTGTCTCCTGACTTAACGAGAATTTTGAGCACAAATCCTTCTACACGATAGGGTAATAATGTCTCCTAAAGAGGGATCTGTTTTCCATGCTAAGCAAATCCAACACCAGGGCCAATGTTGCACCACAATAACCTCAAATGGGTGATCATTCAACAAAAAGGCACCCTCATAAATGCCCCTCAGAGAAGTGAAGATTCACCCCTCAATCTATTTTACCTAGAAAGATTTGGGCCAAATTAATGTTCTGACCCTGAAAAGTAAATTTCATTTTGTGAAAAAAAAAAAAATGAGGACATTAATCAATGGGAGGCTGGAATAATTAGATGGATCATAATGGCTTGTTGGCAGCTTCCACTCCCTTATGCCTCTTCTTTTATTGGCAGGAGAAGGGCAGTTCTTTTTTTAAAGGCTCCCACTTTTATGATTTATCTGATGAATCTGGTTGCAGAGGGTTGGTTTGCTGAATATTTATTACCAGTACCAAACCCACAGAATTTTGCATCCTCAACTGTCTGGTCTCATGGCAAGATGATATAATTGAGAGTGTATTAATTGCCTTCACTTGTTTTTAGGCACTGGGACCCGCCAAGTGCCTATTCTTCATGTTCCTTGTGTCAGCTCAAAAAATAAGCTAAGTTCAAATTGGCCTAGACATGTACAGTGACACCTTTGTATGGTAATTAGAAACTTTCTTTCCTTGGATGCTGAGAAAATGCGGCGGAAATATCATACAAAAACCCTTTGCATTCCAAAGGGGTTGTTTTAACCCCATTACTCGACAGGGGTTTTGGTGGAACGGTGGAAAATTATTAAGCGTGTAATCTTAGTCTGATTGATAAAGTTAGTTTAAATCAACCTTTTAGTTACAAATATTATAAAGTTTTTACATGTTATAATAAAAGAAAAAAATTACTACCGTGTAAAACTTTCACATGTTACTGTGTTTACAGTTCTAACCACCGTATTAAACACCGAAAACACATGGAGTGACAAGCAGTCTAGCAGGAAGCAAGCTAGTTGCTTTGTAGATATAAGCTGAGAAAACGAGTCCATAAATACGTACATTCATGCGTGTGTGTGTGTGCGTTTGAGAATTTACATGTGGAATAGTAGAAAGCGATTGTCACATGGCAAAAAGAGGGCTAAAAATGGTTTGAATCTTTAGTGGTTTTATTTCTCTTTACTGAAGTGAGAGTCATAGACCCCATACCATATTGACAAAGAAAGGCAAAAAAAAAAAAAAAAGAGAGAATATGGGGGTCATTGATTGATTCTATCGAGTATTTAGCTATTTTTGTGCCAAAAGGACAAAATGTGAGACTTTCTTTTTTTTTTATTATTTTATAAATCAGGCGCAATTTGTTATGTTTTAAAATACGGAGACTAAATTCGGACGAAAAACATAATCTGAAATCAAATATGAAACTAATTTTAAGAAATTTGTGAGAAAGAGTTGGGAGAATTATGTGGTAATGTATCAAAAAATACTTTATTAATAATGATACATGTCTAAATCATTAGATTAGTCTTTGATCAAATTTCAAGTGTTATATATACATATATATCATTTTCTTAACAATTTTAAATGGGAAGGTTTGTCCCTAGTAACATATTCGATTTAGAGTGTTGGAACCGTGCTTTCATGTATCGTTATGCTAGTTGGCATATTTGAGGATTAGGGGTGACGCTCTGTTAGTTGAGGAGTGGGGCCCAAAACAAGGTGTTTAGCCAACATTATTCCCAGTGTTTAAAGAGTTCCTTGGAAGAATACCCGTGCCATTCACTCTTTTATGGATAATTTTTAAAAAAATACATATATTACAAATCCAATGAGGCCTAATGATAAGATAAATATTTTGTCTATTATCGTTTTAGTTATTGAATTAACTTTGTATCAGTCTTGTTTGCAAGTGTTCATATAAAAACATGCAGTGCATAATGCAAATTTGCTTCCAACGCCCACCCCCTTCTCTTGATCTAGGGACCATAAGGTGGGGTCGTTGACAAGGGTGGGGATTCACTGAGGAGGGGGCGCAACAGGATGGTGAGGGCAACGGGGAGGGGGGGCGAAGGTTGGGGCGTCATGGGCAAGGGGGTGGCTGATAGGGGGATGGGCAACAAGACGGCCTAGAGTCAGGGGAGTGGGTGGACGTATTGGGGAGCGGGTGACAAGCGATAGAGGGAAGGCTGAGGGTGGGGCGCGATGACGGCTGGAGGTGGCGACAACGGAAAAGGGTGGGATTGTGGCGGGCGTTGGGCTTGGTTAGCTGAGTATTAATTTCTTTTTTTTTAATGGATGGCTGAGATTGTAATAAATTAAATAAATAGAGAAAATTTAGTAGATATTTTTATCATTTTAAATTAAAAACTAACAAAATTAAGTTCAAAAGTATAATTATAATCAGCTTCAGTTAAAAAAATGTCTCTATTATTTTGGTAAAACTGGGAGGTGTAAGCAAATTTCCACTAATACGAAAACAGAGGCAATAAGGTCATTTCATGGTCATCATCTTTCTCTTCACCAGTTTCCTTCTCTCCACAAACACTCTCCACTCTCTCTCTGATCAAAATCAATCATTGTCTTCCTCGTCATCGCCATTGGTCCACCTTCATTCCAGAAACTTCCATAAACTACCACTAATTCCTCTCTCTCTTCATGGACCCTCCACCGGCGAAGAGCTGGAGCATCCACACCCGACCGGAGATCATCCAGAAGTACCAGATCCTCGAACGCGTCGGCTCCGGCTCCTACTCCGACGTCTACCGCGCACGGCGGCTCTCCGACGACGCTGTGGTGGCTCTCAAGGAGATCCACGACTACCAGTCGGCCTTTCGCGAGATCGAGGCCCTCCAGATCCTCCGCAATTCCCCCAACGTCGTCGTTTTGCACGAGTACTTCTGGCGCGAGGACGAGGACGCCGTTCTCGTGCTGGAATATCTGAGGACCGATTTGGCTTCGCTGATCGCTGATGCCAAGAAGAGAAATGGGATCGGCGTTGGAGAGCTCAAGAGGTGGATGATCCAGATTCTCTCTGGAGTTGACGCGTGTCACCGGAAGATGATCGTGCATCGGGATTTGAAGCCGAGCAATTTGTTGATCGGAGATGACGGGGTGCTCAAGCTGGCCGATTTTGGGCAGGTTTGAATTTTTGTCTTTTTTGTTGTTTGCTTAAGATTTTGGTTCATTAACTGAAAATAATAGAAGAAGTTTTGAGATTTTAGGAAAGCACACTTTTTGCGGTTAATTCGTTGGGTTTGCTTGAGTTGCTGAATTGATTTGAAAAAAAAAAAAAAGTGTCAATTTGAATGGGAAAAAAGGTGCCCTATGATTCTCCATTTGGTGTTTTTGCTTAGATTTTTTATTAACTTGTAGAAAAAAGTTATTCTGGGTTTGTCGAAATTGCTGCATTGAGTGGGAAAAAGTGTCATTTTTTACTTTGTTTTCTTATATTGGTGAAGTAATTGCATTACTATGGAAAGCTTAAGTTAAGTGATGTGATTATCTTCCGAGAGGAACTTGATATTCGCTTTGTTAAGATGGTTGGTACAGAGGACTCGCATTGTTGTTTAGACTTTAGAAAATAGAAATGAGAGGTCTCGTTTCAGTTCACCACTTGATTACCAATTTGCGTACAGAAACTGTAGTTTGTCATCGGATGCTAAAAGGGGTAGAAAATTTGTCGCCCATTTGTAGCTAGTGCTTGCTCCGACTAAGTTTTATTGTTACCGATTAGAGCATCTGAAGAGAACTTTTGTGAGAATGCTGTTGTGATTAGTATGCCTGGTTTTGTTATTTTATTTAGTTTTTTAAGAAGTGAATTTGTAAATTGTTACTTTTTTTAGGCAAGGATACTCACGGAGCCTGGATATGTCTTTGGTGAGAATCCTTTAAACGAGGCAGAATCCATTCAGCCACATGAAGTGACTCTGCAAACAGAAAGTTCATATCAAGAAAGGCACACGGGTCAAGAGCAAGAGTACGGAAACATGAGCAAAGAAGAAGAATATTTGAGAGTGTTAGATGAGGTAAAGGCCAAAGATTTCGACAAGGATACAAAGATTCATGACGGAGACACGTCTTGTTTAGCCACATGCACAACAAACGATATAGACGATGATGATCCCTTCAAGAGCTCTTATTCTTACGAGGCAGAGGAGATTGGAGATGACAACAAAAACGGTTGTCTCACATCATGTGTTGGAACTCGCTGGTTCAAAGCCCCTGAACTTCTCTATGGATCCACCGACTATGGCTTAGAGGTTGATTTATGGTCGCTAGGGTGCATATTCGCTGAGCTCGTTTCCCTTGAGCCACTTTTCCCAGGATCTGCTGATATCGATCAGCTGAGCAGAATCATCAGTGTTTTGGGAAACTTGACTGAGGAAGTCTGGCCGGGATGTGCAAAACTTCCTGATTACGGGATAATTTCCTTTAACAAGGTCGAAAACCCGTTCGGTTTAGAAGCCTGCCTTCACAATCGTTCCCCGGCGGAAGTTTCTCTTGTTGAAAGGCTTGTTCGTTATGACCCTGCTAGTAGAGCGACAGCGATGGAACTACTTCAGGACAAGTATTTCAGTGAAAAGCCTCTTCCAGTTCCTTTATCTGAACTGAATGTTCCTTTGACCAAAAATTTACAAGATGAGGATTCTTCTGGTGGGTGGCGCGATTACAATGACATGAGTTCGGATTCAGATTTTGATGACTTTGGTCCTGCGACTTTTACCACCACTAGTGCTGGTTTTTCCATTCGTTTTTTGTGAGCTCGAAGGGCATTGAGGTGTGTCTTTCTTTTTCTTTTTCCCTTTTTTTTTCAAATTTTCTTATGGTATTCTTCTGAAAATCATAAAGTAGTTTGGTAAAGTATGAATGTTTCAAAAGAGCTACCTGAAGCATTTTGTTTTACTGTTTTCTGTGCGTGTGTGAAAAGAGGGACCTGAAGCACGCTCTATTTTAGCGAAATTTGGGTCTCGGGTTGTAATTCGCCTTCATAATACAGAATAATGAAGATGGTATTTTTGTGTTGTTAAAGATGTTATGTTTCTAGTTATCATTTGAACAGAAAAAAAAAAAAAAAAAAACTATTATGCACTAGTAACACATGATAGCACTGGCAACGAATGAACACATTATGCATGTAACACAACTCTGTCAATAAAATGCAGACATATTTGTAGATCCCTTCCGATTAAAATTACAAGGGCACAAAATCACAAGTAGCTGTTTAGAAACGGAGCTGGAGATTTTCAGCTTAACTTGAATTTTTCAATACATAAGACATGTTTGGCAGAGCATTGCTTTTAATTAATAGAAGAAGATAAGCAAAACCCCTATCCTTTCAACAAATGTTTGACATTTTTGAAAGAGTTTAAGGGAGTCACAATGGTCTTTAAATTTACTAATAAGCAATTGGTACAAGTTTAAAGTCTCCAGAAATGTGACTGTAAGAAAACTTGTTGGACAGATGATCAAAACGCTTCTAGAAACAAAGTTTGGATTCAGAAATCTAAAAGCAGGTGTTAAGAAGCCATGTCAAATAGGCCCATAGTTTAAAGACACGACTAGACGAGAACCATAAGTTACAAATAACCTTTATATTTCAAGCTAAGCGACTGAATAGAGCAAAGGATCCCCATCTTTGTTTGGACATTACATTGGAATTAAGAACCAAATCCGACAAATTTCCTTATAAATTACCTTGGCTAAAAGATCAAACTCAACCACCTAACCTACACTAGTCCCAGAAACTCGACCAGGGTCATTAAATCTCGCCACAAGTTTTGTCCAATGGTACAAAGAAAACTGCCATTTAAGTTCTCGCGTGGTAAATATAGTTTCCGAGCGGGGACTTAAGTTGCAAGTTTTCAGGCACTCATCGGCAAACGCTTTTAGTAGAAACGACGAGGCTCCTCTATTCCTGTGGAAGAAGAGCTATCTCAATTTCTTGAAGTGATTTCCCTTTGGTTTCCACCACGTTTTTTCTCACAAACATGACTGCCATTGCACAAATGGTAGCAAATATGGAATACAAGAGTTGTGGCCCGAGTTGCTCCAGCAAACGCAAGAAAAGCAATCCCACAAAGAAATTTACCACCTGGAGTGTTTAACAACGGTTGCAACAAAAAATTATATCACGGAAGTCCAATTTTCACTAGGGTCTCTCTTGTACTGGATGACAAATTCAGAGCGAGTACGTAGGAAGCAAAGAAAAGACAAAAGTAAGTTACCCAATGCACAGACAAACAAACTGCCATAGCTTTCGACCTAATTCGGCTTGGAAATATTTCAGGAAGGAGGAGGGCTGGAACTGGACCAGCTCCTAGAGAAAATGTTAATACAAACCTGGAAAACGTTATTTACGGTGAGTTAACATATCTCTCCAGGAAACAATATGCAAATTGAAGTTGGAAATATTTAAAGAAAAAAAAGTGTCCTATTATAAGTTATAACCATGGATGCTCAAGTTAGCCGCAGCTGCAGGGAATTAGGGTTGAACTTTATATTCCCGCCAGAGGTAAAACAGGATGAACAAGCAAAAGCAGTACTTACATAAGCATACCACCGACAGATAGGTACAAAGAACTAGCATCTGATGCATTCGAATTTGCTGCTGCAACTTGAAGTGCCATTGACACCGACTGCAACCATAAAATCATGCACGTAAGCTTAGGCTTCCAGGATCATAAGCTCTAGATAGAAGTTGGGTTCCTTTTCTGTAGTTTCTTATTTTGATTTTTGCGGAAATCTATTCCTTCTTTCTTTGTACCCTTCTCTATTCTAAGAAATTCACTTTCTTGTTTCAAAAAAATTGTTGATGTTGTAAATCATAAGCAGAGAAGGGCATTGTTGATGAATCTTTCATGTGTGGTATGTGACCACTTGGTGTATTATTGATTTTTTCACAAATACAGTAGAGCATAAGATGGTCATGATGAAGGGGAGATTGCCAGCTCAAGATTAGTCCTGTATGAGTTTGATGAGAAGATCTTGTTAGACATGTATGCTCTAAGGAGTAAAAATGTAATACGTTTTTGGAGACATTTTTATCAATAAAGAATTTATTCATACCAAATATTGTCCTCTTTACGTTCATATTCGTTGAATGTATGATAAGCAAACAGTAGTCTGAGACTGTCAATCTAAACCTTAAGAGTTGGGCATATGATGGGATGATTATGCGGTAGACACGACTCTTAAGGTGATGGTCTAAAATATATGATCCGCAATCGAGGGAATAAAGTTGGGCGCTTTATTCATGTAAAGATTGTTATGTTGTCTATATCCCTTTTGGGAGATGGTTTGTCTTGGCCATCGGAGTTGGACTCCGTGAATAGAAACATTAGCGCATTGTCATAGGTGACGATGTGTTGGATCGGGACATAAAGTGAATTGATTTGGATTAATAATTCTGTCTTGTCAAATTGATTCACTTTAGACAATCATTTGTATTGTATCTTAATCCTGAAATGAATAATGGGCCCGTTGTCTCGACTTGTGTCTTTTGATGTACCAATGGGTGACTCCCACATCTCTATAGTGGCATGCATGCCGGTACGTTGGAGGCATGACTCTTGGTAGCGTAGACTTGTTATTCATAGATATGGAATCCATAGCTCCTCTTTAGGAGTAATGATATCCTCTTATATGCGTTGTCCTGTAATTGGAAAACTGGAGCGCTCAACCATTTGGATACATAGGTGTAACCGAATGGTATACTATCTTTGGATGGTAAGTTTTCTAATGGTGAGACAATGGAACGTAAGATAAAAATAATCGGGAAGGTAAGACAGAACTTGTCCTTAAGCCGATTATGGATGATCATATGGGGATGCGATACACTATGATATGTCATGGAGACTTAGCTACACGAGCTTCGTAATTCTATAAAGTTCGAGAGTGCAGCTCCAAGCTTTTAGTGGAGTAGCGTTGGAGTTGATAATTGTGAAATGTATATCTGGGATATTGGGTTTCATAGTTATCATGAGCTTGAACTTTATAGGTCCATTTTGGTCCCCTTTGCTAGCTCACAAAATCCTGTAACGACACGGCGTGCTTTTCCAATAATTGGTGACTTATGTCGGATTTATCAGATTGGTTTAAAATTTATAAGAATCAAATAATTCATGTCTGTTTATCGGTTGAATTAATTATGTAAGAAATTAGTTCAAGATGAACTTGTTGAATTATGGCGTTCGGATAATTCTTGTCTGTTTATCGGTTGTTTTAATTTTGGACAATTAGAACAAGATAAACTTATAGAATTATTGTGAATTGATTTATTTTCTGAGAGATTATCTTGATAAAGTTTGTTTTGATCAGATATCTTTTCTATTGGGCTATTTGAATCAAAACTGAGACTTTATCCTTTAGAATCTCGGGTGGAAAATAAAAGATTCGCGGAGATTTTTTCTCGGCAGTTCGGCATGCCGGATGACGTGTTCGGCCTGCCGAACTGGCCAGTTCGGCCTGCCTATCTCACAGTTCGGCATGCCGACCGCGACAGCTAAGATTACGCGTTTTTCACGCGTATCTTATCAGATATTGATCCGAACTTGATTCTATTTTTCGATTTTTGAGACCTAATCTGATATGGACTGACCCCAAGGACCAATAGGTATAAAAAGGGAGTGAGTCTAATGATTTACTCAGATCAATTTGAGAGATTAAGAGTGATACTCTTCTAGTGAGCATCTAAAAACTCCCTGAGAGCTTTTGTTCACAAATCACGAACACTAGCTTTGGGTTCTCTCTATTGGTTGGAAGGAGAGTCACCGGTGGAAGAGCTGTACGTGTGAGCCCACACTCACTCCGGTTGTGGATAGAGAATAGCAAAGAAGACCAGTTGGTTGAGGCTCTTCTGGAACGTTACTTCTCTACACAGGTCGCGGAGGTTCTTCGGCATACTGAGGTTAGTAAGATCTGTTTAATTTATACATATAACATGTCAAACTTGTGTTTTGGAAAATACTCTGATGAAAAATTTTTAAAATTCCGCTGCGCACTTTGTTTCCAACAATTGGTATCAGAGCCGAGTTTTTTACATAAATTTGCAAGTTTGTGATCATGTTATATGCATAAATTTTGTGATCTTAATCTCTCCAATGCTTGAATTAAATTTTATAGAGAGATGGCACTCTAGGTTTCTATATAATATATATGTTGTCATGGATTATATGGTGAATGTTTATTAATTAATTATGGTTGATTAAATTGTTGTTTAATTATTTATTAATTAATTAACACCGGTTATGGTTCCTTAGAGGTTAGAATGTGTATCTAGGTTTTTCATGTAATTAGATGGCGGACTATCATCTCCGTCTAGGAATTATTATTTAATTTGTAAGAATTTTGTAATTAAATAATTATTCGGAGAAGACGGAACGAGAAGTCGGATCTTGAAGATAGATGATGGCGCCTCCAGGTATTTCCTGAGTCTCTAATTTTATGTTTTTGAATTGTTAAAAATAAAATTGATGAATTGCATTAAAATTGTATTTTCTGGATTGAGGGTTTTCTGCTCGGTCGGCATGCCGGACCTCACAGTTCGGCAGGCCGAAGGTCACAGATCGGCAGGCCGGACGTACGGTCCGGCAGGCCGACAGTGGGGCAGAAATTTTGGTGCTCTGCCGGCAGGCCGAACCTTCATGTTCGGCAGGCCGAACCACCATGATCGGCAGACCGATCACCCAGATCGGCCTGCCGACCGAGAGCTGCCAGGTGTCCAGAAAAGGTGCGATTTTTTCAGTGCAGTTTTAATTTTATTTTTGGGACGATTCTGAGAAACATTAAATTTGGATATGACCGGAAATATGAAGTGTTCGATTCATACGGGATTGAGGACTTGAAGATGGACATTACATGAAGAATGATACAGCTTGAGGATTCAAGGATGAAGAATCGATAAATGTCTCGATTATTCTCTTGTAATCTTATTTTTTCTATTCTCTAGGGTGGAACCATAATATTACGGTTATTATTATTATGCTTGTAGCTTTGCTTGATTGCTTTGCTTGTCTGCATTATAATATGATTTACCATATATATTGATAACATGTCATATAGAATAGGGAGTGCCGCTCATATTAAAATTGTTCATGCATAATTTTAAAATAAAACCTTGACTTCAAAAGATTGAGTGGGAGAAGGTTTTCGAAGAGAGAACCTAAGGCCTCCATCGTTGGTCCATAGGAAGAACATGATGGTCCCAACCCCTAGGAAGGGATTTCTATCATGTACCAGATTGGATCTCTGAAAGGATAAGGTATTTTAGTATGATTTATGGTTGCACACCCCTAGGTGGTGATTATAAATCATGGATAAAATATTGAAACGGTGGTTATACACTCACGTTAATTTTATTATTAACCTCCCCTAGGAGCTCTGTTAATAAAATTAATGGCCAAAGAAACGATTATTAGTATATGCTGGATCATACGGGTCCTGGATGGCATATATTAATCAGGAGGGGATCCGTGTTCCTGATTGAATTTGGCATGACTCCCCTAGGAGCTTGTTGAATTCTGAGTTGGGAATTATCGTTGTAAGGTTGTGATATTTTCAAGGTTTTGACACATAAACACATTTGTATGATTTTACATGATTGTGTTATCTTACTAAATTATTAAATATGTTTGCTTATGTTTGGTATATGATTCTTTATTGTAGATTGAAAATGTCTAAAAACGCTTTATCATCGATACTTGACAAAAACCAATTAACCGGTGAGAACTATAATGATTGGAAACGGAACCTGGACATCGTCCTATCCTTTGAGAAACTGAAATATGTACTGACAACTCCTTGTCCTCCCGAGCCTACGGGAGACTCAAGTAATGAGCAATTCCAAGCGTACGAACGCTGGAAAGATGCTAATGATCAGGCCCGCTGCTATGTTATGGCTAGCATGAATAACGTGCTGCAGGCTCAACATCAGGATTATGAGACTGCGAAGCAGATCTTGGATAATCTTGAGGACATGTTTGGAGGCCAGGCCATAACAAAGCGGCAAGGGGCGCTTCGGAAACTCTTAAACTGTAGACAGAGACCGGGGACATCTGTAAAGGAGCACATGATGTTGGTCATGGGTTACCTCGCTGAGGCTCAAACCAATGGAGCCGACATCGATGCTGAAACTCAGATGACTATGGTCTTTGAGACTCTGTCTAAGGAATTTATTCCGTTTAGAGCTACTTTTAATTTGAGCAATAGACGGGATATGACCTTGACAGAACTGATGAAACAGTTACAAGAGTTTGAACTGCTGATCAGGGAGTCTCCTGCTGGTGGAGAGGCCAATATGGTAGCTGCTTCTGGTTCCAATCCTAACTCTGGGAATGGAAAGAAACAACGGGCCAAGAGTGGGAAGTCTTCTATTCCTATTGCTACCAAGAGCAAGAAGAAGAAGAAGAAGAACCCAAAGAAGCTTAAGTGCTTCTTTTGTGGTAAGGTCGGGCATATAAAGAAGCATTGCAAGGACTTCCTTTCCAAGGGAGGTAGGTGTGATCTTCTATATTTAGAAACTTGTTTGGTTGAGGAATCCAGTGACATTTGGGTCATAGATTCTGGTGCAACTAATCATGTTTGTGTTTCTCTGCAGGGATTCAAAGAAACGAGAAGTCTACTTCGTGAAGACTTAACGCTTCGGATGGGCGATGGATCCTTGGTCTCAGCGGAAGCAGTGGGAGATGTCCATCTTTATTTTGATAATTATAGGAGTTTAATTTTGCGAGATTGTTTTTATGTTCCTAAATTTAAAAGGAATTTAATTTCTGTATCTTCTTTATTTAAAGACTCCTACGTGGTATCTTTTAATGAAAAAGTGGTGATTCGTAAAAACAAATCTTTTATCTGTTCTGGATGGATGCAAAATAATCTATATTTTATCAAACCTAAGATGGACTTGTTGCTTAATGCTGAGATAAATGATAATAACTCAAAAAGACTTAAAACTTCTCACTCTAATAAGACTTATCTTTGGCATTTGCGCCTTGGCCATATTAACCTAAATAGGATTCAAAGGTTGGTAAGGGATGGACCTTTAAGTCACTTAAAGGTGGAATCTATACCTCAATGTGAATCTTGTTTGGAGGGTAAAATGACCAAAAGACCATACGGGTCTAAGGGCAATAGGGCCGAAGGGGTTCTAGAACTTGTGCATAGTGATGTTTGCGGACCGATGAACATCCGGGCACGAGGAGGGTATGAGTACTTCGTCACTTTTATTGACGATTACTCAAGATATGGGTATGTGTACCTAATGCACCACAAAAGCGAAACTTATGATAAGTTCAGGGAGTTTCGGGCTGAAGTGGAAAAGCAATTGGGTAGACCCATAAAGGCACTTCGATCAGATCGAGGTGGAGAATACCTTTCTGATGAGTTCTTGGGACACTTGTTAGAGAATGGGATTTTATCCCATTTGACTGCGCCGGGCACTCCGCAGCAGAATGGCGTAGCAGAGAGAAGGAATAGGACTTTGTTGGACATGATTCGGTCCATGATGAGTTATTCATCATTGCCTTTATCCTTTTGGGGATATGCACTACAAACCGCATGTTATCTTTTGAACAATGTGCCTTCAAAATCGGTCCCTAAAACTCCTCACGAGTTGTGGACAAGACGGAAGACATCCTTAAACCATATTCGCATATGGGGATGTCCAGCTCATGTCCTGTTTAAGGATCCGAATAAGTTGGAAGCACGTTCAGAAGTTTGCGTGTTTGTAGGATATCCAAAAGGGACTAAAGGGGGTTATTTTTATAACCCAAAGGAAAATAAAGTCGTGGTTTCAACTAATGCAACTTTCCTTGAGGAGAGTTACATGAACGACTTTAAACCTCAAAGCAAAGTGGTGCTTGAGGAGTTGAGGGGTAATCCGTTTACTCCAGAGGTTCCGAACGAAACCATTCCGATCGGTGTAGAAAAACCAAACAAACCTGAACAACAACCTCAGGGGCTTCGGCGTAGTGGGAGGATCGGGCGTCAACCTGAGAGGTATATGTTCAATGGGGAGGTCTTTTTGGCTGAACCGGATGAACATGACAGGGATCCTTATACTTACGCAGAAGCTATGGAGGATGTTGATTCAAGACTCTGGACAGAGGCCATGAACATTGAGATGAAGTCTATGGAGACTAATCGTGTCTGGGAGCTTGTGGATCTTCCCGAAGGGGTAAAACCCATAGGGTGTAAGTGGATCTACAAGAGGAAAAGAGGAGTGGATGGAAAGGTCGAAACCTTTAAGGCTAGACTGGTAGCTAAGGGTTATACGCAAAAGGAAGGAATCGATTATGAGGAAACCTTTTCGCCTGTAGCCATGCTTAAGTCCATCCGGATTCTCTTGTCCATAGCTGCCGCTCTCGACTACGAGATTTGGCAGATGGATGTCAAGACGGCTTTTCTGAATGGCTATCTTGATGAGTCCATTTATATGGAACAACCAGACGGGTTCAAGGTCACGGGTCAAGAGGGTAAGGTTTGTAAGTTGCTAAAGTCTATTTATGGACTTAAGCAGGCTTCTCGTTCTTGGAACATAAGATTTGATCAAGTGATCAAGACTTATGGGTTCTCACAAAATGTGGATGAACCATGTGTTTACAAACACATTAAGAATGGGAAGGTGGTTTTTCTACTACTCTATGTAGATGACATTCTGCTAATTGGCAATGACGTTGGGGCATTGTCATCGGTCAAATTATGGTTGACCAAGCAGTTTGACATGAAGGACTTGGGTGAGGCTAATTTTGTTCTCGGTATCCAGATCTTTCGGGATAGGAAGAACAAAATGATAGCTTTGTCACAGGCCAGCTACATAGATAAAATTCTCAGGAGGTTTGCAATGCAGGATTCCAAGAAAGGTGGGCAACCATCTAGGTCTGGAATTACTCTTTCTAAGAAAGACTCTCCAAAGTCTTATGAAGAAAGAGAATACATGAAGAAGGTACCTTATGCTTCGGCAGTGGGTAGTCTCATGTATGCCATGCTTTGCACTCGACCAGATATTAGCTATGCGGTCGGGATTGTGAGTCGATTTCAGGCGGATCCAGGACCAAACCATTGGGTTGCGGTAAAGCATATTTTCAAGTACCTGAGAAGGACTCGTGAGTATATGCTTGTGTATTCGGGTGAGGATTTAACTCCTCTAGGATACACTGATTCGGATTTTCAATCCTGCCTGGATTCTAGGAAATCGACTTCAGGGTTTGTGTTTACTCTAGGTGGCGGTGCCATCAGTTGGAGAAGTGCGAAGCAAGATTGCACTTCGGATTCAACGATGGAGGCCGAGTATGTGGCGGCTAGTGATGCTTCGAAAGAAGCAGTGTGGCTCCGCAAGTTCCTTGGGGATCTTGAGGTAGTTCCTGGTGTGGATAAAGCGGTATCACTGTACTGTGATAACAGTGCGGCGGTAGCTAATGCTAAGGAACCAAGATTTCACAAGAAGAGTAAGCATATTGATCGGAAGTATCATGTGATAAAGGACTTCGTTGAGAGCGGGCATGTCACGGTGTGCAAGATCGCGTCAGAGGACAATTTAGCTGATCCATTTACGAAGACACTTTCTGGGAGAGTCTTCGAAAGGCATGTGGAAGCTATGGGGATGCGAAATTTGCAGTATTTACTCACTTAGTGCAAGTGGGAGATTGTTAGACATGTATGCTCTAAGGAGTAAAAATGTAATACGTTTTTGGAGACATTTTTATCAATAAAGAATTTATTCATACCAAATATTGTCCTCTTTACGTTCATATTCGTTGAATGTATGATAAGCAAACAGTAGTCTGAGACTGTCAATCTAAACCTTAAGAGTTGGGCATATGATGGGATGATTATGCGGTAGACACGACTCTTAAGGTGATGGTCTAAAATATATGATCCGCAATCGAGGGAATAAAGTTGGGCGCTTTATTCATGTAAAGATTGTTATGTTGTCTATATCCCTTTTGGGAGATGGTTTGTCTTGGCCATCGGAGTTGGACTCCGTGAATAGAAACATTAGCGCATTGTCATAGGTGACGATGTGTTGGATCGGGACATAAAGTGAATTGATTTGGATTAATAATTCTGTCTTGTCAAATTGATTCACTTTAGACAATCATTTGTATTGTATCTTAATCCTGAAATGAATAATGGGCCCGTTGTCTCGACTTGTGTCTTTTGATGTACCAATGGGTGACTCCCACATCTCTATAGTGGCATGCATGCCGGTACGTTGGAGGCATGACTCTTGGTAGCGTAGACTTGTTATTCATAGATATGGAATCCATAGCTCCTCTTTAGGAGTAATGATATCCTCTTATATGCGTTGTCCTGTAATTGGAAAACTGGAGCGCTCAACCATTTGGATACATAGGTGTAACCGAATGGTATACTATCTTTGGATGGTAAGTTTTCTAATGGTGAGACAATGGAACGTAAGATAAAAATAATCGGGAAGGTAAGACAGAACTTGTCCTTAAGCCGATTATGGATGATCATATGGGGATGCGATACACTATGATATGTCATGGAGACTTAGCTACACGAGCTTCGTAATTCTATAAAGTTCGAGAGTGCAGCTCCAAGCTTTTAGTGGAGTAGCGTTGGAGTTGATAATTGTGAAATGTATATCTGGGATATTGGGTTTCATAGTTATCATGAGCTTGAACTTTATAGGTCCATTTTGGTCCCCTTTGCTAGCTCACAAAATCCTGTAACGACACGGCGTGCTTTTCCAATAATTGGTGACTTATGTCGGATTTATCAGATTGGTTTAAAATTTATAAGAATCAAATAATTCATGTCTGTTTATCGGTTGAATTAATTATGTAAGAAATTAGTTCAAGATGAACTTGTTGAATTATGGCGTTCGGATAATTCTTGTCTGTTTATCGGTTGTTTTAATTTTGGACAATTAGAACAAGATAAACTTATAGAATTATTGTGAATTGATTTATTTTCTGAGAGATTATCTTGATAAAGTTTGTTTTGATCAGATATCTTTTCTATTGGGCTATTTGAATCAAAACTGAGACTTTATCCTTTAGAATCTCGGGTGGAAAATAAAAGATTCGCGGAGATTTTTTCTCGGCAGTTCGGCATGCCGGATGACGTGTTCGGCCTGCCGAACTGGCCAGTTCGGCCTGCCTATCTCACAGTTCGGCATGCCGACCGCGACAGCTAAGATTACGCGTTTTTCACGCGTATCTTATCAGATATTGATCCGAACTTGATTCTATTTTTCGATTTTTGAGACCTAATCTGATATGGACTGACCCCAAGGACCAATAGGTATAAAAAGGGAGTGAGTCTAATGATTTACTCAGATCAATTTGAGAGATTAAGAGTGATACTCTTCTAGTGAGCATCTAAAAACTCCCTGAGAGCTTTTGTTCACAAATCACGAACACTAGCTTTGGGTTCTCTCTATTGGTTGGAAGGAGAGTCACCGGTGGAAGAGCTGTACGTGTGAGCCCACACTCACTCCGGTTGTGGATAGAGAATAGCAAAGAAGACCAGTTGGTTGAGGCTCTTCTGGAACGTTACTTCTCTACACAGGTCGCGGAGGTTCTTCGGCATACTGAGGTTAGTAAGATCTGTTTAATTTATACATATAACATGTCAAACTTGTGTTTTGGAAAATACTCTGATGAAAAATTTTTAAAATTCCGCTGCGCACTTTGTTTCCAACAGATCTAGTATAGACTCCATTTCCGTCCATATATTGTAGTATGGAGGTTTCCTATCGTCATTTCAATACAAGTAACGAAGATAAATTGAGGAGATTACCATGCCAAAGAAGCTCCATTCAAGGAGAACTTTCCTTCCCAGCTTATCCATTAAAACAGCAGCAATTACTGATCCTGAAAACAATAAAAACTAAAAGGTCAAGAGACAGATTGAAGGTAACAAATCTATCCAGGAACAAAACTATACCTGTTAAGTTTGAAATTCCTATAAAGATATTTGCAAGTGTTGATGGCACCCCCGCTCTCTTAAAAACAGCCGAAGAGAAATAAAAAACAGCGTTTATACCAGATAGCTGTTGTAAAGCAAAGAGGCTTGACCCAATAAAAACAACTGCAAAAGGAATGCGTAAATAACAAAGAACCTTCGTAGAGAGAAAAAAGAAAAAAAAAGGGAAGGAAAGCAGAAGCAGCCAAAACCAAAAGAACATACATTCACAATCCTACAGGCAAATATCGTATACCTCTAAAATGAGGACCATAAAGCAGTTCTGAAAACTTGACTGAATCCATTTCATCTCCCCTATCCAACTTGGATAGCTCCGCCATCGCAACTGTAACATGTGAACCTCCAAGGAGCTTCTCAAATTCAATTTCTGCCTCAGCAGTTTTTCCTTGCTATAAAAAGAAAGTGAGAATGTTAATTACAAGGTTGTTTTTAGCAAACCAGTAATATAGTAGAAGCTAAAATATTTATCAACTTCATCTCCCATATAGAAGAGTGGACTTTCCATGATTATTTCATCAAACAGTTTCTCACGTGTTTCTTTATTATGGGAGGGGGGAAAAAAAGATTCTCACTTCCATGATGTGACGGCTTTGCGTGGGAAAGAAAGCGCACATCACACATTTGCTTACTCTTTTTTTTTTTTTTTTTTAATATTTTCCCTTTCTGTCTCTAGGTAAAATTAAAATTCCAGGGTCTTTGTCATTTACAGACAGCAATATGAACAATGACATAACTAGGAAACCAAGTCTTTCTAACATGGTCAGGTGGGAAAAAAAAGAGTAATCCCAAACAATTGGAGTTTAAAACATTTTTGCCATTAAAACACAGGCTGTGTTTCACACAAAGAAAGGAAATTACTGAAGTTACAGACTATAGAATGCAAAAGATGAGTTGGAGCAACCTTATACAGCCAATGTGGAGACTCTGCACAGAAAATCATGGCAAGAGCAAGTATTGCAGCTGGAATTGTAGATACCCAAAAACAAACACGCCACCTGAGCACAGAAACTAAGATGGACTTTTGAATGGTTAAATATAAAGCAGAGATGGGTGGATCTAGAGTGCATTCTCACCATCCAACAATTCCTTTTACAGGAATTCCAATGCAAAAAGCCCCCATGAGCCCAAGGCATGTAGCAACTGCGAACAAGCTTCCATAAGTCCCCCTAACAAAAGCAGGGGAAACCTGCTCACGATAATGGGGAAAATTGGATGAGACAGAGCCACGTGTTTAAAGTGACAGTGTGAACACTCAAGCTTGCATCAGCGAGAAAGATATGCAATAATATTTGTACCTCTGTTACATAGAGAGCAGCTGTAGGCGGCCCCAGACCCATACCAGTCCCAACAAATAGCCTGCCTAAAAGCATACCAGCAATCGTTTTGCTTGTTGCACTACAAAACGCGGATTTATCTTTAGATTGTAAGGCTTTAACTCAGGTAGGAATGTTTAGAAAAGAGGAGGTAAGATCAATATAATTACGGAGAAGTAATTCGTATTGCAAAACTACAAGAAGAAGATTGTATAAGGTTGATGCTTTGGATTTGTTTTAAACAGTGGTCAGTTCAATATAATGAGAGATAATTCCGTACGCCCAACACTAGAAGAAGTATGTGTATAAAGATGCTACCATGAAAGTGTTATGTTCATAACCAACATCATTCTTTAATTTAATACTTGAGAAACTAAATGTTTTAAGCAATAATCAGCAATCAAAAAAGGTACAAGTGAATGATCGGTCAGCTAATCAATCTTTCGGCAACACAAGTTAAATTTTGCATTATCTTGGCGGTTTTAGTCTATGACCATTAATCTTAGTTGTATACTTGTATCATTATTAGCTCCCATCCAGATGCCAACTCTCAGGGTCATTATCGACTGTTAACACAATAAATACATCATTGCTTTATGGACCTAACAAATGTTTTGTCCTTTACGGACCTAACCCTGGCTTTCCAGACAAGGAGATACAGGATTTCATTCCTCGACAACTTGCTAACATGAAGGGCCTCATGCACAAAACTCAAAGTGCATCATTGCTGCCTGGCTTATCAAATCTTAACCACAAGCAGTAAACTTCCAACGAAAAGGAAAATCTACGAAATTTCTTCCCAATGGTCCAGAGGATTACGGTAAAACCCGCCACAAACTCCCAAAGTCAAAACAGAGAGTACATATATCATCAGCAATTAGTTTCAAAGAGGTATATGAAAGTGGATTTCGTCTTAATGCTGCATGAAGAAATATCAGGAAATTTGAAAAGCATGCCTTTCTTTAGTTCTCATGAAAAGTATACCTTCCTTAAGTGCTCAATCAGAATGATATGATTGTGATAGCAAACGATTAATAGAGTAATTACGTCACCTTAAACCAGCCCCGATAATGATTAGTAGTGAACACAGCTGAAAAGCCTTACGGCGACCAAGCCCATCAGCAATAAAACCACTGAATAAAGACCCGATAAGGGCACCACCCAGACATGTACTCACCACCAGACCTACATTTCAGACAGAAAATTAAACGCAATAGAATAGGAAGCAGGATGCCAAAACTAGAAGTCGGATAAGAGTCCCCACCGGCCGCGCATTAAAATAAAAATAAAGATAAAAAAACAAGAAGAAACACCTTCTGCTAGTGTATTGCCTCTGAAACCAAGATCAACAGAGATGGTTTCCAGTGGTTCGTTTACTACTCTGTAGAATACAAGCATTAGAAGAAAAGAAATGCCATTAATACAGTTTCTTATTTATCAAAAAAATTACGTGGATAGAAGAGAAATACAAAGATATATTATGTGCAAAGTATATGCAATTTCTAATCAAAGAAACCAACCCCAGATGGTAGCCAAATAAGAATGCAGCTAGGGTTGCCGCCAAGACATGTGGGAAAGATAGCGTCCAGGAAGGATTGGAAGTTTTTTTATCCACACCATTCTGCAAAAGAGCTAAAAGACATGGCATAGTCAATTAGACTGGATAGTCGAGGAATTCCAACATATGATTTATTTCCTTAAGCAATGTCTATATTATGTTCAAATTTGCCTTTCATTTCCAACAATCATCAAAAAGAGATCAAATAAGTAATGCCAAAAAAGAATCAGATTCATATCGAAGATTGAGTAAAAAGCTAGACCTTTTTTTTTCTTTTTGTTTTTAGTCTCAAATTAGGAACATGAAAATCAATTTCCCATATTAATAGAAATAGCAGTTTTAATTAATATGACCATGGCCTTTAGTTTAATGGGCTTAGCACTCAACTCCAAAACCATGGCTAGCCTGAGAATCAACACGTTAAATAGCAACAAATAGATTTTTTTTTTTTTTAATATGGTCAAGGGATAGTAATACCAGATTTTTCTTCCATGGCATTCGTATGCATGTAATCTCTTGATTCCACATCAAAGGTTTTCGTATAATCTCTTGGTGACACACAATTGTACATCGACGCAGCTTCACATTGTCGAGGCCACATACCACAACTGTGCTTGTCTTCCTTTTCCTCGATTTGATCGATCATAAGGAATACAAAAAATTTCACGCCTATTAAACCACCTATATCATAAAATTTACGGTACTTTGATATTTCACTTATCTAACAACTCGTTGCCACCTTTTAAAAAATAAAATAAAACTAACACTGAAAATCTTTGAGAGCAATTAGAAGCATGATTTTTCTTGTTTGACTGAACGCTTTGCATGATTTTTCTTGCCTACTTTAATAGTTCTGCTTTATTAATTTGAACAGGTTATATACTTATGCATTGAAATTTGATAACCTCCTCTTCCCTTTTTTTTCTCTTGTTTTTTAAAGCCAAATTTCTTATAATTTATCGTATTTAACTTTACAACTCTCCATTTACAATTTCAGCTTCTACTAACAGTAGACAACATAACATCAAAATCAATCTTTTGTCAAATAATTTGCATACTTGATCTGAATAAAACTATACTCTCTCTCTCTCTCTCTCTATAGAAAACCTGACTCGATCGACCAGTTCAGTTGCAAAGCAACCACTGCTCCGAGAAGTTTTCGAGATTTACTCTATTCCGCATTTCTGAGACAGAACAATCGAAAAAAGAAAATCGGCACATACAAATAACTAAACCTCAGTTCGGACTCCTTTCCTTCAGTTCTCAGCAATCAAACAGACGAAAAAATAAACTTAGAAAGAAGAGAAAAACTGCGAAAACAAAAGAAAATCGAAAGAAAACATCGATATCAGCAATTAAGAACAGAACAGAAGCTTCAATTCCATGACGTACCTTGTCTATGGCCGCGATCATCAAACGGATCTTGAACTGATCGCGAATCTCAGACTCAAAGACACCCAAAAAAAATTCTCCAAAACAGCTCCAAAAGCAGTCTCTTTCTTTCTCAACTTAAAAGAGAGGGAAATTGTAGCAGGTGGTTCTTCGCTGTCAATGGTCAAGAAAGCAACCGAGAACCGCACATTTCAGGACGAAAATTAAAAAATTGAACTGTTTTTAATAATTAAATTAAATAACTTTAGTTAAAGTAAATAAGAGGGTGTTTGGATTGCGATAGAAACTGTTGGTTAGAATTATTTTTATTGTAATATATGAAAGTTTTAAACTATAGTAATTTTTTTATTGTTATTTTCATATATAAGAATTTTATACTATTTATAACTAAATTTGTGGTAGTTTCTATCACTCAATCAAACAACCATTAATAATTTAATTGCTCTTTTTTAACTGTTTTAATTAAATCAAATAACTTAAATTAAAGTAATTAATAATTTAATTGCTTTTTTGAGCCGATCAATCTAGAAAAAAATGAAGTGGACGGTTAAGAAGAAGCCAAGTGTCCAAGCTTCGCAGTGCACTCGTAACCTTTGAAGCCGTTGTCAGCTTCTGGGACGAAGAGGCTACACGTGTCCTTTTCCATATCTGTGCTTTTTAAATTTTTTATTTAACGAGGCCTTTTGGGCTAAACGTGCGTTTCATTTTTTATTTTGCACATGAGGACCTTTTTTATCTTTTTTAGCATACGAGGACGTTGATTCTGCTAAATCATGGCAGTTAGCGGAGGAATGATCTGTGGGGCCTTTTAATTCTGGTGGTGGCCCCACCGATATTTGATCTGAACCGCGTGCGGCGGGTGAGCAGCCACCAGGCACAAACTGTGGGTAGACGAGAGAGAGGGAAGAAACGTAGCAACACGCGCGATGATTTTGGCGCGCGTTTAGGGCCGGGCCGATAAACGACAAACAAACCTTCGCATGCAAGATGTCGATTTTTTTTTTCCTAATGACGATGAGGAAGAGACGAGAAAAAAAAAAAACCCCAAGAAAATAAGAAGACTTAGAGAAAAAATAACATCTGAAATTAGAATTAAAAAAAACTAATAATATTGATCTTTTTTTAACTGCTCGTCTTTTCTTACTAATTTATACCTTGACAAACTTATAGCGAAGAGATTTGTTACGTTTTAGGTTATTTTTGTTAAAATCCTACATTGATTAGATATGGATTATAACTAGTTTTTAACCTATTTATATAGACTTAGACTCTTCCTAATTTTATCCACTCAAAACCTAAGAATCTTTTTGGTTTATCTTTTTGACTCTTTGAGTTGTTGCCACCAGTAAACTATGATTACGTCCCAAGCAAGGTCATTTATAGGATGTTCGAAAAGGTGGTGAAAATCAGTGGTAGAAACCATTTTTATTTTAGCATGTGAGAGTTTTATACTGTAGTATATTTTTTTATTGTTATTGTAGCATGTGAAAAGCTTACCATTGACAAACACCACCTTAATGTCCTAAAAAAACTTATAAACTTGTATATTGCCACCAACAGGAGGACCCATTGGCTTTTCCATCCAACACCAAACGCAAAGTAAAAGACACCTTTTCAACAACGACTTTTATTGAGGCTAATAGTTAAAATGTCGTTGCTTAAGCTTTCGGCCTTTTTTTTTTTTTTTTTTTAATTTTGGGTTTTATTATCGTCACTGGATATCAAATTCTAACTTCCGTATGTTTTAGCAGTGACAATATTCAAAAATAGTATCATTAAACTATTGCGTTTCTTTGTTAGCCTTCTTTTTTTTTCAAAATTCCTTATTGATTGCAGTTTTTCTTTAATTATACGAGGTTTTTAGAAGAGTAGTTTAAATAAATAATTTAATTGTGAGTAGAGTAAAACTCTTATATGTTACAGTAAAAAGCTATACTGTAAAGCTCTCACATGTTATAGTTTTTAAACTCAAACTAACGATTTAAACTACTCTTTTGTATTTTTTTAATGCAAATTAATTATTGATCACTAATTTACTAATTCTAATAAAAATATTATATACTATTATATAATTATATATTTATATATATATTCAGATTCACTGATTTTACATATTGAGAAAAGTTCAATCCACAATCAAATCTAAAAACCTTCATATTGAGAGTTTCTTAATCTATTAATAACCAAAGCTCCTCCCAACCTAATTCAATCTGCAAAGTTTGATTTAGTTGGGTTTTGCGAACACCCATTCGTCTAATAAAGAGATAAAGTTGGATGCAAGAGGAGGGAAAAAGACAATGCAAGACCAAAAATAATGCAAAAGGTTGGTTTGCTAAGATTGATGGATCTCCGTTAGATGATAGATGTGGACTTGGAGGGAGACTGCAAAGCAGTTGTTGAGTGTCTCCATGAAACTTTGTCCAAAGTAGAGGCTTAAATCCCGTTTTGAGCTTGTTAGCTGTTGTCTAAATCTTTTCTCTGTCAATGTTGGTTAGATTGCTGTAACGTGGTTGCTCATGAGCTAGCTCAATGGGCCCTTGCCTTTACCATGTCTGGTAGCTTTTGTCTTGGCCACCACCTATTTAACTAGACTGTCAATAAATTTCATCTTTTCAGAAGAAAAAAAAAAAAAGAAACTTTCTCTTTTCCATCAAATCTCGTAAGGTGTTCATGTACTAGGCGCGTGATCATGCAACAAAAAAGCCTAACAAAAATGCAGCCCACGGGCTAGTAAATAGTGGGATGGGGTACAATTAGCATGTAACTGACCAAAAGAAAAAAAAAAAAAAGAGAAAAAGGCAAAGAGACTAACAAATGCAACACTTTTAAAAGATTAGGGATCTAATACCAAGAAAATTAAAGTTTAAGTTTGATGTGCAAAACAAGGAAAGCAAATTCCCCATATGAAAGATGAATTTGGCAAAAGCTAACCCGTCATAATTTCTGAAGAGTCTTCAAGTCCATAAGGATTGCCACATTTTTTATGATTTGCGCGTCTCTATAAAAAAGACACCTGTGTTATTGCAAATGGCAAGTTTATATATATATATATTCTCATTCTCCTGGCCTCAACAATGACAACAATACACGGTCTTTATACTACCCCACATACAAACGTTACCAATAGCAAAATACACCTCAGCACTATTTATAATTTTTCAGGCTAAGTGTAACAGTTGCCACATAAGACTAGCTGATGACATAAACAAACGAAATTGGCTGTAGCTTTTTCTGGCACGAACTTGCATTTAATTGGAGCATATTTGAACTGAATTTTTTAACAATCTCCGACTCATTTCACATATGACTCCTTTAGCAAAACTTCATCCCAAAGATCCTAGCTCAAACACCTCGTCAATCACCCATGGACTAGTCCTAGCTAGTTCAAGCAATGATTGAACTTCCTAAGAGTCACAATTTTAGTTCCAATGTCTGCTGGATTCTCTTCAGTGGCAACCTTTTCAACTTTAACAATCGCTTGAGCAATTTTCACTCTAATGAAGTGGTATTTCACCTCAACATGCTTAGTTCTATCATGAAACACTGGATTCTTGCACAAGTGTAGAACACTTTGACTATCTGTAAAAATTGTTGCAGTGCCTTTTATCGATCTTCAATTCACAAAGAAGGCCTTGAATCCATATACCTTCTTTGACAGCTTCTGTAGCAGCTATATACTCTACTTCTGTGGTTGAGAGGGCTACCACAGGTTGTAGCTAAGATTTCCAACTAATACAGTTCCCACTAACTCAAAAGACATATGCTATAGTTGACTTCCTGCTATCTCTATCCCCTGCATAATCTGAATCAACAAATCCTTCTACTTCAACATTCTTCCCTCGGCTGAAATAATGAAGACCTACACCAGTTGAACCTACTATATATCTTAGTAGCCATTTCATTGCTCTCCAATGTTCTTTCCCAGGTTCTGCCATATATCTACTCAAGGTACTTATGGCATGTGCAAGATCTGGTCGTGGGCAGACCATAGAGTACATCATAGAACCCACTGCACTTGAATATGGGACTTTGGCACTTGAATATGGGACTTTGGCCATGTACTACTGCTTTTCTTATGTTTTTGGGCACTATTTCTTTGATAACTAAAATTGGCTGCTTAAAGGCTGTTTGGCTGGTTTTGTACCTATTATGGAAAAATTTTCAACTAGTTTCTCCAAGTACCTTTTCTAACTTAAGAAAACCGACCTCTTCTTTCTATCCCTTATAATATTTATACCCAATATCTTCTTTGCTTCTCCAAGGCCTTTCATGTCAAACTTAGATTTCAGCATTCTTTTCATTTTGTCTACCTTTTCCTTTTCCTTGCTTATTTACAACATATCATCTACATACAAAAGTAGATACTCAGCTTCATGTATTTCATTTCCCTGAAATAAAGACAAGGATCATAGAAACTTCTTGTGAACCTTTGCTGAACCATAAAGGTATCAAACCTTATATTTCACTACCTTGGTGACTGTTTAAGTCCATACAAGGACTTATTTAATTTGCAAACCAGGTCTGCACTTCAAAACCTTCGGGCTACTCCATGAAAATATCTTTTTCAACCTCTCCATGTAAAAATGCTATTTTAACTTCCATTTGTTCCAGCTCAAGTTCAAACTATGCAAACAAAGACAACATAATCCTTATAGTCTTGTATTTGACTACTAGAGAAAAGATTTCATTGAAATCTACACCCTTCTTTTATATAAATCCTTTTGCAACCAACCTGGCCTTATACTTTACAGGCTCAAATGAAGAAGCTCCTTCCTTGAGCTTGAAAATCCATTTACAATCAACAGTGGGTTTGTTCTCAGGTCTGCTTTCCATCTTCCATGTGTTGTTCTTATACAATGAGTTCATTTCCTCCTTCATTGTAACCAACTAGTGCTTGGAATCCTTACTGTTTATTGCTTCTTGATAAGACTCAGGCTCAGTTTTCTCAACCTCTATTGCAGCCATAAATGCATATGCTAGTAGATCTGTAAGAGCAAAAAAACCATATCTTTGAGTAGACTTGATCACCCTTCTCTGCTTGTCTCTTGCCAAGTTGTAATCCCTAAAAGATTCAGCCAATTGATCATGATTTGGCTCTTGTTGATCCTATTCTGAGATAGGAAATTGAGACGTGTGGTTGTCAGCCCCTATTCTTGAGTCTTGAGAATCTGTTGCTCCTTCATTTTGAGAGTCAATTCTTTGTGCATTCTGCACCTGCTCCACCTAAAATGGACTACTTCCATTTTGTTGTGAGTGAGTAGGCATTAGGCTTATTTGGTCTTGTAAAGTACCTGCACGGTTAGTAGTTTGTTCTTCTTGACCTGTATAATGGTTAGATTTATACAAACAAGGAAAATCATATTCATTAAAAATAACATCCCTGCTATTTATTGTCTTAAAACCTTGTGCCTCTCTAACCCATGGCCTGTACCCTTTAACCCCCTGGGGATAGCCTAAGAAAATACATTTAATAGACCTGGGTTCTAATTTGCCCTCTGATTGGTGTGCGTAAGCAACTCACCAAAAGGTCTAAGATGTGTCAAGTCAGGTGGTTTTCCACTCCACCTTTCTTCTAGTGTTTTAAACTTAATGGCACTAGACGGGCTTCTATTTACTAGGTAGGCAGCAGTCATTACAGATTCTCCTCAAATTTCTTAGGTAGGCCTGAATTGAATAACATACATCTAGATTTATTCATAATGGTTCTGTTCATTCTTTCAACAACCCCATTTTGCTGAGGGGTTTTCCTTACCGTTCTATGTCTATGAATTCCTTGTTCTTTGCAGAATTCATCAAAAATTTCATTACAAAACTCTAAACCATTGTTAGTTCTAAGGGCCTTAATTCTCTTATCAATCAGATTTTCAATCAAGGTTTTCCCTTGTTTAAAATTGTTAAAGAAATCATTTTTATTTTTTTAGTAAATATACCCAAACCTTTCTAGAAAAATAATCAACAATAGATTAAAAAAAAAAAGAGTTACCTCCATGAGTAGCTGTCTTCTCTGGACCCCGCAAATTTGAATGTATGTACTCCCTAATAGCTTTAAACTCGTGTTTTCCTGCCTGAAATTTGAGGTTATGTTGCTTACCCAAGACACAGTATTCACAGAAATCTACTTTATTGATTTTGCCTTTGCCAAGAAGTTTTTGCTGCTGCATCTCTTGTAAACCTCTGTGACGACCCGCCTTTTTCAGGCAGTCACTTTACTTTCTTAAACATCGTTTCATAAACAGTAATATTACTTACTTAGTAAGAAAAATACTGAAACAATTTTTTTTTTTTTACTTTAAACGTTCTTTAAAACTGATGCGACCTCTGTCGCATTTCAAGTTGAGACCTCGCTCAACACTTGCCCTTAAAATCATTTCAAATCATTTCTTAAAACTTAATAAGAAACAATTATTAAATCATAGTTTAGAACTTTATTTTATAATTACATAGAACAGATCGTAAACTGTATCTTAAAACTTTGAATACAATTCTTAGAACTCTGATTTTCTTTAAAACTTTGAAAATACTACATTAAACAATGCAAAACATTTTCTTTATGTAGCGGAAGCAAACAGTGATGGTATCCATACCCAAATCTTCGCATCTGTCCTCCGCAGCACCCAGCTCTTCTAACGGGTCCTATTGGTCACCCATAAATTACCTACAGCATGAAAAACTTTTAATGAGCTTTCGCTTAGTAAGTTCAAACATAAACTCACAATTCATTTAATCATGCTTTAAAACTTTTCTCATAAAAACCTTTCTCTTGAAACATTTTTCATAAACGTTTTCCATAAACATTTCTGAAAACGTATTTCATAAAACATTTCTATAACGTTTTTCGTAAAACATTTCTTGAACGTTTTGCTTAAAACGTCGTTCATAAACCTTTTCTTGAAAACATGAAAATGTTTTTCATAAATATTTATAATAAAACATTTCTCTGAATGTTTTCCATAACATAACATATAAATATTTCATAAAAAGGCATTCAGGCAACATGAGAATGCATGACTCCATTTATGCTCAATTATTAACTTCAATTATGAGCATTTTATGAACATTCTTTTCTTAGTTTAACTTTCTATTTTCGTTCTTTAACTTTTCTTATCTTATAACCTTTAGTGTTCGTACCAACATCTTTAATTATGAGATCATAAACGTGATACTCCCATTGTGGGAGACTTAAGACCATCAAATTTCGTGGTCATGTACTTCACATCTAGGAGGTCAAACTTTAACTTTACTTTTGTTGCCTTATAACAAGGAGGCTGGTACGACACTTTCTTTTTCTCTTTACGTTACATTCTTATTAACTTTAGTGAGCATTTCAAATGCAATCACATCATATGCAAACACACTTGCAATTCTTATTAACTTTAGTAAGCATTTCAAATGCAATCACATCATATGCAAACACACTTGCAATTCATAGCTTGTACTATAAAACCTATTGCATAACAAATGCTACTTATTGCATAATAAATGCAACATAAAATGCAAACACATTTTGCTAATTATAACTTGTATTCTAACACTTATTGCATAACAAATGCAACATATAATGAAATCACATTTTACAAATTATAACTTTTATTCTAAAATTTATTGCACAACAAATGCAACGTATTGCACAACAAATGCATCATGAAACTTATAACTTAAACTATAAAACATTATGCATTGTCATAATGCAAAACATACTTTAAATACTTTAAAAATCATAATTTGAACTTTTTAAAAAACGTTATGCATATCAATATGCAAATAAACCTTTAACATAACAATTGCAAATTCATTGCAAATCTTTTTCTTGAACTTTTTGCATAATAAATGCAAACATACTTTAAAAGAAACTTGCATAAAAATTGCAAACTCATTTGCAAATTATATAAATAAGCATTTAAAAATCATTTACTTCATGCTATAGGTGAGATTTAAAACTTACCCGAGCTATGCTCTAGCGTTCTCTATTCCGTTCCTTTTCCTTGCATTAGTCGGCCTCTATGTCCTGATCAGACGATAGCCGAATTATTAGTTAACTTTCTTTATTATCAATCCACTCGATTGATAATAAAACGTAAACATTAACAATTCTTTCCTTTTAACTTAACTAGTATACTTTCGTTTACTGTTGTCTTTACTTAACCTTATAAACCATTGGTTTACTTTTCCTTCACTTAGCTTTGTAACCCACCGGGGTTACTTTTCCTTTTAACCTCGTAACCCATCGGTTTACTTCTCGTTTACTTAAACATCCCTTATTAAATTTCTTGTCTTACATTACTTGACGTATTACGGAACATTTTTCGTCTAAGAACGTTATGCTAAATCGGAGTGTTCGACTCCGTTCTAGCCGTTTCCTTAATAATGACGATTTTACCCTTAACGGGTTTTTCGTCAACCTTGTAACCTTATAAAACCCATTCTCACATAAGACAGTATAATAATCACTGATCATGCATTTCATAAATTTTTATAAAAGCATCTAAAATAATTTATTTTATAATGGTTCATACTGTAGGTGAGATTCCTACTTACTTGGACTCCAAGCTAAGCAGGTCCAGTTGTACCTTGTTGTATCTACAGTATGTAAAGCATCCTCTACAGTGCTCCTCAAGCGACCATGAATGGCTAAGAATGCTTCCTAGAGATCATATATTACTGAAACTGTCATTCTGGACTCCGTTACTACTGTTTGAATCGCCTCGATCTGTATGCAGTCGGTACCAGATGATTTTCACTGGAGTGGAATTAGCTCAAACAGAGGTCGCCATTGCATTCAGAGCATCGAAATGAGTCAGGAGGCTGTCTCGGATCTTCGATCGGAGGTCCGGATCACAAAATCTCAATTTAGCCTTTGACCGACCGTTGACCGGCGGTGATTGGCTCCGTTGGGGGCTGAGCTCGAGCCTACCCCCCTAATTCGACCCTCTTGAGTCCATTGATGGGGTCAATTTAACCCAATTCGGCCTCCAACCATGCTAATAGTCATCGTCGTTGACGGTGGGGAAGGGCAACTCCGATCTCGATCGTCCGGCAACGGTAGCCCAAAATTGGCTTGGGGGATTTGTTTCCCAGGTCACTCTGAGCATTTCCCCAATGGTGGGGCAGCTCAACACCTCATGGAACGATGGCCCGAAGCTCCTCGCAGCGGCGCACAAAGGCGGAGGTCGTTCTCCGATGATCAATCGTCATCTCGTGCAATTGAGGAGCCAAATTTCTTCCTCTCGGTCCTCTGAAGGTGGCTGCCTCTTCAATTTGGCTCAACATGGCCTAAAACGGTGAACCCAAGCTCACCCACGGTGGCTCACGATGGGCGTCCTTGATCTTCGACGAGAGGCGGCGGAATGGTGCAATTGAGCGAGGGGTCTTGCTCGCCGTCGCCCTCTGATCCTTTTGGCACCGACGGTGTGTCACGCCGCCACCGGGGACGGTGGGTCCGGCAGTGGCTCCACGGTGGGGATGGGGCTACTCCCTCGAAGCTTTTCCAGCCAAAATTGAGCTGAGAAATTGGTACCATTTTGCTCCTCTCCTCATGCTGAGTCCATAGACACCAAGATCACGTCGATTGGTGGTCAGACGGCGGAGAAATCACGTCGAAAAGAAATGGGTTTCACCGCCATTTTGGGCAGCACGTGAGGCTTCCTCCGGCGGCATTTTGGGTGGCACGACACCTCGTTGGACTCAGCTCAATGAGAGCTTTCCATTGGCGCGGGAGGTGTCGAAAACGGACGCTGGAATCTCAAACGAGATTTGAGGAGAGAGAGAATCTAGAGAGAGAAAGTAGAGAGAGAGAGCCGAAGTTTTGTGATATTTTTCCTTTTTTTTTGCACTCTTATATAAAAAAAATTGTGATTCACACAGTCTAATTCTTACACTGCTTGACCTTAAACAGTCTAATTCTTACACTGCATTGCTCTAATACTGTATAATTTCCTGTAATATTATACAGTATTCTCCTTAAATTGTACTTTTTGTCTTAATATAATCCTCAACTTAATGCATTTTTAATGCATTAAAATCTCAGGTGTTACAACCTCTATCACTTATGTGACCTAATCTTCTATGCCAAAGCAAGGCTCGACTCGAGTATCTTCAAGGGCTATTGCAATGGTATTTTTTCTTGTGAAAACCTCTCCTATCATATGGTAGAGACCATCCCTTTTAACTCCTTTTATTACAACCAAAAATCCTTTGCATACTTTAATTTTTCCATTCTCTGTTTTGATCACATGACCTGCATCATCTAGCATACCTAAGGAAATTAAATTCCTTGTTAGACTAGGCACATGTCTCACATTCTCTAAGCGCCTTAAAGAACCATCAAACATTTTGAAGCTTGCTGTCCCAATTCCCTCCACCTGACACATATGACTATCACCGAACATGACTTTCCTACAATTTAATTTCTTGAAGTTAGTAAGCCATTCATTGTTATAAGTCATATGATAGGTATATCCAGAGTCCAAAGTCTGGTCATGATTTACATTTTCAGTGGATGCTACAAGAACCTCACCACTGTCATATCCATCCCCAAGGTTTGCTGAATCTTGTTCTTCACTCACAGCTGCATTTCTTCCTTTAATTTTTCTGATCCAGGACTAGTAGTCCTTTTTAATATGTCATACTTTCCCACAATGATAACATTTCTTGGAGCCATTAGGACCTTTTGAACTTGACCTTCCTCTTCCTTTACTATTAGACTTTCTTCTCTGGTTTTCATTTCTTTGCAGGTTTCTACCCCTAGCAAAGTAGTTCTCTCCATTGTTTGATGATTGCTTTTTAGTTTTGAGTTCAAGATTCCATGATCTTAAGGCTAATAAGACTTCTTCTAATGTAATTGTTGTTTACTTTATTGCATTTTTAACTTCCTTATAGGAGTCAGGTAAAGAATTCAACAAGATAATACCCTGATTCTTATCACTAAGAGCCTCGGTTTCTCCAGAGTTTGCAAGCTCAATGTTCATTCTTAGAAATTCATCAAGATTCTGATCAGGATTCTTAGAGATATTCATCTTGAAACCAAACAACCTTTCCTTTAAGAAAATCTTATTCGTTAAAGATTTTTTTGAAAGAGCTCATCTAATTTGTTCCATATTTTTGCTGGTGTATCTTCCTTATCTACCATCCTAATGATCGAATCCATTAGGTAGAAGATAATCGTACCAGTTGCAATGTCAAGCAATTCTTGTTTTTTTTATTCAGAAAAGCCTTCAGGGAATGGAATAGGATCCTCCAAAGCCCTAAGAGCCTTTTGCTAGGCAAGAAACCCTTTGATTTTTCTTCTCTAGATTCTCAAATTGCCTGAGCCATTGAATTTCTCGATCTCTACCTTCATGTTGCTCATTGCTGATCGATGCAAAATGTCAACTGGAAGGATTTGTAACCTTGGATCTTGAACTTCCTCTGACGAGTGAGAACCAAATTCTTGAATTTCTCCAGGAATGATCCCCAGCCTAGGATCATTACTGTCCTCTAGGATTTCTTTTTATCAGAAGCTTCAAGAATTGATGCTCGACAACCAGTTGTGATACCACTTGTAGTAATAACGTTCTTAGATCACTTGCACAACTTGCAACTAGTTAATCACAAAGTAACAAAGAAGAAAAAGAACACCGAGAATTTTATCGAGGTTCGGCCAATTACGCCTATGCCCTCGTGAACTCCCTTTGGGAACTCACTTTGCTTTTATTTAGTGTGTTTTCACTAGAGATAACAACCTCGCTTTGCTTTTTTTAGTGTGTTTTCACTAGAGATTACAACCTCTCAACGTTTCTTACTAATCACTCCCCTTAGGACCTAGAGAATTGTACAGAGACAATACAACAAGAAGAACCCAGAAGAATCTCACTTTTCTTCCTCTCTCTCTACTTCTTGCTCTTCAGTATTCTCTCTCTCTTTTTCCTAAAGACCAGAACTGAAATAATGACCCTCTCATTCTCCTCATCTCAACAATGACAACAATACACGGTCTTTATAGAACCTCACATACAAACGTTACCAATAGCAATAATACACCCCAGCACTATTTACAATTTTTCAAGCTAAGTATAACAGTTGCCACATAAGACTAGCTGATGACATGAACAAACGTGATTGGCTGTAGCTCTTTCTGGCGCAAACTTGCATTTAATTGGAGCATATTTGAATTTAATTTTTCAACATATATATATATATATATATACATATACATATACATATACATATATCGGTATTTCTATTGTCCAACACCCTTATGAAAACTTCAGTTTGTTCCTAACTGTTGAGATTGATCTAGACAACTAGTATTTAGTAGGGGGTAGACAATTAATGGATAACTTGCATCAGTTGTCTAGCATGTTACCTATCCTTTTTTACAAGTTTTTTAAGAAAAAAAAAAGGCAAATACAAGACAAAAATTTTGTCGGTTTTTAAGCCAAATCTACATGCCTACCAGCTCACTAATCCTAACTACATATGGAAATGACAGCTCCTTTACCATAACAAAGATACCTCTAAGCATGAATCGTTTGAGTGACATTAGATCAAAAAACCTAGATCTATCTATGATTCTAACTCAAGCAAACAGGAATTGGGAGATGCATCACGTTCTACAGCACACCAAACATGTCCACAGTATTAAACAAACTGTTTGTTTGAATGGAGCATTCTTTATCAAAATAAAAAACACAAATGTTTCCACCATGCTAAATAGGCTTTTAATGAATAGCATGGCAGATGACTATTTACGGCACCTTTTTTTTTTCGATTTTACTGAACATGTTGGTAACAAGCTAACAATGACGTCGATGCTTCTGTTGTCCAGTTTTATTGTGTTTATATTGTTTTGTTGGTTTTCTTTTGGAATAACAGATGTGGTCTTTTTAACTATGCGTGATTGATCGAGCCAGATTTGTCCTATATCATATCTCGCAGTTGCTAATTAAAATCAACACCTATAGGTGTCAATTTGGGTCACTTGGACCAGCTCAGGCCATATGGGCCAAAAGGAAATTGACTCAGCCCCCACCCAATTAATGAAAAAGGAGGCCTAACTTGACCCAATGTCTATATAGGTCTAGGGTCAAGACGCCCATATTTGTATAAGAAAATTAAAAGAATAAAAATTTCGAGCTAGTTTAGGTTAAAAACTTTGGCCCAAGCTACTGCCCAATCTATTTAGTCCGACCTAAATTAACATCTCTATCCACACCTCACTTGTGAGGTTTGGACTTGTCGATTAGTAAAGCCCCATGCCAAATCACATGTTATAGTCATCTGCACGCATTAGTTCCTCCCTATGCTTGGACCCTGTACGGCCATCCCTACCATCATGCGTGAAGAAAATAAGAAATAGCAGCAGATAAAATAAAGATATGTTGTCTTATTTTTTTATTCCCTTAACTGTCATTCCAATTAAATTTTGATACATAAGTGAATTTTTTAATCTTTTAATATTTAGGTCTTATTTATATGATTAAGTTTTTGAGTTTAAATGATGTGTCAAAATCTAATTAAGAGAACGACCAAATAGACAAAAAATAAGACAATAGATGTGAACTTTATTAGATAATTATCTTATAAGTAAAATACCAATAGATAATATCCTCCTTTCTTTCTCTCCAGATAGAATAATATCTTTCTTTTTTTGTAACAATCATTATTAGGGTAAATGCGCATATTAGGTTTTTTTTTTTTTTTTTTTCACATAAGAGTTCAGAAGCATTTTAATAAAAAAGCAAAAAAAAAAAAACAATTCAAGACAGCATCGTCATCTTATAGTTGAGGGACTATTTGGACAATTTACACTTATTAGTGAAAACGACGAAATGTCCTTGCCCTTGTCGGTCATTTCACAGAAATATCCCGAAACACGGGCCGAGGGTTAAATACCTTGGCGTTGAAATCTCGGCGATCAGCCCCGCGTGCATCGCTCATCATCGTCATCAACATCTAGCAAAAATAATATTACCAAAGAGAAAGAAAGAAAGAAAGAAAACAAATGAGCTCGCGAGACAAAGACCAAACGACGCCACATCAGCCGCTTCTGAGCAGCCTCGTCGTACGGCCCTCCACCAGCGACGGCGGAGGCGGAGGCCGCGCTAGCGACTACGAGCCTGGCGAGGTTCGACGTGACCCTCCCTCGTACTCCAGATCCGATCGATACTCCGGTGACTCTGGTTCGTCTCTTTGGTTTATGCTTTGCCTTTTAGTTTATTATATATTTTACCGCAATTCGCAGTTCGAGTTGATTTTTGAGTAATCTGCTAGGGTTTAGTTTGTGGTTTTTGTATCTCTAACTATGGCTGTGGAAAACTGGAAAATTTGACTTCGGAGTTTGATTCCTGGGATGTGAAGTGTTTGGAAACCCTAATTGAGGAAATTGGATGGTTCGTGCTTTATTTTTGCTAGTGATATCACTCTCTCTTTCTCTATTTTCATGTTTAGAGTATGCCTATCTATTTTTGTGGATGGTACAGTTAGTGCGGTTTTTGGAGTATTTTGTTATGGAGTGCTATGTTTTGAGCTTGAGTTATTGAGAGCGTAAGTGCTATTAACCACAATCTTTTTGGTGCTAAAATTTTAGTATTTATGTCCCAGAGTAATTTATAATTACTCTCATGAAGAGTAGCAAAAACCTTTTGGTGTTAAAATTTTATGGTCCGTTTGTTTCGTGGTTCGAATCACTGTTCGAATCATTTTGATACAGTATTTTCTCTCACAAAAATTTAAATCTTCATTCAAATACTCGAACCAAACGGGCTCTTAGTATTTATGTAGCAAAAACCTTCCCAGCTTTATCGAACCGCTGCATTCTATCCTTTGTTTTTTCAAGAATGCTACAATCCTAATGTTTTACAAATCATGTTGAAAACATCCTGCAGTGCCCCCTGAAAATCATGTTAAAAGCCTCCTTGCATTTGTAAAGCATAGAGGAAAGATCTGGCATTCCTGAATATGTAAGGTGGAATGCAACGTTTCGATAATACAAAGGGAAGGTTTTTGTTATTATCCCATATACTTATTTATTGACTTTAACATTTTGGGGATGAGATGGAGGGCTAGGAGTTTATATTGTTTTTCCAGTTTGACATGACTGTGATTCTTAACTATTTTGAAGTGTATTTATATGCGGATCTAGTACCACTAGTGTCAAATTGCGAATAAATTTTGCTGTTATGTGTTACAGCTCCAAGTGTTGCCTGCAAGAACTTGAATCTTGAGGAAGGCATGTTGGTGTTAGTGCAGTCTTGGATCATGGTCTTGGGGAATTTTTGTTACATGTTATGGGTTATTTGTGTTTGTTGAAGATTACTACAGTGGATATTGCAGGGTATGTCCATTTGTGGGCCAAATCACTAACAATGCATGCATTAGTCTTGTTGTGTTGTTTAATCGATGGCAATATTGGTTTGAATCGTTGGGTATAATGGTGGCATGATTAAGACTATAGAAATGCCAATGAAATTGGATTTGTGCGAGGGACTTCTTTTAATGTGGATGGCATGGTATGAAACTTTTAGGAAACTCATCAAGCACAATTTACAGTCATCCTGAGCTGTAATCAGTGAGGAAACCTGTCATATGGTGGTTGGTTGGTTTATTTTAAACAACTGAGATGATGGAAAAACTGGGTTGGTTGATTGCCAGAAAATGGATACTCCTGAATTTATCTTCTTGCGGTGTGACATTTCATTGTGGAAGATGTTCTCCGGTGAACCTTAAGCTTGGTGGATTCCTGACATTATGGGTTCATTTATTTTGTGATTAAAAGGGTTTTTATTATTACCGTCAGTTTAGTTAGTACCATTAGTTTAGTTAGAGTTTCTCTTTCTCTTTCTTTTTCTCCTTTTATTTTGATTTTGATTTTTCTTTTTCTCTTGGCTGGTCGATTAGGGTTCAGTTGGGTGATTTCTAGTTATACAAGTTTCTAGATTTTTAATATGTCATAGGTTTTGGTTGTACTTATCTTTTTCATTGGTTGTGATCTTGGGAGAAAGCAGGGCAGCCTGAGAATTGTTAGAACTCTCAGATGGTCATCTTTTCATCTTCCCACTACTTCTTTCTTCAAGTTATTGATGACAACGCTGGTGGTGGAGAATTTAGAGTGATCACTTGGTTGGATCATACCTTAACTTCGTCAGCCTACTATTTTTCAGAGTGATCATGCATTCCAGTGTCTTTGAAATTCACCAATTTGTTTCTTTACAAGTAAAATATAGGGTGTTTAAGCTATTAAGATAATGTAGAAAAAGAAATGGAAAAATTGGATAGAAGTAATTTTTCATAATTTTTTGGAGGCTTGCAATTCTGTGGGTCTTCTTTTGATGGCATGTTCTCTGTGGGATTGAAACAATTTGGACCGAGATTCTGCTTCTCCATGCTGGATTTGGTGGGCCTTCTTCCTCTGCATGTTGCAGATATGGTTGGAGTAACTTTCTAATTACTACCATCTCAGTGCTATTTCAAGTTTTGGGTTCTCCTGATATATGGTTAGGGGCTGGTTCAAATGTATAGGTAAAAGTGTAAAGTAAGCATTTTTTGACTCACAAGATAAATGGATATGGCTCTTGAAAATAGGATGTGAAACCGTATTATTCTGAAAGAAAGCGGCTACCATATGTCATATCTCACGAGTACGAGTAAGCCATGGTTTCGCTTTGCTCGTTGCCCTAATCATGCTTACTGGTATAATGGACCATTTGGTTGAGAAGTAACAACGAGTGCTGTTATCCTGTGAGCTTCATTATCTGTTCCATGTTTGTAATATTTGTGCTACCCAGTGAGGGGATTTCCTGAGTGATGGTAACCATCTTTGCAAACTATGTTGAAGTCATTTGGGAGTTCTGGATCACAAAACTCAGCTGCTAATAAGTACATTATTCTTCCGTTTTCTTCTTTCCTTCTAATTAGAAGTGGCTTATCTTTAGAATTCACTGCCTCTTTTCCAGGATATAGACTACGTGCAGGTTCTACTTCTCCTGTACGGCGAAGGGATGCTGATCATCGGTACAATTCTGATTTTGACCATCTGGCACGCAGCCGTGGAGTTGGTGGTCGGAGAGATGCTGGTAGATTTCGAGACTCTTCACCCCCTTATGCTCGAGGAAGGGGGGGTGGGAGGCCATTTGGTCGCGGCCCGGATGGTGCTAATTTTGGCCCTGGGCCATTCAGAAGTGAGGGCTTGAGCAGAAACAATCCAAATGTACGTCCAAGAGAAGGAGATTGGTTTTGTCCAGATCCTCTGTAAGCGTTTCTTACATCTCTTGTCTAGCTTTCTTCCTCCATCTTTTTTCTGCATGCTTGTTTGCTCATATTTCTTCTATATTGTGGCATAGATGTGGCAACCTGAACTTTGCAAGGCGAGAGTCCTGCAACAACTGCAAAAGGTATCGTTATGGACCTGGGGGAAGTCCCCGAAGGGGTTATCCTGGCCCACTACTCCCAGATGCTCCCCCTAGACGCTTCTCTGGTCCTCCGCTGGATCACTCACCTGGAAGGACTATGAATGGCTATAGGTCCCCGCCTCGTCCTTGGGTGAGGGATGGCCCTAGAGAGTTTGGTGCTGGGGGTCTGCCGCCTCCCAGGCATGATGGCAGGTTTCCTGATCACCATGTGCGAAGAGATCGACTGGACTATCCAGACGACCACTATAGAGGGAGGGCCAAGTTTGACAGGCCGATGCCTGTGGATTGGGGCCACAGAGATCGAGGGAGGGATAGCTTCTTCAACGACAGGAAACTATTTGAGAGGCGACCGCCATCTCCACTTCCACCACCGCCACCTGTACTACCTCCTACTCGTGGCCGGTGGGCACGTGATATTAGGGAGAGAAGTCGGTCACCAATGAGAGGTGGCCCCCCACCAAAAGACTACCGCCGGGATGTCTACATGGAACGGGGACGAGATGATCGGCGAGGCATGGGTCGAGATCGTGTTAGTGGTGCATACTGACACAGGCTAGCAGCTGTATTTGCATAATTTTGTCTCAGTCAGACGTTTTTCTTTTAATTGATGGATGAATATAGATTCCATATTTGAGACTGATTCTAGAATTTTGTGTAGTTAAAATTACAATATTTGATGTTTATGGTGGCTTGAGCAGGTCACGTACTGTTTTCACTTGCCTGGTTTGAAATTTTGTAGTTCTTTTGTTTAAAGAAGCATTCGTTTGTGCTTTCTTGTTTAGTTTGTTCGTAGTGACTATGGAGCCCTTTATTCATACGACCACACGATCACGGTTGAAGGGTAGTCATTCAGGAATCCAAGCTCTTCCCTCTGCAAATCTAGGACACATTCATTAATGATTACCTTGCGATGGTTCAAACTAACAATAGTATAAAGCTTTTACAGTATAAGGTTTTCTTATGTTATAGCATTTAAATTAAGTATTTTAAACATCCTAAAAAAAAAATCTGTAGGAGAGATTGCTGAGATAAATAAATAAACAAATAAATATATATATAGATACATGTATTTGTAACAATAGTATTTTGACAGGTACTAAATTAGTTAGACGTATGTAACTTTTTTTTTTTTTGGTGTAATATTTAACTTGGTTAAATATGGTATCTAATGTTACATATGTTAGAACTATATTTAAGAAATGTTATACGTTAACAAATTGAATGTTATACGTTAACAAATTGAATGTTACAGGAATGCACAAAACATTTGCCAATGAAGTGCCGGACTGAAAACTATTAATGTATATATATTAATCAACAAAAATAACTACCCCTAAAAAAGGAACAAACTAAAATAGTGCTCATCAAGTATCAATTATCCTTTTTTTTTTTTAAGTCCTTTCTTGCAATCAGCATACGGCGAGTGATGATTATCACGAGTCATATGTTAGAACTTAAAAACCCTTCCTCGTGGGAAATTCCAATCAAGCTCACATCAACTGAGGGTATTATTTTTTGGCGCAAATTTGAAACTCAATCAAACTCTATATTCTAAATTTATAGTTTAACTTTTATATGTCCATAATGACTTTTTTTAGGGGCCATAATTATTATTATCATTATTTTTTTGCTTGTAGGCCACATAATGATTAATTAGTTATAGTTTTCCTACTTTTCCATTCCAGTTGCATAAGCTCTAATTCTTGGCTCATATTGCTTTATCTTGAAAAGGTTTAGGCCATGGAAGTACACGTATTAGATAATTGAATATTTTGCCCATTTTTCCAATTAAAATCTTAGATTTTAAGTTGGCTTTTTGAGAAGAAATTATTTGGCTTGTAGTTGAGACGAACCCCCCCAAATGAAATTATTGCCCTTTTTCTTTGGCATTCTGATACTTTCATTGTCGTACAATGAGCAGATGCATAGTTATGTTGCTTTTTATTTTTCAAAGAGAATAATAGGTTGCAAGTGTTTGATAAATTTTCTACACAAAAGTAAATAGATTTTTCTATGAGAACTGGCTGTGTTTCTCATTTATAATAATATTTCTTTCGACAAAATTTGATGTTCTAAAATTATGATTTAAGGTGTCTACCAAACCGTAAAAGATTATAATGAAAAATAGATGAAATTAAAAAAGAAGGTAAAGTAATAAAAATAAAAAATAATTTATTCCTTTTATATTATTTACTTATCTATATATATGAAACAAACCCATTCTAGCTATAACAAAATGTCAAAATATTCTAGTTCAAATGTTTACTAATTTAGGAAAAATAATCTTATCAATGTAATTATCGAAATATTGTTTTACATAACTAGTGATGAAAACCAGAAATTTCATTAGGGGCTAATAGTTATAACAAATTTTAATTCAAATGAACAACTATAAATGTACTACAATTGTTTCTAACAAATTGTTATGCTTTGAAAATGTTGCATAGTACTTTTATTATTAAGGTCGTTGAAAGTATCTTTAGACATGCAAATAAAATATCATTCATAAAATGGTTTGCCATTCGATTGTTTGTGCTAAGGTCGCATTTAGAATATATTTTGATAAATCAACATATAACTGTGAATAATGTGTGGTGTATTTAAAACAACAATATCAAGAAGAGAATTATGCCACAAAAAATTTATAATTATCAAATTGTTGTATAAAGAAAGAAATATAATAAAAATATGGGAATCTCTATGATAATACCCTTTTATTTTCGCTTGTCAATAAGAGCTTTTTCTATGCATCGTATATAAACCTAATGGTGCAAAATAAATAAACTCAGCTTTAGTAAAATAAACCCACCCACACCCATTTCATTCCAAATTTTAGAAATATAGTGGTGTTAGAAGAGTGGTAGAAACTGTTAATTATAATTATTTTTTTATTGTAGCATGTAAAAATTTTACATTGTAGTATTTTTTATTATGTTTGTAATATATGAAAATTTATATTATTTATAATTAAATTTAAGCCTATAAAATTTAAAAACAAAGCTAAAAAAATAAAAAATGAAAGACAACTTCAGAAAAAAATCAAAACTCCTCCATCTCTAGGAAGAGGCACCAGGGTTTCCTCCACCTCACCGGAGATGAGAAAGCCAATGCCATGACAGACGTCGCGGCTGGGCTCGTGACCCACGTTGGTTTCGTTCCCGTCCTGACTTACCCCTCGTCGTCGGCCGCCATTGGAGGTTGCGAGCAGCGTCGTCCATCCTGAGGGTCGAGGCAGATCTTGTCCATTGCGAGCAGCGTCGGTGTGGTGTCGCTGCTTCCTTAGGTCACGTATTTGTCTCGCCTCCGTGAGTCGCGTATTTCTCTCACCTCCGTGGGTTACAACACCCCAGCCGTTCCGCCCTTTAGCCCCCCGATCTGGTGGAGTCGCTTGGTTGGAGATCTTGAAAGAACCAGGCCCGAACTAAGGTCATAACTGCCGTGGGTCGCGACTCTCGAGTGGGCACACTGTCGCCAGGTACGGAGACGTCGCCCCCAGAGGTGGATCGCCGATGTTTGGAGAGGTGGCCGGGGTCCAAGGTGGGGTGGTGGGTGATTTTCCGGTGGCTGCTTGGCTATTTTTTTCTTTTCTTTTCTTTTTTTTTAAATTTTTTTTAATTTTTAAGTATTTTTTATTGTTTAATAGAAAAATGTTTCAATCAAATATAGTCATGCTTATTTTTGTTTATATTAGAACCTAATTTTTAACTATAGATTTTCACTCAAAATGTTAAGAGAAATAGGTCTTTTTGCTAAGAATGTTGAGTGAGTCCTCCTATAGCATCCCCTAAAAATAGAAGTGCTATGAAATAAAGTTAAAAACATATTTTTGAACTATTAAAGAGATTGGGCTTCTATGGGTGTTTGTATGTCAATTTTTTTTTTTGGGGGTTGGGGGGTTGGGGGGGGGTCGTCATTTGTAGCTTTAGGTAATATAATAGGTTTATAGAAGAAAACAAATCTCAGGGTGGCTTGAACCCCGTGATTTCTATCATCATTTCTATTTAGTTTTGTCTCTGTAAATAACTAAATAGTCACTGAATTATATTTAAATTTAAGCATCTAAATAAATTTGATATTCATTTTTTAAATAGAGAATCAATACTAATGGGATGTGGGGATTGACATTTTCTTCTTCTTATTTTTTATAATATATGGGGCTTAAAAAACTCTTAAAATTGGTATTATAAGTAAACATGAAAATAAGTTAAAAAAAAAAAATACTCCTTACTTTTCTTTATTGTTTGATGCAAAATAAACGCGTCCCAAGAAAAGAGTATGTCTAATACCTTGTCATAAGTTCATCATAAAAGTAATTAACAGAACTTATCATCAAACATATTGTTGCTACTTCATTATGTTTTAAGGCAAACACACAAAAGCTAATATAATTTCAGCCTTTAATAAATTAATGAAAGACACGATGATAACACTTAAGAGCTCTAAAATTCTACGGTTGCTAGGTCAACTATGAGTGTGTTTGGGAACTTGTTTTAACTCTAGAGTTTTAACAGCTACAAAAATTCTCACATACCACAACATAGTTCTAGCTTCAAGTTTTAAATTAATTCCTAAACACTCTAATAGTGTTTTTGTTTTTTTTTTTCATGGTTTTCCATTTATTTCTGCCACGAAATAGTATTATAATGGCATGCAAAGCTTTTTTTTTCACTTTTTTTTTGGAAACCTAATCAATGTAAAGTAGAATTTCTTTCAATTTTTTTATTTTTCTTTTGTATTTATTTTATACATATTAGCAATATTTATTTATTTAATCTTAGCCATTAATCAATTAAAAAAATCTCTATAAAAAAAAGAAACATAACACAAACACATCATATACATATACACTAGCTTCTTTGAAAGTAGTCTATAGTTTTAATCAACTTTTAGTTTAATTCCTTATGGTAAAAACTATTATAATAAATTTAATTAGAACTATATTTTATAGTTGAAACTGTATCTCTAAATAAGAATTATATATATTTTTGTATATCTTATATCTTAATACGTAATATTAATATAACTAATCCTCCCCTATTTTTCCTCTTACCTAAAAAGTTTAACAAACAACCTCTGAAGGAACCCTTTTAGCGCCAAATATTTATTTATTTATTTTTTTTTCTCTTACTTTTCACTTTTAACGGAGCGGAATCTTATTATTTATTGGGAATTCCCTCGTTTTCAATAACTCCTGCGAATTAGCCAATCAAAAACTCCACGTGTCGTCACTCAGCTATAAACTACTTTTGTGCAACGTGGCAAAATATTAGCAGATCATCACTTTATCCTGTGGAGCCGAGTGCACCGGATAATATCGCTATCGGACAACTTCCGTTCACATCACTTTTAGTGGAAAAATATTTTTGTTGGTATCTCACTGAATCGGTCGGTCAACCATTAACCACACTTCACTTCTATGAATTTGCACCGTTCGATCTTTGAAGATATACTTCAGCCTCGACCGTCGGATCAAAACCAATACGCGAATCCAACCGTCCAATATTTACAAAATTGAATTTCAAAAGCTCGGGGGGGAGAGGGGGGAGAGAAAGAGAGACGAAGAAGAACAAGAAAAAGGGAACGCTCACGCATGCTCTTCTCCTCCATTCCTCTCTCTCTTTCTCTCTCCTCTCTGCAATTTCAGCTCCAAAATCTCTCTCTTTCTCTCTCTATATATTTGAACTTTCTCTCTCTAGGTTTTCCTTTCTCCCGCTCTGTATCGGAGAATTTTGGACGAGCTTCGCAATTGCGGGCATTGTTGGACGAGCTTCTTCGGCCGCGAATCTTGAGCTGCGTAATTTCGGTTTTTCGGTGTATTTGATTCTTCTCGTGGCGTTTGGTTCGTTTTCGGATCTGAAAGCGGGCGAATTTGAGCTGATTTTTGGAATTTCAGTGATTATGTTTGGGGGAGTAATCGGAGGATTTAATTTAATTTAATTTATTCTTGGGAAATTTTGAGGTTTGAATTTTGAATTTTTATGGGGGAAGGAGAGGGAGGCGATTTGCCTCCGAAGAAGATTCAATCGGATGCCACGGCGGCGGCGGCGGTTTCGTCGTCTGATGTTCGGGCGAAGAAGCTCGCGAGGCAGCTTGATTTCACGGGTTGTGGTGGGGCATCGGGTAGTGCAGTATTGCCGGAGCATCCTCAGTCGCAACCGGTGTTACCTGGCACAGCCGGTGACAGCGCCGCCGGTGCAGACCGAGATGCAGGCTCAGGCACAGCCGCTGGTGGTGGCTATGCCTGTGGCGCCTCAGCTATCTCCTATTCCTTTGGCGAGGATGGTGTAAGTTTTCTTGGCTTAGCAAATTATGCGTTTAATTAGCTTGAGTTCGGTTAAAAGTTTGGAATTTTATTTTGGAAAATCGAAGTTTGGTGTGTAGATTTATAGTTGTCGACTCGAGAGTCTTGGTGCGTGGACTGTGAAAGCGAAATCTTGTGCTTGTGTTATGGAAATTATGGATAAAGTTCATATCTTTCTTTAAAGATTTGATTTTTGGAGGTTAAGTTATATTGGCCATGGATTTTTTTAATTTTTTTCCTGGGTCTTAATTAGATTTTTTTTTCTATCGAGAATACTTGTTTGTTTCTATCTTTTTCTCAAGTTCAGATTTGGATATTTTGTGATTTTGGCGTATGTAATTCAATTGTCTTATTTATTTCTATTTTTGTGGTGGTCTGGAAGAACTAAACGGGCCTTCGGCGTTGTATATTTGATATAAGACGTTTTGTTTTATTTTCTTATCTCCTTGGTAGACAAAGTTGGAAGACTTGAAGGTCTTTGTTGTGCAATTTGCAATTATAAGTTTTGTAGGTTATTCACCTAAGGAGAGTTTTATTTTTTGTTTTCCACATTTCTTTGTCGTATTCACACAAAGTGAAAATAATCAGAGTTGTCAAAATTTGAGCTCATTTAAGGATGTTTAAGTAGGCTATTAAATGTTTCTATTTCTGTTAACTGAATTTCGCACCATAATCAGTCCTAGCTCTTTGACTCTTTCCTCTTTTCTTCTGTTTTGTTAAGCTTAAAACAATAACTATTGTTTTCCCTTGTTCATATATTCTTAAAGATGACTCATTAACTAAATTAATTGTCTTGTAACCCTGACTCCCTATCATGAAAAGTAAATTCGATTTAGTTTCTAACACAACTATAGCTGGAGTCCTGCGGATCTATACTGTATGTGATGCATTTACTGCAGAACTATCTGAATTCTTTTTAGCTAACAGATTGAAAATGTGCAGATAGATACACGTGATTGTGAAAATATTAATATAAAAGCTTGAACTATATCAATCTAATCACTGTATGACTCTACTATTCTTTTTATCCAGAAAATCAGAATCCCCAAAAGCGAGATCAAGATCCAGTGAAGCCAAAGATGGTACCCCAAAGAAGCAAAAACAGTGCAACTGTAGACACTCACGGTGTTTGAAGTTGTAAGTACAAAAGTAGACATTTCTGAAGAAAGCACTTCATCAGAGGGTAGATGATGCATTGTAAATACACGAGGCTCACTTTTGTGTTTTTATTGAGCCAGGGACTGTTACTTAATGCCTCTGAAATCCTTAAGTTATTCTTAACATTGCCAATGGCTTGGCAACAAAACTATATTTTATAGGAAAATCATTGAAAGTTATATTCTGATACAAAGCTCCATTTGGCTATCTCATAATCAGGTACTGTGAGTGTTTTGCATCTGGAATATACTGTGATGGTTGCAATTGTGTAAATTGTTATAATAATGTTGAAAATGAAGCTGCTAGACGAGAAGCAGTGGAAGCTACCTTAGAGCGAAACCCAAATGCATTCAGGCCAAAAATTGCCAGCAGCCCACATGGAACGCAGGATAGTCGGGTATGTTAATATTAGTTAGATGGACTGCTTTTGTCTAACATGCATCTTTCTTTCCTTTCCAGCCACTGATTTTATCTTGCAGTTAAGATTCAGCGAAAAACATTTCTTTTCTAGTTTATCAAACCAGAACTTATTAATGTTGTGCAAGGGGCTCCATTTAAAAGTGTTTCTAATTGTTGTAATATCTTCTTTACCTTGTGTGACGAATTGATCAGTTAGTAAAGGTTCAGTTTATCTAAATTGTCTTGTTTCTGTTCGTACAGAAGCTATTTTTTTTCCTTCCATTTAAAATAAAAAGGTAGAAGCTATTGTTGTTTCAGCATGCCATCATGTATGTCTAGAAATCCAGATATCACACACACACACACACATATAAATATATATATATATATATATATAGAGAGAGAGAGAGAGAGAGAGAGTTAACTTGCATTTTGTTGGAGAGATTATCGCTCCATGTATAGGTCCTTTAAATCTCATTTCATTTGCTTTACAAATTTTGTGTGTTTTTGTTTGTGAGATATACCAGGATAAAAGAACCTAAATGAAGGGGTTCTTTTTCTTTTTCTATCTGCTAGCAAATCACATCATACACCCCTCAGTTTTCTGTATTGCATAATTTTTGACAAGTGTGTATGGACTGGTTTGAATATATAGGAGGATTCTGGGGAGATTATGCTTTTGGGAAAGCACAACAAAGGATGTCATTGTAAGAAATCTGGTTGTCTCAAGAAATACTGTGAGTGCTTCCAAGCGAACATTCTCTGCTCCGAAAATTGTAAATGCATGGACTGCAAGAATTTTGAGGGTAGTGAAGAGAGACTAGCTCTATTCCATGGAGACCATGGCAACAACATAGCTTATATTCAACAGGCAGCTAATGCTGCCATAACTGGAGCCATTGGATCCTCTGGCTATGCATCACCTCCAGTATCCAAGAAAAGGAAAGGCCAGGAACTTTTCTTTGGCCCAACAGTCAAAGATACAACCATTCACAAGGTTGGACAATTTCAGCAGGTAAATTTTTATTGGCCTATGGTTAAGGAATAACCGATGTACTGCTTCGTTGTTGTAATCCAAGAAGCTATTGCTCCTTTTGCCACCAGGGTTTCTCATATTATCACTACATTAGCTGTTTTTATTTTCCAGTTGTAAAAAGTTACAAATTCTATTTTGTAGAAAATGAAAGGGAGCATATAAAAAAGTTTCGTGTATAGCATCTCTAATAACATGTTTTGGATACAGTTTTTTGGATCGTCAGTTATGAGATTGCATTAGGCTTCTTTCTTCCTTTTTTTTTCCCCTGCAGTATTAGTTTTGGTTGTTAATCTCTGAATATGCCTCAACCCAATTATAAGCGTAAAAGGATAGGCACTAAGTCCATAGATTAATTATACTCAGGCGAACCATGTTAAAGCTCCTGCACCCTCTGCTTCAGTTACTGTTGCTCGGCTTAGTAGTACTGCAGGATTGGGCCCTTCAAAATTTACGTACAGGTATGAAACTGTTGTTTTATGGAAATTTCTGTTTAAATGATTTGTTCAAAACTGATTTTTGTGGGATTGTTGAAGGTCTCTTTTAGCAGACATCATTCAACCACGGGACTTGAAAGAGCTTTGCTCAGTTTTGGTTGTTCTTTCTGGAGAAGCTGCCAAAACCCTTGCAGGTATGCATTTGTTTGTCTATAAAGATTAGTAGTTCTTGTTTCAATTATCCAAAAGAGTAGTAGTTCTTTTCATGTGATCATTCATTGTTTCTCATGCACTTGCACTTATAAGTTGGATGACGTTTACAAGAATGGATTTATCATTTCTTTTTTTCATGCATTGTGATCCGAATTGCGTCAAATTGTTATTCTGATTGGATGTCTAAGCTTGGGATGGTTTACCATGGTCCATAGACATATTTTTTAGCTTTGGCTTGCATGTTTCCTTCCATCTTTTTCATTTTGTACAAGTGTTATTTGATTTTAAAATTTACTAAAGTATTGCACCAGTGATCATTTGGAAGTGCAAGAATATAACTATTTCCTCTCAGTCAAAATAATGTCTAGGAGCATGTTGCGGTTCAGCATAAAACTTAGCTCACTTTGAAACCTATGATCTTGGTAAATCTTGAGAGAGCATGGTATTCTCACAGTCGGAAGTTAATGTAGAGGCATTAAAGGCCCAAGTATATTATGCTCTTTTCAGAGTGTGTGTGTGTTTTTTTTTTTTTTTGTTTTTGTTTTTTTTTGACTTTTTCTTTTGGCCAAGTAAAGTTGAGGAAGGAAATGTATAGAACGTTCAAACAGCCTTGTGTGTCATGTGTTGAGATTTTGGCATCAGCTGAGATATACCTTTTAATAGAAAATCTTTCTTAAAAAGCCTATTAGCAAATAGCAATACAATGGTGCTGGATTCCAAACCCCCCACCCCAACACCCCCCGGGGCCGCCTTTGAAGGATATACAGTTAATTACATGTGTGTTAATCCACGCAGACCAAAGAAGTGCAACTGAAAAGAGGGCAGCAGACCAGTCAGAAACTTCCCTTGCTTCAACAACTCAAGACAGGCTGCAGAACCAGAAGGAATCTGATCTTGAGAAAGATGTCGCTGATGATTGTTCTAGTGCAAATGAGGCTGATAAAACTGGTCCTGATGATTCCGGTTCGGATGGTGCTGACTTGCCAAAAGGGAGAGCAATGTCTCCTGAGACACTGGCATTGATGTGTGATGAACAAGACGCAATGTTCATGGCAGCAGCTTCTCCTAGTGGTACGGGTCATGGATGCAATATTTCTTCACAGCAAGGTATGACAGAGGTTTATGCAGAGCAAGAAAGGATTGTTTTGTCAAGATTTCGAGATTCTCTCAAAATGCTAATTGCATTAGGAGAAATAAAAGGCAAGTTCATTTCTTCAAAATTTCTGAGTTTATTGTGTCTTTGAATTTGTGATTTTACTTTTTTTCTATGAGTTCTGGTTCTGGTTCCCTGATGAGTCCAAGAGAGCCAGTTTCCAAGTGATGTTTATGTGCTTGATGCATGGTTCTGCAATTTGAGAGTTTCCTGAGATTAGTCATCAACAATTTACATATTCCACTACTGGGACGTGCATTTTTCTGCAGCAACTTTTATGATATCAAGCTTTTCAATTGCACAATGTCTAAATCCAACCCCAAGACCTATCCCACATAGAGGGGAAAAAAATCCAAAATGTTGAACTTTCTTGATGTGGGTTTGGATTGGAGATTTGGAGTTGAGATATTTTGCTATCATATTTTATGTTTTAAAACTTGGGTTTGATGCTGAAAATCATAACCCTGTTCCGTTTCACGTTACAGAGACAAAGTGTTCATCGCTAGCTAGAAGTGAAGTGGGGACTCAAAAAGACCCTTTAAGCAATGCCGCTACAAATGTCAAAACAGAAGCAAATAGTCAGCCGATGCCTGCTAGCAATGGTGCTCCAAAAACCGTAGTTCCACCCACATCCAAGACAACACAGTCGGTTCCGGTTACAGTGCCAGCCACTGCTAGTGCTGATCTTCTTCCTAAAATTCCGTCCTTACCTGAAAATGGAGATAGCAAACCAAAGCACTGAAAAAGAGATGTAAAAAAGATTTTTAGAGCAGAAGATTGGCCTAAGAAGGTATGTAAGTGCATTCCTTTGGTAGCGCAGGACTTTTTTATGTCCGGATGCGGTGGCAAGAAAATGTTGGGCCCTATTGTCAAAAATATCTATTCTTTTTTCTTCTTCTTACTCCATTAACATACATCTCTACCTTAGCTTCTCAGCCATTAACCATTGTTCATCACGAAATGTTGTAAAATGCAGAGCCTTGTAATTGAGAACACTTCATTTGCCGATTACTGTTCCAGCGTGCACTAATATAAGCTGGGATTTTTTTTTCCCTCTTCCTTTTTTTTTCTTAAATCAAAATTTTGTTAATTTAGGTAAATGGAGAAACAAGGACTAATATTATTTTCATGACATAATACGGTGCATAACTTTCATTTCCTTTTCATGTAGTTTATCTCATGTTCATGTGGCTTCTATGTTACCTTTTCACGTGTATATCAGTTATCAGTTGTACTAATACCTTGCCAATAAACCTTGCAAATAATAATTCCTCTGTTATGGGAGTAAGCTTGATACAAGGATAAGGTATTTTAGGATATTGGGATGTGGAGCTCATAGTTTCCGTGATGAGATTTTTGTATTGCTCCACGAAATTGTGCGGTTTCGTGCAGTTGGAGCATGCAATGGTGTACTGAACCAACGAAAAAAAATCCTCGAAAGAAGGAAAGAGAAGAGGCTAATAGGGCTTCATTATCATTATCATTATTGTTATTTTTTTATGGAAAATGTAGTATTACGCAGAAACCGGAGTCAACAGCAGCAACGCTCAAAAGCCAACAAGGAAAAACATCAAACCAGAAACAAGGCTCAACACAGGACAGTCCTCTCAAAGCAATAGATTGATGCAATGAGCTAAACTACCCAGAAAAGATAAGGAATGATGGGACCAGCCATTTCACACCACAACTGAGGCGACAAGAGTTGATCCATGTATGCAAGGGCAAGCACCCAACCATGGAACCGAGCAAAAGAGCAAACCATCCCACAGAGCGTGACATTCAGCCATGACAGAAGATACAGACCCTGTTATCTTTAAGCAAAAAGCTCCCACCATAGTGCTGTTCTCAGTGCGAACCACGCCTACCGATTTAAAGAAACCTGATGCAAGAGGAACCGCAGCATCCACATGTAACTTTGAATATCGTCTTTCAGGCGGAGTTACCTTAGGAAAGATCTCATTAATCACTTGGCATCGCCGAAAATCATCAATATAAGACCCTGCCCTCTCAATCAACTCGCTGAAATTTCAAGAGTTTCAAACTTAAAATGCTCGTCATAAAAAGGCAAACTTCTCCAAAAGAGAACTTGCCACACTTCTCATACCACTGAACCAAAACAGGACCGTGCTAAAATGCTCCCATATTAATGGTGTAAGTGGGAGTAGCAAAGATGAAAACTTTTAATTAGAATTTTCTTCCCTGCCGTAGAAAACAATTTTCTACTCCAAAGTGGTAACTTCTTGAATCCTCTTTCTTTTAACAATTTGGAAATGCGGCCTCTTGTTCGGACCATTGAGCCCCAAATAGACTTCATGGCCCTAAACAATCCGAAGACCACCCAGCACATCTTTACGGAGACCAAATTTTTGTCGAAATTTACCATTGGACCAGAGGCCGCTTTGTACTTTTCCATCACATATTTAAGCTCCAAATGTGGTCATTTGCGAAAAATGGGTGGCTTATAGTTTGATTGTAAGAGCAGGCTGGAACAAAAAATGCTTGTTTGAAAACTGTGATATGTGAGAGCTTTATATTGTAGCAATTTTTGTTTTTTGTTCTAACCGTAGTTTCTATTTGTTGAGAGCTTTACACTGTCTATTGTTGGAACAGTTAACAACCACTTACTCTTAAAGCTCCTCTACCGCATGAAACAATAACTCCAACCGCCTCCGCTTTAACAGGAGCTGAAAGACCTTTGGCACACAACAAACACAAACACGGTGAAAGTGTAGCCTTGTAGGAACTCGCCACCACCTCCCCACATTAGAACCCAAAAGCATAAAGGTGAATCCAGGCGATGAGATATAGTTCATAATGAACATTTGTGACAGCATGATAATATAATACTGAAAACTGCATATCCACGTGGAAGCGACAAAAACCTTTGCTTTCTGTGTCTGGACCTTACCTAACTTCACTGCTCAATTTGTTTGAAACTGGTAAAACAAAAGCCGAAATTAAATTTACAACTCTCATGGATTCGTTTGGAATTTTTTATGGATCTATGGCATTAGTGACAAGCTTATTTGAGAAAAACGAGCTCCACCACTCAATTGGTTTGAACTTTATAAATACAAACATAAAAAAGAACCAAAATTAAATATACAACTTCCACATACTCGTTTTAAATTTTTTGCCGGTCTATGCAGTTTAATAGAACTTATGAGGGTGTGACAAACCTAATTTTGAAAAACAAGCCCCGTCGCTCATTTGTTTCAAGCCTAATTGGTTCAAAACCAAGTAAATACGAACATAAAAAGGACTTGAAATTAAATTTACAACTCTCCAGTTCTCCTTTTTATTTTTTTTACCGGGCTATGCAGTTTAATAGAACTTATGAGAGTGTGACAAACCTATTTTTTTTAAAAAGCCCCATCGCTTATTTGTCTCAAGCTTACTTGGTTTAAAACAAGCAAATACGAACATAAAAAGGACTTGAAATTAAATTTACAACTCTCAAGTTCTCGTTTAAAATTTTTTACGGCACCACGACACCATTAGACCTCCATTCATGCCTGTGCTGTCAACGTGAAAACCTTGAGAGAAAAGTTTATTTTATTATTATTATTATTATTATTATTATTATTATTATTATTATTGTTATAAAAGAGGGATTTTCATTGATAGTTACAGTATAATCCACAAACTCATACCTCCTTCACCCTTACTCTTGTTTTCACATTCGATCCTCTAACTTTATTTTCCTCGATCTTGATCTCGATAGCCAGAATTAAGATATTGATACATGCAAACATATATTTATTGGCACACTATTTCTGAGGTTTATGAACCTTTTTATTTTAAGAGATTTGTTTCAATGTTTTTGTTTGTTTGTTTTTTTTTTAATCTTTTACACTCATGTTATTGTTTTAGAATATGAATTAAAAGTAAAATTTTACGTGATCTTCTACAAATTTAATTTATAATTTTGGTATTTATTGTGGGTCCATTGGATTCAAATTTTGAATCCATCATTGCTTCCAACAATATCTCTACAATCAATAGGGGTTTATCAATGATTAATTAATATTAATTAATGATTAACTAATTTCACTCAATAATTTACCGGTTTATAAAAGATAAATTATTAGTTGATCGATAATAAATCAGTTTATTAATAATAAACTGCAGTTAGCCAGTGATGTACTATTGTACATGAGTGACTTACTACCGAAAAAAAAAATCATTTTTCTAAAAGATTTAGTCATTTGCTTAATTTTTGAAAAGCTTGGCAATTTATTTAAAAAGGTAATAAAAAATAGATCATTTGTCATATTTTTGTTTAATATAATAAATTCACGAGTTAATTGTTGTCCAAAAAGGCTTGTAATTTTAATGAGTTGAATTACTAAAATCTCCCCCATATAGATGAATTCGTAACAACACATATTAAGATAAAAATGAGAAACTTGCATGTTATCAAGTAACTTTCAAACTTATGAAATTACCGAAGCCTTGTTTAGTAACCTTTTGTTTTTAATTTTTCTAATAAAAAACAATAACTTTTCTCTTGTTTTATGTTTTTTTTTTTTTAAATTACATGGTTCTTCACCACCTTTTGTTTTAAAACAAAAAATGTGTTTGGTTACCATAGTTTTTTTTTCACATAATTCTTCAAATAAAAGTAAATAAATACATAACCGATTGTGGACGCATAATCGCTAGGTCAATATAATAGGGCACAGGCCGCGGTTGCATTTAAGTCGGCCCAACAAGACAAGATGGGTGATTGAGGTCTTGGGGTCTAGGTTAAAGAAGCCTATCGGGGAAAAAGCTAAAAGTAATAGTAGATGCTTTTTTGCAAAGATTTTTTAAAATTAAGATAAAATGTAATTTTTTGAAGAAAATACGTAAACACAAAAAATTTCATTTTGATAACTCAATTTCTTGAAAATTACATTTTAGCCCTAATCTATTTTCTCTTAATCCATTCGAATCTTGACTCTAGACGTAGGTTTTGTCTCTTTGGCATGGCCCAAACACTAGTCTCGACATGTTAGGCTAACCCCAATACTAGTCCCATCTTATTGACCTTACCCTAGCGTGTTCGAGTGACCTCAATGTCAGTCCTGGTTCTATGAATATGAATGATAATGTGGCATAACTTAACATATAATATGAATGATAATGCACCATAAATATTTCAAAATGTTACATAATAAACACAAATTTTAAATCAGTGCTATAATATATAACTTTCTCAAAAAAAGAGTCCAAACAGGTCCAAAAGTGAAAAATTGTGAAAAATACTTGAAGCATTTAAAAATAAATAAAATTCAAGATCTTCTTTTTCTCGTTTGAATTTGTTTGTGTATCTTATGTTTTTATTTTTTCAAAATATTTTTTATGAACTATTTAAGAGTATTTTTCTTTTATTTTGTTTTTTATTTTTACCATCTTTTCACTCATAAAGTGCGATAAGGAAAAATGCGAGAGTGGAAACGACAACAAGAAAAGTAAGGATTTTATAGAAGTGATCTTTCTTTCTTTCAGAAATTCAGGCTCTAACATTGGGTTCAAGATTCTTAGAAATTAAAGCAATAGGCAACAAGAAATAGAGAAAAAATTACACACAAGATTTATGTTGAAAAACTCTAATGAAGGGTGAAAAAACCACAGGCAGAGGAGAAGCAATCCACTAATCACAAAACAGAAATTACAACGGTGTTTACAGTGCTTAAATATAGAAATTCACTCACTCAATCACTCATAAACTCACAAGACTGAGTTCTCTGTATCACTCTCAATACTATGATCTCTATGAAATTTTGTGACTCTCTAATGTGTCTCTCTAATGTGACAACTATAAACTATAGAGAATATGATGTATTTATATATATGAGGACTCAAACCCTAGCCTAAAATAACCTAAAAACGCATAAAAACATGAAATATCTAATCAGACCGCATCAGAGTACCGCGGCGCTGGTTTCCTGGATTGGAGGGCCGCGGTGCTGTTTTCAAGCGCCGCGGCCCTGCTTTCAAGAGCCATGGCGCTGCCTTTCTGCCAAAGGATTTGAATGGGTTTTGGGTCACAAAATAACAATCTCTACCTTGATACAAAATCTACCATAAAGAACTCCAACATGTGATTAACCAAATTCTCCACCTCTTTCACAAAACCCAACGGGCAATTAACTGGTACGAGCATGAACTCCAACCAAGTTCAAGCAATGCTCAAACTTAGCTGTAGGTAATGGCTTAGTCATCATATCGGCAGGATTATCATGTGTATTGATTTTGCTCACAACAATATCACCACGAGCAACAATATCATGAACAAAGTAATAACGAACGTCAATGTGCTTTGTCCTCTCATGAAACATTTGATCTTTAGTGAGAAAAATAGCACTCTGACTGTCACACATCACCACAAAAGTCTTTAAATCTTCACTGAGTTCTTCAAATAGGCCTTTCAACCAAATAGCTTCTTTGAAAGCTTCTATAATAGCCATATATTCAGCCTCAGTAGTAGACAAATCAACAGTAGCTTGCAAGGTAGCCTTCCAACTGACAGCACAACCACCAATTGTAAACACATACCCAGTAAGCGACCTCCTCTTATCTAAGTCTCCAGTATAATCAGAATCAACATATCCCACAACACCATCTCTAGTCCTCCTAAAGTGCAAACAAACATCAGTAGTACCACGCAAGTATCTAAGAATCCATTGCTCCGCTTTCCAGTGCTCTTTACCTAGATTAGCCATGTACCTATTAACTGCACTAACTGCATATGATAAATCTGGACGAGAACATACCATAGCATACATCAAGGAACCGACTGCACTAGAGTATGAAACACGTGACATGTACTTAATCTCATCATCTGACTATGGAGCTAACGCAGCTGATAGTTTGAAATGTGCTGCTAACGGAGTGCTCACCGGTTTTGTTTTCTGTATGTTGAACCTGTGTAAAACTTTTTCGATATAGCCTTTCTGAATCAGATAAAGCTTACCTGCCTCTCTATTTCTCAAAATCTCCATGCCGAGAATCTTCTTGGCAACACCCAAGTCCTTCATCTCAAACTCTCTACTAAGTTGAGCCTTTAACTTCTTAATCTCTCCTTTATCCTTAGCAGCAATCAACATATAAGAGCAAATAAACAAAGGACCCACCATCACCCTTCTTGAAGTAGACACAACTGTCATAGCTACTCCTCTTAAGCTTATGAGCAATCATAAATGAGTTGAATCTCTTATACCACTGCCTTGGAGACTGTTTCAAACCGTAAAGAGACTTTTTCAACGAGCAAACATAGTCTTCTTTACCTGGAACAATGAAACCCTCGGGTTGCTGCATGTAAATGTCTTCCTCGAGCTCTCCATGTAAAAATGCAGTCTTCACATCTAACTGCTCAAGCTCAAGATCATAAGTGGCCACAATACCAAGCAAGGCTCGAATTGAGCTATGCTTAACCATAGGAGAAAAAAAATCTATAAAGTCAACACCTAGAACCTGACTATATCCTTTTGTAACCAGTCTAGCCTTGTACCTAGCATCTTCAACGCCCGGTGTGCCTTCTTTTCTTTTAAATACCCATTTGCTGTGAACAACTTTCTTCCTTTTGTGCGATTCTTATGTAGGGATTCCATCTCCTCTTGTATAGCAATCATCCACTTATCAGAGTCAACTGAATTTACCACCTCTGAATAGGTAGAAGGTTCTTCACCAGACTCAACACCTTCTGCCACTGATAAAGCATAAGCCACCAAGTCGGCCTCAGCATATCTCTGTAGAGGTCTAACATCTCTCATCGGCCTATCCTTAGCAATAGAGTACTGTGGTGGTGGCGATGACGGTGATGGGGAAGCATTATCGCCTTGACTCTCTGAACTTGACTGGGAAGTAGAATCAGATGATGTACTTGTCTCTATTTGAAACTCTACCTGTTTGTCAGATCTGTCCCGATCAACATCACTAGACCCCGTTGTAGATGTCTCACGTAACATAGAAGTCTCATCAAACACAACATCTCTACTGATAATAACTTTCTTGGTTTCAGGGCACCATAACTTGTAGCCTTTAACACCAGGCTTGTAACCAAGAAATATGCACTTCATGGATCTAGGCTCTAACTTTCCATTGTCAACATGAGCATAAGCAGGACAGCCGAAAATTCTTAAATTTGAGTAATCTACGGTTCTCCTGGCCACATTTCTTGTGGTGTCTTCTTGTTAATAGCGATGGAAGGAGAGCGATTGACCAAATAGCAAGCTAAAGAAGCGGCTTCAGCCCAAAATGACTTAGGTAACCCAGCATTGGAGAGTATGCAGCGTACTTTCTCCATCAACATCTTGTTCATCCTCTCCGCCACATCATTTTGCTGCGGAGTATGTTGGACTGTTAAGTCCCTCAAAATTCCCTCTGATTTACAGAAGGTATTAAATTCATTCGAACAAAACTCCAAGCCATTATCAGTGCGGAGACGTTTAATTGGCTTATCGATCTGCTTTTCTATCATGGTCTTCCAATCTTTGAATGTAGCAAAGATATCATTCTTCTGCTTCAAAAAGAATGTCCATACCTTTTTGGAATAGTCATCAATAATGGTAAGTATATAATTAGCACCACCATAAGAAGGAACATTAGACGGTCCCCAAAGGTCAGAATGAACATACTCCAAAATATCTTTTGTGTTGTGAATGCCTTTACCAAATCGAACTCTCTTCTGCTTTCTAAGAACACAATGCTCATAGAACTCCATCTTGCCTGTGCACTATCCATTGAGAAGCCCTAGCTTACTCAACTCTGCCATCCCAAGCTCACTCATATGCCCCAGTCACATATGCCATAACTTAGTGAGATCATCATCAGACATAGTGAATGTAGTAACTTTTGCATCACCAACAACTATAGTACCCTGTAGAACATACAAACTTGCAGTCTTCTTCTGCGCTTTCATCATCACAAGAGTGCCTTTACTGACTTTCAGAACTCCACCTTCACCAATGTACTTGTACCCTTTAGCATCAGGAGTACCTAAGGAAATTAAATTCCTCTTAAGATCGGGGACATGCCTCACATCACCTAGTGTCCTCACTATGCCATCATGCACTTTAATTTTGACAGTAACAATACCAGCAACCTTGCATGGGGCGTTGTTTTCCATCAAAATAGAGCCCTTAGGAACCATTTCATATGTTGAAAACTAGTCTCGGTTGGGACACATATGAAACGTACATGCAGAGTCAAGAACCCAATCCTCACAGGGTTTAGAATCACCATCAGAAATCACCAAAAGCTCACCACCAGAGCCTTCTTCAATGACACTAGCCTCACCTGCGTCTGGTTTCTTCCCCTTCTGATTTTCAGCCTTCTTGTTTTTATTCTGCAGCTTATAACATTTAGTTTTAATGTGCCTTTTCTTCTTGCAATAGTTACAGAACTTCTCCTTATTTCTAGATTTAGACCTACCTCTACTCTTAGTCCTAGAACTTCTCTCTTGGGTTCTACCTCTAACAACTAGACCCTCTCCTTGTGTTTCAGATCCAGTCACTAACTGCTTCATCTTTTCTTTAGAAAACAAAGCCTCGTAAGCCTCATCTAGGGTAAGAGTGTCCCGACTATACAAGATAATATCCCTAAATGTGGCATACGTGAAGGCAGTGAACATAATAAAATTAACCCAAGGTCTTCTTCATCATACTTAACTTCCATAGCCTCCAAATCAAACACAATCTCCTTCAACACAGTTAAGTGATCCTCAAGAGATGTACCATCAGACATTTGGTGAGAGTATAGACGCTGCTTTAAATAAATTTTACTAGTCAGACTCTTGGTCATGCACAATTGCTCCAACTTGAGCTATAAAGCAACAACGGTCTTCTCCTTTAGTACATCTTATAAAATCTGATTTGACAAATGAAGGTGTATTTGGGACAGAGCCTTTCGGTCCTTACGCTCCTTTTCCTCCTTCGATCATGATGAGGGCATCTTATCGAAATCCAATAACGCATCATCAAGGTCCATTTGCGCTAGAACAGCCCACATCTTTACTTGCCATAGAAAAAACCTCGTTGTGCGATCCAACAGTGGAATATTGAATTTCATGGTTGCCATTGCAAATCAAAGCCAAAGCTCTGATACTACTTGTTAGAAATTAAAGCAATAAGCAACAAGAAATAGAAAGAAAATTACACAAAAGATTTACGTGGAAAAACCCTAATGAAGGGTGAAAAAACCACGGGCAGAGGAGAAGCAATCCACTAATCACAAAACAAAAATTACAACGGTGTTTAGAGCGCTCAAATACAGAAATTCACTCACTAAATCACTCACAAACTCACAAGACTGAGTTCTCTGTATCACTCTCAACACTATGATCTCTATGAAATTTTATGACTCTTTATGTGTCTCTCTAATGTGACAACTATAAACTATGGAGAATGTGATGAATTTATATGTATGGGGACTCAAACTCTAGCCCAAAATAACCTAAAAACGCGTAAAAATGCGAATATCCAATCAGACCGCATCGGAGCGCCGCGGTGTTACTTTCAAGCGCCGCGGCGCTGGTTTCCCAGATTGGAGCGCCGCGGCGTTGAATTGTAGCGCTGCGGTGCTGCCTTTCTACCAAAGGATTTGAGTGGGTTTTGGGTCACAAAATAACAAAGATCATACTATTTTTCCATCAATTGTGGGTTGATTGTAAGCATGGCAATGGTTATTTGTTTGTCCATGAGTTCATTCTTCGAGATGCATTTCGGTGGAGATGATGGAATGATCTGTTGAGAAATTTTAACTTTTCGTTAGGTTGTCGCGACATATTACTATAACAATTATATTATAGACATTTAATTACAGTGAATTATTTTAAGTGATTTATTTATGAAAAACTCATGTATTATTAATTAGGTATAGGTTTAATGAGTGAATACCCAATACTGATTCAATTATGTTTTATGAGATTTTAGTGGAAAAGCATACAAAAGCATCATAGGTTATAGTCCTCAAGACATCAAATCATTCTTTTAGCTTTCTCCACTCTTCATCAAGAAGAGAAAGATTTCATTGAAGAACTAAGACGATTTGATTGAGAAAGATAATAACACGTTCATCTATCGTCATAATAATTCCACAAAAGAACCCATAGCCGCTATCATGGATATAAGTATTTATCCTTCATTCAGTTCTTGATAATCTAGCATGGTATAATCTTAAGACTGTGATGTTGATATTCTAAGATCTAAGAGAAGTAAGACTGTTTGGATTAAAAATTTCTAACATGATCAGTAAGCTTGTTCTTGTTACTTTGTTGCTTACTCTGTTATTGGTAATTATTGAAAAAGCACGCCGTATCGTTACAGGATTTTGTGAGCTAGCAAAGGGGATCAAATGGACCTATATAGTTCAAGCTTCTGATAATTATGAAACCCAATATCCCAGATATATATTTCATAATTATCAACTCTAATGCTACTCCACTAAAAGCTTGGAACTGCACTTTCAAACTATGTAGAACTGCGAAACTCCACGACATATCAGAGTATATCGTATCCCCATATGATTATTTATAATTGTGACACCCGTTATTCTCCTAACGGGTATTGAGGTAATTAAATTAATTTTTAATGTATAAAAAAAAATTTGCTTCATTTAAATTTATTTTATAATATTTATTTTTATCTATTTTTTAAGTTTTCTAAAATTCTCCTATATTTATTTAGTGTGATTACTAAAAAGCCTTAGAACTTCTAATAAATCTCAAAAATGTCATATTGGCATTATGTGTGTTAAAGTCTTTAGATGAGACATAAGGATATCTTTTCCAACTACTCTTGACCCTCATTTTCTTTATTTCCTCCGTGACATGCTTCAACATGTCTCCTCTATAATTGTTTCTATCACTTCTCTTCAAAGACTTCATCTTTTCTTCCTTTCTCTTCCACGGTTCCCACACTCTTCTTCTCATTTCTTTGCTGAAGCAAAATACTTAGAGAACTTCTTCAAGGCAGCCATAAAAATCAGCCACCATCACCTCCATTTGAGCAAGAATTTCAGTCATACCGAAGTAAAGGAACCTGTTTTGAAGCCATTTCAAGCTTCCAACTAACCATAATCCGAGGTTAGAATCTTATGAACAAATTTAGTCTTTCATTTATAAATTTTCTTTTATACTAAAGGATTATTCAAATTTGCGTTCTTAAACTTAAGTATATGTTTGTTGCTATTTTGGAGCATATGTATGAAGTCTAAGTGTATATGCCCTAGACAGAAAATTTATATTGTTAAACTTTGTAATACCTCTATGGGCAGTGGTTATTTCTTGAAATTCTAAGATTAAATTAAAATGAATTTTATGAATGTAGTTGTATATTGTGCTTTAGTTTTAATTGTCCTTATGCACGCCTTAGGATCAAGGGAGTATGGAGCTAACGTTAACTGATTCCATGATTAAGAGACTGTTGATAAGCTTGAAAGGTAGGGATTCTATTACTCATCTTTTGTGAGGTTTTTATAGAATTAAAATTGATTGTTTTGCCGCAATATATATATATCTATGTTGAACTGATATTATATGAGTATCACATATGAAACTATGACATGGACTCGTCTTGTATTGTACGGCGAGGAACATAATGAATTGACACATGTTATAAATTGAGAAGCATGGTTAGGAAAACTAACTCTATTGATAATGATTTAATATAGAGAAATTGTGAGACATGAAAAGGGCGACGGTTACGTCCTTGGGCATGAATACCCTAAAAGGTAAAATAGGGGGAAGGTGATGACGCTTCCTTGGGTTGAAAGTCCCAGAACACACTGTACAGGAATCGATTTGGTGAGGACTCGGGGCTTGATGTCCCCTCACCGGAACACCCTTGGAATGTTTATAGGGTGATCAAGTGCGCCCATTTGGGTTTCGATGAGTTGAGTGATACTCAATTTAACATGGATACCTAGGAACAATGATGATTGGTAATATTTGTATAAATGTGTAATTATGACACTTGGTAATGATTAACTACGGTATCCATAAGATGTGATCATAATAAACCTCATAATCTGGAATATGATGTGACTTACTGACCATGCAGATTTTAATGTGGTAATGATAAAAACCTAAAGGTGAGTAATGTCTTTCTCTACTGAGCATAGTGTTGCTCATACCCTTATATTTTTTATCTTTTCAGGACTCTCTAAGTGTGAGGTGGCTACGAGAAATATAGTTGAGGAAGTGATGTAGCTATATTACATTGGGACTGCTTCAATTGTTGAGAATGTTCTTCATGATAATGTAAGCATCAATTATTACTTTCTATGACTGTATTACAATGTGTTGAGGGTTAAAATGATGATGACAACAGTTTATATTATTAAATTTAAGGTGCTACATTAAAACTGTGGTTTATTTATCGTTTATATTTTTATTTTTGAGTTGAGAGTTTTCATTTAAGTCCCGGGCAAATTTTAATTTTTAAGGTTTTACTTTTATTATTTATTTTTATTTTATCTCATTAAAAACTGTTAACCCCCATATAGGGGCGTTACAGAATTTTTGGTATCAGAGCCTAGGTTCGGTTAACCTAGGGAGTGTAGCACCACTTTAAAAAAATATATTTTTGAGATGGTTTTGAAGCTGAATTTTTATTGTCATCATCAAAATGAACATTCACATTGATTTATACAGTCTAGAAGGATGTAACATGGAATGGCCATAGAATGAAAATACTAATGGTTATATGAGTACAATAATTATATAGAAGGAAAGTATTAATAGTTATGAGGGAATGATAATTATATGGAATGAGTTTATAAGTAGAATGCTTATGAGAGATTCGTATAATATTTGGATCTATAAGCATATATAATTCGTATAAACGATGAGAAATTCGTGTAGATACGAGGATTTAATAGCCTCTTGTCTCGTGAAAAACAATAAGAAATATAAGGCTTGATTTATTGATTTTAAAGTTTGACATAGATATGTCAAATTTTTCGTAATTGATTCAAACCTAAGTAATGATTATGTGTGGATTCGATGGAGCACATAAGTGTCAATATCTTTTCTTGAAAGTTCTATTTATTTGAGGAATATGATATAAGTTGGGAATCATGGTATTGAATTTTGAGAGAGATAAATGTTAGACTTTTGGTCTGTTGAGACTGTGTAAAGTCTAGAATGCATGAATCTCAAAATTGGAATATTTTGTTACGTACATTGTATTTAAGTGTATCAGTGAATCTTTTGGTTACCTAAGATTTTGTTATATGAGGAAATTATATATTGTATGAGTAGAATTGTGGGGATTGTAGATGTTCTTAAGTAGTAACATCAAGTGTCTTTGTTCATTGATATGGTCTACGTTGAAAGACGTAAATCGTATTGATTTCAAGGTTAGTCGCATTCTAAACCCTTGGTAGTAATGATGATGAATCCATTGATAGATGTTGAGTATTAGGAATAACATATGGGTGTATGCATTGTTCAATAAGGTTTTGATTAAAACAAAATCATTTGAGTTGCTGGAAGATTGTGTTGTTATGAAATAATTTTAAATATCATTCAGGAAGATCCTTGTTGTCGTTAAATTAGATTTGTTGTTCATAATTAACTTTATCTATAGTGGGCTTTAAATTGGGTTTAAGATTTATACAAATTGGTTTTCAATTTTATGTTTGTTATTTAACTCGTTCCAAATGTGTCAAGGCCCGAAACAACCTGATCATTTTCACTTAGAACATTTGGGCCTAGTTTAAATCTTAAATCAGTTTGATTCACACTGTCTCTCCCACGTGGTTTCTATACGTGTCATATACTGTGGTTTAATCATTGTTTACATATACGTTTACTGTGCATAGGAGCTTATTTCTCCGAGTTCACTTTTTCTCTCTTAATTTGTTATTTTCTCTCTAAATCGCAAATCCTCTTCTTTTTCATTAGAAATTCTTCTTTTTCTCTAAAAGAAGAAGGAATTCTAGGATTCTGCAATTTACTATCTTAATTTTTCTTTTCTATTTACTCTTCTTTCATCTCATCATGGACCCAAAGTACCAACACCTGAGAAAGTATTTCCCATCACTCTCCCAAAAGATTCTCAGAAAGAAATACAAGGCTAGAATTACTCGGTTGTGGATTCTTATGCGTTTTGGTATCCCTTGTGATGTGAGAATGTTGATAGAGGGGAAAATCCGTCCGAGTGACTTTAGTCAAGATGTCGGTTTACCAGGAACAGGTACCAGTCGTAGTGCAATGAAAAGAAGAGCTCGTGCCATCGTGGTCACTTGTAACAAATGTGGAAGACAAAATTGTAACGGTAAATGTACTTCACCTGGTTATATGTCTACGAATAGAGAGGATAAAATAAGGTTTTGTAGGGATGGACTTTCAAAGGAGAACTTGGATAGCATCCATCCTCCTCTCCACGGTCACCCTAGTGGATATGTTCAAGGAGCTATTTTTAAACTCTGGCCTAAATTTTATACAGAAAGACAACGCCTCAGGAATATGGTATTTCTAGATCCTGTTTGTCAAGCCATAAGAAAACTGGATGGGGAATAAGTCATCGCACTATAAAGGTTATTTAGTCTTTACTTATTTGAAGCAGTTTTAGCTGATGTTCAACAGTTTGTGTTTTTCTTTTACTCAGAATATTTGCTTTTGTGTTTGAAATAATTGTGATTATTAGATTGATACAGTAAGTGTTAATATCTTATTTAATTTATGATTTTCTTAAATACATATATATAATAAAATATATTATCTTATCAGACACGTCACATACGGTACAGTAATATGTTTGAATTTTGAAAAGCTTATCCAGATATTTCAAGATTGTGTCTCAAATTTCAAAAGTTCTACAGTATTTGTCGTTTATATTAAATTTCTAGACTTGGTGTATATTTGTCAAAAAGTCTACAGTTGTGTCATGAGGGTTTCTGTCGAATTGTTCTCAATTGTCAAAAGTTATACAATTAGAGTCTAATCTTTTTCAAAAAGTGAATCAGATTTTCTGTAAACTATCAATCACCTTATCTTACTTTCTTATCCGCACAAGATTTTGTTTAAATCTTTGGATTACTTTTTCATTACCTACTCGTCTATCTCTTTAACCCTTTTTGTATATTTCTCATCTTTAAAATCTCATGTAGAACCCGAAGTCTAAGTGGAGCAGACATTAAGCAACCACTTCTATAAACCAAATATGTCTACCTCCCAGTCCACGAAGAAAATAAAGAATGTCTGTGTCTTTTGTGGTTCCAGCCTTGGAAAAGATAAAGCTTATTTAGAAGCTGCAAATCACTTAGGGCAAGTCCTAGCACGCAAGAAGATTAACATAATCTATGGGGGTGGTAGTATAAAAATGATGGTAAATATGGCACTAGTAGCTAGGTCTAGCGACGCTACTGATGTAAGAATTTGGCCTCATATTTCAGTTGAAGGAAACCTTTATAAGGAAGCCATAGGTAAGGGAGAAGGAGTCAGGAGTATCCCTAGAAATTTTAAAGACATAATCTATAATTCTGATGCTTTTATAGCATTACCTGGTGGTCTAGGTACTCTTGAGGAAATATTTATAGTTGCTTGTGGGCAATTGTTGGGCTTTTATTCCAAACCTTTGGGTCTGCTGAACGTAAATGGTTTTTATGACGGTCTTTTGAAATTTCTAGATTACGCTGTGGAAGAAAACATCACTACAGAATCGGAGAGACAAATCTTTGTCACTGCTTCAACAGCTGAGGAATTGATAGATAAAATGCAAATCATACATCCAGAATCCGACACTGCAACATCCAAGCTTGAATGGGAAAGGGAAAGCCGGGAGCGGCCAATTGATTTGAATCTCCATCTGTAATCTTTTTGTTTTATCTTTGGCATGTAGGCATGTGTGTCCGTATTTCGTTTGTTACGAATAACCGTTTACCTTGTATTATGTGTTTCTTGTGGTACGTTGTTGTTCAATCTTTTAGATTCGTTGAGCCTAATGTCGGGATGGCTGGATACGGAGTACTTGATGCTCTCGAAACGCATCCTTCTTAAGGTCCGATCTTTTGTTTATCGATGTTTTTGTATCCTCTAAGCGTGCATGATATGGATAGCTGGTATACGGAGTGCCTTGTACTCTCGAAACGTATCCGTATCATGTTTGTAATGTGTAATATTCTGTTAATATTATGTGGAAGTACCAAAGTCAGTTATGGGGATATTCCATATGAAATATGAGTATATTATTTGGATTGAATGTTTGTGTCATGAGGATAGCTGTTTAATGAAAAATATGTCGGGTATGTTTGCAACCAGAGATTTCGTTTAATATCTCTATGAATAAGTTTAATGTATGGTTTTGAATATAAGTGTTTGTGATGTATGTTTTATGATTATGTTTTAGTTTATTAGTTGAGGTATGAAATCAAATATATTTGACTTTTCCTTACTCAAAAAGGAAAAGGAACCTAAAGATGAAGTATATAAAATTTCTCTGGCAATCTCCTTAAATGTGATTGTAAATCACAGTCCATGGACAATGAAGGACTGGAATCATGATATGGTCAATATGTAGGCCTGATCAGATTCTTAGACTATTATACGGTGTTATAAGTTGAAACTTGTCAGAAATACTCTCATTGAGGGATTTAGGAGTAAGATTTATTATGCAAGTAAATAAGTGGAGATACGATAACTTAAATTTGGAGGACAAACAACATTAACGGTTTAGACTCAGAATTGGAATCATAGTGGAATCATAATTTTTACTAGTATTGCTAGAATTGAAATTTCGATGACGAAATTTCTTTAAGGGGAGTAGAGCTGTGACACCCGTTATTCTCCTAACGGGTATTGAGGTAATTAAATTAATTTTTAATGTATAAAAAAAAATTTGCTTCATTTAAATTTATTTTATAATATTTATTTTTATCTATTTTTTAAGTTTTCTAAAATTCTCCTATATTTATTTAGTGTGATTACTAAAAAGCCTTAGAACTTCTAATAAATCTCAAAAATGTCATATTGGCATTATGTGTGTTAAAGTCTTTAGATGAGACATAAGGATATCTTTTCCAACTACTCTTGACCCTCATTTTCTTTATTTCCTCCGTGACATGCTTCAACATGTCTCCTCTATAATTGTTTCTATCACTTCTCTTCAAAGACTTCATCTTTTCTTCCTTTCTCTTCCACGGTTCCCACACTCTTCTTCTCATTTCTTTGCTGAAGCAAAATACTTAGAGAACTTCTTCAAGGCAGCCATAAAAATCAGCCACCATCACCTCCATTTGAGCAAGAATTTCAGTCATACCGAAGTAAAGGAACCTGTTTTGAAGCCATTTCAAGCTTCCAACTAACCATAATCCGAGGTTAGAATCTTATGAACAAATTTAGTCTTTCATTTATAAATTTTCTTTTATACTAAAGGATTATTCAAATTTGCGTTCTTAAACTTAAGTATATGTTTGTTGCTATTTTGGAGCATATGTATGAAGTCTAAGTGTATATGCCCTAGACAGAAAATTTATATTGTTAAACTTTGTAATACCTCTATGGGCAGTGGTTATTTCTTGAAATTCTAAGATTAAATTAAAATGAATTTTATGAATGTAGTTGTATATTGTGCTTTAGTTTTAATTGTCCTTATGCACGCCTTAGGATCAAGGGAGTATGGAGCTAACGTTAACTGATTCCATGATTAAGAGACTGTTGATAAGCTTGAAAGGTAGGGATTCTATTACTCATCTTTTGTGAGGTTTTTATAGAATTAAAATTGATTGTTTTGCCGCAATATATATATATCTATGTTGAACTGATATTATATGAGTATCACATATGAAACTATGACATGGACTCGTCTTGTATTGTACGGCGAGGAACATAATGAATTGACACATGTTATAAATTGAGAAGCATGGTTAGGAAAACTAACTCTATTGATAATGATTTAATATAGAGAAATTGTGAGACATGAAAAGGGCGACGGTTACGTCCTTGGGCATGAATACCCTAAAAGGTAAAATAGGGGGAAGGTGATGACGCTTCCTTGGGTTGAAAGTCCCAGAACACACTGTACAGGAATCGATTTGGTGAGGACTCGGGGCTTGATGTCCCCTCACCGGAACACCCTTGGAATGTTTATAGGGTGATCAAGTGCGCCCATTTGGGTTTCGATGAGTTGAGTGATACTCAATTTAACATGGATACCTAGGAACAATGATGATTGGTAATATTTGTATAAATGTGTAATTATGACACTTGGTAATGATTAACTACGGTATCCATAAGATGTGATCATAATAAACCTCATAATCTGGAATATGATGTGACTTACTGACCATGCAGATTTTAATGTGGTAATGATAAAAACCTAAAGGTGAGTAATGTCTTTCTCTACTGAGCATAGTGTTGCTCATACCCTTATATTTTTATCTTTTCAGGACTCACTAAGTGTGAGGTGGCTACGAGAAATATAGTTGAGGAAGTGATGTAGCTATATTACATTGGGACTGCTTCAATTGTTGAGAATGTTCTTCATGATAATGTAAGCATCAATTATTACTTTCTATGACTGTATTACAATGTGTTGAGGGTTAAAATGATGATGACAACAGTTTATATTATTAAATTTAAGGTGCTACATTAAAACTGTGGTTTATTTATCGTTTATATTTTTATTTTTGAGTTGAGAGTTTTCATTTAAGTCCCGGGCAAATTTTAATTTTTAAGGTTTTACTTTTATTATTTATTTTTATTTTATCTCATTAAAAACTGTTAACCCCCATATAGGGGCGTTACAATAATCGACTAAAGGACAAGTTCAATCTTACCTTCCTAATTATTTTTATCTTACATTCTATTATCTCACCATCGAAAAACTTACCATCTAAAGATGGCATTCCATTCGGTTACACCTATGTATCCAAATGATTGAGCGCTCTAGTTTTTCAATTATAGGATAACAAATATAAAAGGATATTACTACTCCTAAAGAGGAGTTATGGATTCCATATCTATGAATAACATATTTACGCTATCAAGAGTCATGCCTCCAATGTATCGGCATGCATACCACTTATTAAAATATGGGTGTCACTTTTGGTATATCAAAAGACATAAGTTAAGACAACAAGCCCACTATTTATTTCAAGATTAAGATACAATACAAATGATTATCTATAGTGAATCGATTTACCGAAACAGAATTATTAATCCAAATCAATTCACTTTATGTCCCGATCCAACAAATTGTCACCTATGACAATGTGCCAATGTTTCTATTCATGAAGTCCACCTCCGATGGCCAAGACAGACCATCTCCCACTAGAGATATAGACAACATAACAATCTTTACATGAATAAAGTGCCCAACTTTATTCCCCCGATTGCGGATCTTATGATTTAGACCGTCACTTTAAGAATCGTGTCTTCCATATAATCTGTCCATCATATGCCAAATTCTTAAAGGTTTAGACCGACAGTCTCAGACTTTTGTTTGCTTAACATACATTCAACAAATATGAATGTAAAGAGGACAAGATTTGTTTTATAAATAATAAATAAATTTTTTATTGATAAAAATATCTCCAAAAACGTAAAACGTTTTACATTTTTACTCATTAGGACGTACACGTCTAACAATAGTCTCATCACAATAGGCTCACCATACAAAAATCTCACCACACATAAATCATAAAACAACAATGTCCAAATTAAAAGACTCATTCTAAGAACAATGTCCAAGAGGTCTACCAAATAGTCTCATCATAATAAGCACACCAACCAAAAGTCTCATCGCACACAAAATCATAAAACAACAATGTCCAATGTATTTAGTATACATATTATATTATTATTATATATATCTTAAAATGTATGTTACATTTCACCACTATAGGTCAACCAATCGACCAAAATTTTCCCTTCGAAAAACAACCTCCATTTTCACGTAGTCGGTTGGTTTTCGAACCAACGGAGTCTGTTTTCAATTAAAAACTGATTTTTTTAGTTTTTTTAGTTGGTTTTGGTTTTTTGGTTTTTCGGTTTTTTTGAACAACCCGATATAAAATATTTATCATAACTATTTAAAAATAGTCATGTTGTTTTGCTCAATTTTTTTATTTATAAAGATGAAATTGAAATAAGTTTTTAAAAGATACATTTATAGTCTCGAAGAACAAAAAGACAAATTGAGAAATAGTTAAACTATAAGATACAATTACATAATTAATTCTATTTGTAAAATAGTACTATTTACTTACATTCACAGTTAAAATTAATACAATTTCCCTATACATCTTTGCATAATAGCAAGCAGCTTATCTAAAATCTACATTCTACGGTATGTGACAATCAAACTGCAGACAAACTTTTTGGAATTAAAAATCGGCCTTTGAACGAAAAGCGAATGTCAAAAGTGTGCATTCCGTTCCACCCTTGACTTCGGTCCCGACCCGATAATCTTGACACCGAATGTCGTTCTTAGCGATGATCTCAACTTGACCATTAACGGCAAATTAAAAATTTTGATTAAAAAAATTTGAAGACAAAAAATTTTTGTTTCTCAATTTCAAAAACAAAATGACAACAATTTTAAAAAAAAAAAACAAAAACAAAAACGTGATCGTCAAATGTATTTTCGTAAGAAGAAAAATATGTCCTTTCATTCTTTTAAAAAATTGTCCAAACAGGCTCTAAACTCTCCTACTTTGCTGAAGTCGTAACAAAGCAAGCTTCTGTGCGCCCACCATCGTAAATAGCGGTAGTGTTTTTTTGGGTCTGGTTATCATAAACAAAATTATCTACTATAGGGATAACAGTGCAATTGAGATGTTTATATAAATACACGTCCTAGTTTTTTAAATTTATCTTTCTATTTTTCAAACTGCAAAATAATTCTTTCAATTTGAAAAGTTTGTTTCAATTTCATTCCTCATACATATTGTAAACGAAAACAAGTTAAAAAAAAAAAGAGTGAGAGACAAGTAGATTCTTAGATTGAATTTATATCTGAATTATTTTTCCTCTAGGAAAATTTGTGAAAAATATTTAAAGCATTTAAAAAATATAAAATTCAACATTGTTTTTCTTTTTTCAATTTGTTTTGGGGTATTTTATGCTTTTATTTGTTTAAAAAAATTCATAAACTATTTAAGAGTTTTTCTTTACTAATTTTTCATTTGTAAAATTAAGAGTAAAATTGAAATAAGCTTTTAAAGAAAAATCGGATAAATTAAAAGTACTTGGTGGGTCATGTGCAACGCTGGCCCCTCAATCCGACAAAAATCCCAAGCTCCACTTTTGGCTTTGGAGCAGAGAATTCTGTTTACTAAGAGGGTGTTTAGCAGTGGTGGGAACCTCTCAGTTCCCACCACAATCTCAGTTATGAACAGTGTAAAGCTCTCATATGCTACAGTAACAATAAAAAAAATATGCTACAGTATAAAACTCTCACATGCTACAATAAAAGTGGTTCTCACCACTGGTTCCACCACCCTATAAAATATCCTAAATTGACGGTCTCGACAAAGGGTATGGTCGTCCAACGACAAAAAGTGAACCGCATCAACCGCATCAACCTCACTATCCTTACTATCCTTTACTTGGCGTTCCCTGATGTTACCTTACTATCCTTTACTTGGCGTTCCCTGATGTGCCTAACCTCCCTCAAAGTATTGACCTTACTATCCTTTACTTGGCGTTCCCTGATGTTGGCCTTACTTCCCTTAAGTTGCCTTCCCTTTTCCCCTCCCCCCGCATCTTATATAAGTGATCTTCCTGTCTTTCTTTCTTTCAGAGATTCAGGCTCTAACAATGGGTTCAAGATCGTCCTATGTTTCCATCTGTTGTGGGTTGATTGTAAGCATGGCAATGGTTTTTTTTTTGTCGAAGAGCTCTTTCTTCGAGATGCATTTCGGTGGAGATTATGGAATGATCAGTGAGCTTGTTCCTCTTATTTTGTTACTTGCTCTGTTATTTGCAGTTTTATTTATCTCTCCACATCTTGATGCTATATTGTTAAAGTTAGATCATTCCCACTTTGTTCTTCAAGTCTTGGTTCACTTTATTGTCATGGATGTCTTATGTGCGTTTGGTTTTGTTCTGAAAAATCATAAGTTTGATCATACAAAATCTTCTTGTATGGAAGAAGATGGAAAAACGACACTTGAAAATCTATATACTCTTTATTCTCTAGTAGGTTTTGTTGTTACGGCCCTGATCATCTCATGGGAAAGAACCGAAGAAGTTGAGCTTGGTTTCTTTAGTATTCTTCAGCAATTGACGATGGAAATTTCACTAGAAACAAACATTTGGTTCACTTTAGTTTCTGCTTTGTTTTCTCTTGTTATGATCTTTGCAAGGCGCTGTAAAGTTCCAATTGTGAACGACATCCGAAGCTGTCTGGTGCTGGTCCCTACCGTCGTTGGCGTTGTTTTCTTGTACATGTGCGCCTTCAGAGAGGAGCAATTTGGATATTCAGCAGAATCGACAAAAGGGGTGTTTTTCATCATACTTGGGATTTTGCTTGTTCATATTATACCCCACGCCGCAAAATGCATTGATATATTGGTAAAAGCAAGTCGTCACCGGTTTTTAGTGAAAGCTTTGGTATCCTCTGTTACGTTGCTTTTTGTTTCTGTCGTCATACTCCTGAACAAGTATCCTGGTTTTAGAATTAGACCATCATGTGTTGTTGATCATCACGCAAATCTGTTTGATTTACTCGGTGCTGGAGCATTCTCTGTTTATGCCTTGATCGTTTCGTCTCAAAAACGACAGCCTATGGAGCTTGGCATCTTCAGTTTTTCCCTGGAGTTAACCCTGTAGATTTGTGTTGAAACAGTGTCGGGAAAGAATCTGGTTCTTTGGTTCTTCTGTTGTTTTGCGTTTTGTGTTTCGTTGATTCTCATCAGGAGTTATCTGGGCTCTCTCGTGGAGGGAATTGACGATGAGAATTCTGTCGGAGAACAGGCGGTTGAGGCAGAGCTAGAGCTGAACGACATTCAAGTTATTCCAAACGACAATGAAGAAGCTCCTCTTGGCCCCAACATGGCTTCCAATGAACATGCGACATCTTTCAGTATTGATAGTGGGGCAAGTGAGATTTCTGAAGATGGTGGGAGAGAGCCATTTCAGCAGGTGTGAGTACCATGGCCATTCTCATCCGTTTCCTTGAATAGACTTTTTTTATGTTGTTTACATAATAATTGTAGTGCCTTTGTATGTTGGACTTGTTGTACCCTTGTTGTGGGCCCAATACCTTGCTTTGAAAGAATTAAACAAAGTAATACGTCATGTTGATTGATCCTTATTTCGTTTTCAAGGTCAACAAGTCAATTGGAAACATTTTATGCTAATGGATACATTTAAGAATATCTTTTAAAAAATAAATTGAAAAATATATTATAATAAGAAATATGTTAAAGGAAGACAAAAATGTAAAAAGGAAATAGCAAAAGAAAAAAAAGCTAGATAAACAAGGTTAAAAAATATAATATTATAAAATAAACAAATAAGGTTCAAGTGTAAAGTGTGTTCTCATACAAAATCCATGTGAACAGATCTTAATCATCATATTTAGGGTTAAAAAATTTAAGTAATGTGAACCATTAAATTGAAGGTTGAAGAAAAAAAATTTAACCTTATTCTCCTTTTTATATATGTTAGATTATAGATTATAGGTATAGATATATTGAACTTTTCATGCCAATTATGTATCATGAAACTTAGGTTGTAGATGTTTGTTTGAACTTTTGAATCATTCTTACATGTATCTGTTGAGCTTGAGGCTATTTTCATTTTGTCTTTAAACTCTAGAAACTTCCGCTTTATCTTTTGAATTTTGAATTAGTCTAACTTAATTCCCTCAGTTGGAATTTCCATTAAAGCCATATAAAGTAAAATTTTGAAATGTGAAATAAATTTTTTACCGTCTAAAATATAGGTTACGTCTCCAAAATACAACTATAAAAAAAAAAAAAAAAAAAAAAATTGCTATTCGAAGAAATTTTGCTACTCGTCAAGCACCAGCCATCATGCACTATTATAATCCAACAAAATAGTATTATGTTTTTTTATACAAAGAGAAAAAAAATAGTATTATGTTCTTGCTACGTGCATAAATAGGACAGAGAAAACGCTATATAAGGAATGTTTTTTACTCTTCTGTTTCAAGTTTATGAAGTAGGAGCAAAACCTTGGTTCATGTCGTTTAGCTTTTAGCATTAAAGCTTATATTATTGTCGTTTTCTTTAGTTGGTTTTTTGGTCATTTCATACTTTTTTATGTGACTCAACCGGAGGACCACCAGCTTGAAATAGATCCTACCGTACTTGATACCAATACCGAACTAAAAAAAGGGTTAAAAAGAACCGAAGTTACACTTCTTCAAAAGTCAAGACCAAAATACCGCCACAGGAAGACTTGAATTAGGAATCAAATAAATGGGAATTAGTTTTCATTTTTGTAGAGAAAAAAAATAACGACATACCATGAAAAAAAATATAACAACAACATACCATTTTCGAATGTGACGTTTTCCACTCATGAAACCAGAAAACCAGAAAGTTTTACACTCGTGTGTGCGTGTGTGTGTGTGTATATATATATATATATATGTAATATATAAGTGTAATTCTCTCTCTGTATTTTTTTTTTTGGTAAGTGTTGTATATTGTTTTCGTAAGATATCTTGTCGCGTTTTCTGTCAGTTATTGTTATCATATTTCATTTGTGTCTTTTGTGATGAAACGTGTTCTTAATAGATTGTCGTTTCTAGTCCATTACTTTAATATGTTGCCGTGAGCCGTCTTTAAATTATAGTCGTTCGTATTTGTTTTGTGTAACGCCGTTTTCAATGTTATGTTATTTTAGTATGGTGTCGTTTCATCGAGAACTTTTCAGTGGCATTTTTCTTATTAGAAAATGTTTTCAATTTTTTTTTTTTCTCACCATCTTTTCACTCATATAGTGCGTTAAGGAAAAATGCGAGTGCGAAAACGACAACAAGAAAAGTAGGTCTTTTATAGAAGTGATCTTTCTTTCTTTCCTTCAGAAATTCAGGCCCTAACAATGGGTTCAAGATCATACTATTTTTCCATCAGTTGTGGGTTGAGTGTAAGCATGGCAATGATTATTTGCTTGTCCATGAGTTCATTCTTCGAGATACATTTCGGTGGAGACGATGAATGATCTGTTGGGAAATTTTAATTTCTCGTTCTGTTGTGCGCAACATATTAATATGCAACTATATTATGGTTATTTAATTATAAGGAGTTATTTTAAGTGATTTATTTATGAAAAGTTCATATACTATTAACGAGGTATAGGTTTCATAAGTGGATACTTAATACTGAATCAACTATGTCTTATAGGATTCTAGTGGAAAAATATATAAAGGCATCATAAGTTTTGGTTCTTAAGACATCAAATCATCATCTTAGTTTTCTTCTCTTCTCATCAAAAAGAGAAGGGCCCATTAAAGAACTAAAATGATTTGATTGAAGAAGACAATAACCCGTTCATCTATCATCATAATAATTCTATAAAAGAACTGTGACACTCGTTATTTTTTTAATGGATATCATTATAATTAAATTAATTATTAGTGTGTCAATTACAATTTTTATTTCACCTAAAATCTATTCCGCATTATTTATTTCTACCTATTTTCATATTTTCTAAAATTTTTCCATACCTATTTAGTATATTAACCAAAATACCCTTGGAATTTTAATTTAATTAAAAAAATACCATTTGGCATTATTTGCTCCAAAAATCTTCGATGGAGACTTGATCTTACTTGCCCAACCTTCTCTTGTCTCCTCTTTCTTGTATTTTTCTTCTTCTTCTTCTTCTTCTTCTTGTTCTCTTACGACAACTCTCTCTCTTTTTCTCTCTCGTTTCCTCTATTCTTTCTTCCCTTTGATTTCTCCAAGATCAAGGATCATCAACTCAGCTTCAAGATAATGAAGAGAGAAATCCGAAGTTATTTTCTTATATCTTCCAAAATCTTAAAACAAAAATTGAGGATTTTTTGCAAACAAAATCACTAATTTTCTTCAAGCTTTAGGCAAGGTTCTCTAAGCTAAAACTTTGATTTAAATTTGTGTTTTAGCATGAAATTTGTGAAAAATGTGTGTTTGATGTTTATGGGTAATTTTACAACGTTTTGAAGTTAGATTTACATAAATCTTTGTTTAAAATGAGATTTGAACTAGTTTTGAAAAGTTTTGATTTTTGGTTTAGATTTTTATGTTGGGTATGAAAATTTTAAGATAGATGATCTATATATGTTTAAATGTGATATTTCATAGTTTTTATGCATTTTCTAGGTCTTAGAAATTGATAAAAAAGGGTCGATTAAATTGTAAAGTTTGAAACCTTTGAACATGGAAAATTGGATTTCTAGAAATTCTTCTGTCAGCAGGCCAAACTCTGCCAATCCTGTAGGCTGAACCTTATAGATCGACAAGCTGGAAGAAAGGTCTAAAATGTGTAGTTTAATTGGCAGGCCGATTAGGCATTCCAAACTCATTTGATTTTCATCATTTTGTGTTACAAAATGTTCTAAAGATTTCATATTAATGATTATGGCACACTAATAAGAATAGATGGTAAATTGGCATGATTATAGAGTATGATTTAAGTTAAAATATGGTTATTTTATATATCATAGGATAACGAAGTACTCGGAGCTTATGTAGTATACTTGGTATCGTGAGCTGGAAGTTGTCCGCATTACATTTGCCAAGAGGTGGAGAATCTATTACTCATTTTTTGTGAGGTTTTGTGGAATTAAAATTTGGTTCTTTGCATTGCAAGATATATATACATATGTTGAATTATTATGATGTGAATATCACTTAGAAGACAATAATATAAACTCGCTTTGTAATATACAGCAAGGGATATGTTGATTTGACATGTATTGAATAAATTGAGAAGCATGGTTAGGAAATATAATCTATACATAACAGTAGTGATGATGAGAGGAATGGTAAGACGTGAAGAGAGTGGCGGTTATGTCATTGGGCATGAATACCCTAAAAGGTAAAATAGGAAGAGGTGATGACGCTCCCTTGGGTCGAAAGTTCCAGAACACACTGTATAGGAATCGACTTGGTGAGGATCAGGGGCTTGATGTTCCCTCAACGGACACTCTTGGAATGATTTTAGAGAGATCAAGCGCGCCCATTTGGGTTTCGTTAAGTTGAGTGATATGATAATCTGTTGCACGGTGGATATAGATGAGCATTGTTATATCATGAACTAATATTTATATATATATATATATATATGGAACTTGAAAAGAATAATCATAGGGAATCCACCAGTAAAGAACATGATAATATCGATGAATAATATTGAGGACTAACGAACCATGCAGGTATTAATGTGGAAATAATAAAAACCTAAAGAAAAGTAATGGTTTTCCCTATTGATCATGTTGTCGCCCATTCTTCTATATTTTCATCTTTTCAGGACTCACAAAGTGTGAGGTGGTGACAAAAAACATAATTGAGGAAGCTATGTAACTATACTCAGTTAGAACCTCTTCGTTCATTAATAATGTTCTTTATGATAATGCAAGCATCATATGTTACTATCCATGACTGCATTAAGATGGTTGGAATGATGATGATGACAGTTTTATATTATTAAATTAAAAGTGCTACATTAAATTGTGGTTTATCTGTTGTTTATATTTTTATTTTGATTTGAGAGTTTTTATTTAAGTCTTGGGCAAATTTGTTTTAAAGATTTGTTTTTATTTTAGGTTTTTATTTAATTTATTAAAAACTGTTAACCCCCACTTAGGGACTTGAATGTCTAAATTGTTAAAATTGAGGTTAACGGTGCCAACAAATTGAAAGTTTGAGGATTTAAGTCTTCGAATTCTTAAATAGGGACTAAGATGATAACAGATTAAGAGTTTGGGAAACTAGGTGTCTGATAGTTTGTTTGGCATTAGTTAGTTTTAACTAACTTTTCAATTAGGAGCAGTGCAAAACTCTCACAAGCTACGGTAGAAGCAAAAAGTTGTTGCAGTGTAAAGCTCTCACATGATACAGTGTTTACAATTCTAATTAATGGTTCTAACCACCAAACCAAACACCCTATAAATTTAGAAAATGGGAACCCAAGTGCAAAACTTACAATGTTTGAAAACTCGCGCCGTGAAAATCCCTTGATGGCACCTTAAAAAATGTCAACATAAATTCTTGGGAGAATGAGGGAATTAGGCCATCATTAATTGGAAATAAAATTAGATAAACGAAAATGTAATAATGAATAGTAAATAACACACTTAAATTAAAATGAAATTTATTTTCGTATAGAATGACGTAAAGAGTAACAAAAAGAATGAAAAACAAAAACAAAACAAAAAAAGATGAAAAAAGAAGAAGAATGATGGGGAAAATTAAAAATTCAAGTATTTTAAAAAGTATACGTGATTCCAAAAAATACTATATAGTTATATATTTTTAAATGATAATTACATAAATATACCTTCTAATTTTTATTATTTCTTAGTTTGTCCGTCTGTTTTTAGAAGCTACAAGGTATCATTTGAATTTGAAAAACTTATTTTAATTTTATCCCCTGTAGATTTTTTTGACTTAAAAATATGGAGATAAGATAAAAATACCCTTGACTAAACCTAATTTGTTTATGAAATATATGTTTTTTCTTGAAAAAAATTTAAAAAATATATTTTAAAATTTAAAAAGTCATAATACTTAAGATTTTTTTGGAATTTTGATATTTTGTTTTAGATTTTTTTATTTTTTTAATATATAAAATTAGGCTTATTCATCAGTCGGTTTCCATCGGTTTTTGGTCGGTCAATTTTGAAAATGTGGAACCGAAAACCAATTGATTATCAAGTGGTAGGCCGGTTTTTGACCAATAACGGTTGGTTTTTATGACGGTCAGTCCGATCAGATTTCAAATAGAGTAACCAATCATGATACTACTAAAAGTAATCAGACAGGATACTAAAACTTCTGCTTTTCAATCTTATGAATTGCCCCTTCAATTAGTCTTTGAATTCCTATGTGAGAAATTTCAGTTACTAACATGGGGCCCAACTGAATGTAACAAGTCCCAGTAAGAAATGACGACCAACAACACACAAAGCCGTACAAATGGGGTTGGGCTAATTCAGCATAAAATAACTATGAAAATTCATCAAAATCGAGAAGGAACTAAACTTTCCAGTGAAACAAATCAAATTTGTTGTGGAAAAACATTAGTCTAACTAATAAGTTGTAACAAATTATACAGTAAATACTCTCGTATGCACTAAGAAAACAAAGTAACAAACATAATGATAACAGAAGAAAAAAAACAAATATACCCAAAATCCAAATCCTAACTTATTCCATCGCAAAAGGTAAATTATAAAATCAAATTACCGTTATAGTCATGCTTGAGATGCCACTCAATATATATTTACAGCCACAAAACGAGTCATGAATTTAACTTTCTAATTGGTGAAGTCATATCTAATAAAAAGTCTAATACAAAATAGTCTCATTCCAATGTAAAACAAGTCATGAATTTATCAAGAAGTAACTAAGAAATAGTCTCATCACAATAGGCTCACCATACAAAAATCTCATCACACACAAATCATAAAACAACAATGTCCAATGTATTTAGTATATGTGCTCTATTCTTGTTATTATTATTATATCTTAAACTGTATGTTACATTTCAGCACTTTCGGTCAATCAACTGACCAAAATTTTTGTTCTGAAAACTGACTGTTAGTTTCATACGATCGATCAGTTTTCGAACCGACGGAGTCGATTTTCATACAAAAATTGATTTTTTTAGTCCGTTTTGATTTTTTAGTTTTTTTAAACAGCCCTATATAAAATATTTATCATAACTATTTAAAGGTAGTCATGTTGTTTTGTCTATTTTTTTTATTCATAAAGATAAAATTAAAATAAGTTTTAAAAGATAATTTTGTAATTTTTAAGAATAAAAAAACAAATTAAAAAATAGCTAAAACTAAGAAATATAATTATATAATTAGAACTATTTTTAAAATTAGTGTTATTTACTTACATTTATAATTAAAATTGAAGCAATTTCCCTGTTGTACATCTTTGCATAATAGCAAGCAGTTTGTCTAAAATCCATATTCTATGGTATGCACAGTTTTTTTTTGTTTTGTTGATGCGCGGTAGGTAGTGCCACTTACACGTGTCAATCGCAAATTTGTCAAGATGTCGACGCGAACCTCTGTAAAGGAACTCTAATATTTGCCCGAAATTCCCGACGTTGACATATTTTCAATATCCCCTTAGAACCTTACTTGGGACTTGCCCATCCCCTCCCCCTGCATTTTATATAAGTGATCTTCCTGTCTTTCTTTCTTTCAGAGATTCAGGCTCTAACAATGGGTTCAAGATCATATTATGTTTCCATCGGTTGTGGGTTGACTGTAAGCATGGCAATGGTTATTTGTTTGTCGAAGAGCTCTTTCTTCGAGATGCATTTCGGTGGAGATTATGGAATGACCAGTAAGCTTGTTCATCTTATTTTGTTGCTTACTCTCTTGTTTGCAGTTCTATTTATCTCTCCACACTTTGATGCTATAGTGTTGAAGTTAAATCATTCCCACTTTGTTCTTCAAGGCTTGGTTCACTATATTTTCACGGCTGTCTTATCTGCGTTTGGTTTTGTTCTGAAAAATCAGAAGTTTGATCATACAAAATCTTCTTGTATGGAAGAAGATGGAAAGACGACACTTGATCAATATACTCTTTATTCTCTAGTAGGTTTTGTTGTTACAACCCTGATCATCTCATGGGAAAGAATCGAAGAAGTTGAGTTTGGTTTCTTTAGTATTCTTCTGCAATTGACGATGGAAATTTCACTAGAAATAAACATTTCCTTCACATTAGTTACTGCTCTGTTTTCTCTTGTTATGATTTTTGCAAGGCGCTGTAAAGTTCCAATTGTGAACGACATCCGAAGCTGTCTGGTGCTGGTCGCTACCGTCGTTGGCGTCGTTTTCTTGTACATGTGCGCCTTCACAGAGGAGCAATTTGCATATTCCGCAGAATCGACAAAAGGGGTATTTTTCATTATTCTTGGGATTTTGCTTGTTCATATTATACCCCACGCCGCGAGATGCATTGATACATTGGCAAAAGCAAGTCGGCACCAGTTCTTAGTGAAAGCCTTGGTATCCTCTGTTTTGTTGCTTTTTGTTTGTGTCCTGATACTCCTGAACAAGTATCCTGGTTTTAGAATTAGACCATCATGTGTTGTTGATCATCACGCAAATCTGTTTGATTTACTCGGTGCTGGAGCATTCTCTGTTTATGCCTTGATCGCCTCGTCTCAAAAACGGCAACCTATGGAGCTTGGCATCTTCAGTTTTTCCCTAGAGTTAACCATGTATATTTGTGTTGAAACAGTGTCGGGAAAGAATCTGGTTCTTTGGTTCTTCTGTTGTTTTGCGTTTTGCGTTTTGTTGATTCTCATCAGGAGTTATCTGGGCTCTCTCGTAGAGGGAATTGATGATGAGAATTCTGTCGGAGAACAGGCGGTTGAGGCAGAGCTAGAGCTGAACGACATTCAAGTTATTCCAAACGACAATGAAGAAGCTCCTCCTGGCCCCAACATGGTTTCCAGTGAACATGCGACATCTTGCAGTATTAATAGTGGGGCAAGTGAGATTTCTGAAGAGGGTGGAAAAGAGCCATTTGAGAAGATGTAGAGTACCATGGAGATTCTCAGTTTCCTTCAATAGACTTTTTATGTTGTTTACATAATATTTGTAGTGCCTTTGTATGTTGGACTTGTTGTACCCTTGTCATAGGCCCAGTACCTTGCTTTGAAAGAATTAAACAAAGTAATACGTTATGTTGATTGATCCTTATATTCATTTTCAAGGTCAACAAGTCAATTGGAAACATTTTATGCTAATGGATACACTTAAGAAAATCTTTTAAAAATAAATTGAAAAATATATTATAATAAGAAATATGTTAAAGGAAGACAAAAATGTAAAAAGGAGATAGCAAAAGAAGAAAAAAGCTAGACAAACAAGGTTAAAAAATATAATATTATAGAATAAACAAATAAGCTTGAAGTGTAAAGTATGTTCTCTCACACAATCCATACGAACAGATCTTAATCATTGTATTTAGGGTTAAAAAATTTAAGTAATGTGAGCCATTAAATTGAAGGTTGAAGAAAAAAAAATGTAACCTTATTCTCCCTTTTATAGATGTTAGATTATAGATTATAAGTATAGATATATTGAACTTTTCATGCCAATATGTATCATGAAACTTAGATTGTGGATGTTTGAAATTTTGGATTATTCTTACATGTATCCGTTAAGTTGAAGGTATTTTCACTATGTCTTTGAACTTTAAAAGCTTCTATTTTACCTTGTGAATTTTAAATTAGTCTCAAGTAATTTTTTTTTTGTTGGAATTTCCGTTACAAGTCATATAAAGTTAAATTTTGAAATGTGAAATAAATTTTTGACCGTCTAAAATATAATTTACGTCTCCAAAATACAATTACAAAAATTAAAAAAAAAACAAAAAGAAAAAAAAATTTGCTATTCGAAGAAAGTGTTCTCTTAATGACTCGTCAAGCACCGGCCATCATGCACTATTATAATCCAACAAAATAGTATTATGTTTTTTTATACAAAGAGAAAAAAAAAGTATTATGTTCTTGCTACGTGCATAAATAGGACGGAGAAAACGCTATATAAGGAATGTTTTTTACTCTTTTGTTTCAAGTTTATGATGTAGGAGCAAAAAGCTTGGTTCATGTCGTTTAGCTTTAGGCATTAAAGCTTATCTTGTCGTCGTTTTCTTTAGTTGGCTTTTTGGTCATTTCATACTTGTTTCATGTCGTTTGTTATCTTAGAGTCAACCGGAGGACCACCATCTTGAAATAGATCCTACCGCACGTGATACCAATACCGAACGAAAAAAAGGACTAAAAAGTACCGGAGTTATACTCCTTCAAGGTTCAAGACCAAAATATCGCCACAGAAAAGACTCCTCTCAGCTCAAGCGCATTATACGTCTTTTTCAAAGGTCAAGACCAAAATACCGCCACAGAAAAGACTCCTCTCAGCTCAAGCGCATTATACGTCCTTTTCAAAGGTCAAGACCAAAATACCGCCACAGAAAAAAGCTCCTTTGAGGCCCAACGGGTTGCGCAAACAACTTCTATGAATCAAATCATTTTCAAACAAAAAAAAAAAAAAAAAATTAGGAATGAAATAAATATTTGACGTTATTGTTTTCTAAACTTGTCAGATATTTATAATTTTAAATTTTAATAAATTACCTTTTAAATTTATAAATTTGTAGCAAATCCTTCATTCATAGAAATTTTAAGTTTTTAACTAAAATTAATATATGATTTTTACATAAGTAGTTAATTAAGAGTATAAAAAGGATTTGAATATAAATGTGAACCCATATTTATATTCAAAACAAAGTTGATTCAAAATTTTGATTTTAATGAAAACTTAATTAAAATATTAACCACAATAAATTTAAACCTACATATATAAAAATGATCATTTATATCAATAATCAACTATTTATGTGCAATTTACATGTTAATTTTTGTTCAAAAACTAGAATCACTATTAATGGGATGATTTGCTCCAAATTTGTAAGGTTCATAGAATAATTTGCTAAAATTATAAGTTTAAGAGACAAGTTGTAAATGTGCAACATGTTTGGAAGGAAACAGTGCCAAATACCAAAAAAAGTTACCAAAGGACTAAATTATTAAAGTACCTTGAAAATTAGAAGAAAAACCTTAGTGAGTTATCTTAAAAACATTTTAAAAAAATGAATCAGGTTCTACTATATTAAACTTACTTTGCGTCATGAATTATTAGCACTAATAGTCCTTGAAGTAGTACGAGTATAATGCCACTTTTGATCTTCAACTTTCAATTTTGATATATTATTATTTACACTTTTTTTTTAACAACTTCGGCCCTTGACCATTTTAATACATTTTTAACATTAGCAAAAAACAATCACAAATTCATCACGTAAAAAAGAAAAATTACAGAATTCGTTACATTAATGTTTTATTCAATATTGTTAACAACTCCAGTAAAAGCTGTAACATTTTCCACTGACTGTAACAATTGATGTACTTTTTTTTTGCTCGAGAACTAAATCGTCAGTTTTACTTCTGCAACTATTTTAAGAGTTCAGGAATTTTTTTCTCCTAATAATACTTTTCTTTTCTTTTTTTTTTTATCCAAATATATTCAGAGACCAAGTTATCATTAAACAAACATGAACAAATGAGCTAAAAACCTCTATTCTTTTAGCCCATTCACATTATCGAAGCTGTCGTTCCATTAATATGAGATCAACGAAGCCTGTGTTATATGGCTAATTGCGCCGTTTTCAGGCAAAAGAAAGGATTTGCAGGCACCAACGTAGGACAATGACAATAAGCTATTTTGTGAAATGCAAGGTTTGGGAGAAGTGAGGCAAAGAGGAGAAAGAAGGCAGAATAGAATTAGGGAGAGTTTCTTGGAGAGGTGGATTGGAACAAAACTATATGGCACTACCCAAAAAAAAAAAAAAGAAAAGAAAAGAAAAGGAAAAAAAAAGAAGAAAACTCTACTCTAGAAAAATTTATACGTCATATTTTTAATAAACATATACACAAAAAAGAAAGAAAAAAGACATACATTTATTTAATGCATGCAAACTACTATTATACCTTTTACATGTTATATCATTCACTTCTAAATATTACATGATAAGAATAAAGAAAATTTTAAAAAATGCAACTCGGTCAAATGGCCCAAACAATAGAGCCATAAATTGAACATCATACGTAACCATACATGCGCAATGCGATCAGAACCAAACTGTTGAGGTGCTTCATTGCATCTCTACATCGACATGAATACTCGCGTAACAAATCTAAAAGTTCTCAAACTAATCCACATACTATAGAACATCAACGCAAGAAATTCCAAACGTTTGACATGTTTACCAAAGGGATGTTAAAAACTTCCCTCTCAAAAATGCCAATAAAGATGATCAAATACATCTTCGAAACAGTTTTTTATTGCAATTATGGGAATTTATTAAGAACAGATATATTAACGATACATTTTCTTAACCTGAGCACCCACAAAAGGTCGAGGACAAGTACACTAGTTTCATTGCTTACAGTTTAGCCCTTGAAAGTGCCAATGACGAAGCGGGTTCACTCTGCAGAAGAAAAGCATTAAAATTAAGTACAATTAAATCTAAATTATTACTAAAAGGAGATAAATCCTCTCTTTTAAAACATTATGTTGATTTGGAAGCAAAAAATTATGCACGTGAAGAAGGGTCTTAAAAATTAAGAACATTCAACACGAAACATTAGCAAGAAAGTAGACCCCATTTAAATGTCCAAAACAAAAAAACACACATACACAGCATTTTACATTTTTCTTTGTTCTGTTTCAGGAAAAGTGCAAAGTAGTGTAAAGTAGCTACATGTATATATCGACGTTCATTTCCAGATTTGAAACAACAAAGCTATAATATTAGAAGCCAAGAGTCCACGTCTCGTACCAGTGGTATGCGTTTTGTTGCCCTTTCTTCCAAAAACCTTGATGGTTTATAGAAGTTACGGGCCCGTTTGGTTGAATATTTGAATCACAGTTTGAATCATTTTGCTACAGTATTTTCTCTCATAAAAATTTAAATCTTCATTCAAATACTTTACTCAAATACTCGAAACAAACGAGCCCGACCACTTCTTGAGACTTGAATAAATATGCTTGGCCCCAACCGTAGCTGCCCAATGAACAATACCACCCCTGCCACAATGGATAGGATAAGACAACATTGACAACAAAACAAATTACCACTAGCTTGTAGAAAATACTAACAACTAAGAAGATTACTGTTAGCTAAAAGCGATTGAATGAGTACTTTTATCTTTGGTTTGAGTAATTTATGTGGTAAATATTGCCCCCAAAAATTCTATACCGAAAATGCAGAATTCATTGCTCCGGATTTTATTTTTCTAAAATATTATTTTTGCCCTTTCTGTTGCTTGAAATTCCTGAAGACAAATATTAGGCAGTGTCACAAGTAAAAAAAAGACAGTAGCCTAGCTTGGCTGTAGGAAGAGCTCTCCATTCACAAAGCAGGAAGATAAAATGGTGCTGAATATAACGTTAATCGTCACTAGTTAAAATGAGAGAGATTTCTGGAATGAATTTTTTAATAAATATTTTGCGGTATAACAAGTTCAAGTATAATGGCTATAACCCTCACCGAAAACGGATGCAATGTCAAGGTCTGAGGGTCGTACAACTATTCCTTCTTCCAAAACCTAACAGATATGGGCTGTCACCTTGGTCCAATAAAGATATTAAGTACTAACTTAATAGCTGATCAAGAAGAGAAGAACGTGGAAAAGTCCCACAGTGCGTTAACGAAAAGCAGCTCCAAGTGTCTTCTTATTTATGAGAATCGTGATCTGTGTTTTGATGCAGAGAAAGATACCTTTCCTCCTGGCATAATACTTGTAATTCGTCGAGACTCCTAAAGAATAGGTTGTTGGATCGGGTTTTGGCCGGCTTCCCTTTTCATAAATGCAATATCCTTTTCCATTGTTTTTAAATACATACCACAAGTGGAAAGAAAAATAAAATGATAAACAAACAAAGTATAATCAAAATTGAAAGAGGGACAAATCATATGAAGGGTATGGAGTTTCATGCTACCATTTCTTCCACTTTTCACTAAGAGCTCGAGTATTGGTGATTCAAATGTTCGTTCAAGAAATGCGTTGGCAAATACTTTTGTAGTTGCAATGGCTACTCCATATCCTGACAAGTCTTGAAGCCTGCAAGTCGAGGTCATTATATACAATCATATGTCTTTTCAAGAGATATTATAGGTTAAATTCTGAGGTTTTCATGAAGTATGGGAACTGATACAATCATTACATCAATTAAAGCAAATATATCTGGTCGTGGTTGCACTATATAGAAAAAAGTTTGAAGGTTGGGACTACATGCAATCTTCTCTACCAAGACGCCATTTGAACGTAAGGCATTGTCATGATTATGACTCAGAATTTATGACAAAGATTGTTGAAGTTGCATGATCATTTTCACAGTCAGAGCTCGTTACTGAGCTCTCTCCACTGTAGTCTTTCTTTGGAGATGAGGAATCCAAAATGCCAAACAGATGCTTGTCACATGTAAATAAACAAATAAAATAATAAATGGTTGGTAAGAAGGAGATTACTGGAATGGTCCCAGAGGAAGGCCAAAACTGGTGATCGCCTTGTCAATTCTGAAAACATCCACGCCCAAATTGACCAAAATATTAGCACCTTGTCCATATGGCAAGAAAGTTCTATTGACTGCAAAGCCAGCACAGTTCCCAACCACAATGGGAACTTTCTTTATGATTTTTCCAACGGTCATAAGATCAAGAATCACTTGCGGTGAAGTCTTCTCTGTCCGCACAATTTCCAGGAGTGGCATCACATGAGCAGGACTGTGATTAAAGAGTCGTGTCAAAAAGGCGCACAAAGAAATCGACTCATATATAACTTAAAATGAAGAGAGAACTGCATCAGAAGGTGCGCCAAAGAAGACATCTGTTAGAGCATTTTTATATGCAGCTCAGGATGCAAGGAAACAGGCATACAATAGGTTAACGACAAAGTAATTTTGGCATTAGGTTGTCTTCATATCACAACACATTGTTGCTAACACAAGGAATGACACGAAGGAAAAAAAAAAAAAAGCATAGAAGATTTTAACAACCAGGAATATATTACAGCTATGACAGTGCAGTATGCCCTGTTAACAATTAAGATTTTAATATTATTAGTTCAAGTGGCAGGGAAAACAAGCTTCTCAGCAGATATATACAATAAAGAATTTTGCAACACCTATTATTAAGTGATAGATATGTGAATTTTTCTTGTACTCCCAACATAGCAAGAATAAGCAAATAAAATGAATGAGCCATCTTACCTGAAAAAATGTGCACACACAATGCGATCTTGGGAGCTTGTTTTTTCCCCAACAAGACGAAGATCAAGAGTAGATGTGTTAGTTGCCAATATGCAGTGAGAAGGACAAGCTTTCTCAATTTCACTAAATATTGCTTGCTTAAGAGTAATGTTCTCAATGACAGCCTGAAAATGAAGAATTAACTCTATCAAACTACTTTCTAACAGTTAGATGCTGAAGATGTGACCCTTTGACAAGATCTATCAATCATCATAAAAATATGAGATATGAAGATGACAGCAGGCACAATCACAAACTCAGGTCTGGTTAGCATGGATTATTGGAAAATCAAGATTCTGCATTATACTATGCCAAGGGAAAATTTGGCAGTCTACCTCTATGACCATATCAACATCCTTAAATTCTGAGTAATCCAAAACACCTTTAAACAGTGTAAGGGCCTTCTCTGTCTTGTGTCAGCTTTCCTTTTGTTACTAAGCCTTGAATATTTGCTGCATCAAAATCAAGTAAACAACGAATATTATGATCCTTACTTTCTTCTAGATACAAGCATACCGTAACACGACATATAATAATAAGTTCAAATGTTATTCTTGGACACATCCTCCTCGCCAAAGGATTATCCAGGTTTGGTCAACAAGTACGCATAAAGCATGAAACGATGCAAATTATCATAAGGTTCATAACCACTCAGTATAATAATAAAGCCATAATTACAAACAGAAAAAACGATCCCTAAGTTTCCTGTAACAAATAACTACCTTCAATCATCTTTCTTCCCTTCAGAAGATACTCAGAATTAATATCCTTGAGAACAACACTTATATTGCTAAGAATTGGAGCTGCAGCTATGCCAGAACCCATCAGACCTCCTCCGGTAATAGCAACTTTCTTTATGCGCCTTGGTTTGAGCCCAATATCCGTAACATTTGGCACCTGCTTGAGTGTAAGTTGACCAGAATAGTGAGAGAGAGAGACAGAAAGAGGCTGGAAAGTGGACTTATTTGGTTGAAAATCACCAAGGGAAAACAGACAAAATTTATGCACTCTAGCAGTGCATACATCAGAACAATTTAATTTACTGACTATATAATTCACCAAATCATTGTCTTAGTTACTAGGAAAAAAATAAAAAAAAATAGGGGAAAATCTTGAGGAAATAAAGGCTGCTTGTATAAATTTTTCACCTTGGATGCTGCATGTTGGGCAAAAAATACATGAACAAGACCCCTTTGAAGTGTCTGATAAAACCAAATCCTTGAAAACTTTGTCTTCCTGCGTTGGAGAAGTCCAGCAATTAGTATGTACACAAACATGGGATCCAGCTTGTGAATCAAGCATGTTTGTCCCTAAGAATAGAAAGGACACACATGTTGCCAGTAACAATTCCATGAGAATGAAGTAGAAAGAAATGGAAAGGGAAGGGAAGTTGCTTTCTGAAGGGAAGTTGCTTTCTGAAGGAGAGTCAATTCACAAATATAATTCCATGGCAAGAAACCAAAGCCAAGAGTACCTTAAGAATTCCACTGTATCCTCCATAAACAATGCCATGCTCAATCACATCAAGACATGCCTGGTGCTGAGGTGCATTTGGAGCAGTTTTCCTGGCTTGCTTCCGGGCAACTTTCAATATCTCTCGTGCTTCAGGCAAGGAACCAATCTTGTCTGTCCTGTGAAGAGAATGAATCCTTGGTCTGCGCCTCTCTGCAATGTCTAAAGCTAACATCCATGATCCTTTCAGCAACTCTTTAGAAGACGCAATGGAATCAATAAGACCAAGCCTCTTTCCTTCTTCGGAAGATATTGATTTCGATGACTGAAAAGCATTGCATACTACACATGAATTTCTATCAACGAAAGATAAAATCTGCAATAGTATTAAATAAAATCCAGGCACACTCTTGCTTGTCATTTTATTTTTCCACCTTTTCTCCCTCTATTTTTCCTATCAGCCAATCTGTTAAAAAGGTTCATTGGGAAAATCTACTTCTGAAAATGTAATCTCAAATTGGAAATCAGGTACAATGTTACATCAAACAAAAAAAAAAAGAACTTTTTAAGGGGCTACAGGGAGAATGGGAAACGAAGCATAGAAGTGAAGGAGATAGTTACCCGCATCATTTCAATTGCCTTTGACAGCCCTATAAGCCTTGGAAGACGTTGTGTGCCTAATAAATCAAAACCATTGTCTTACTAATACAGTTATCACTTGTCACTCAAACTCGAACTCGCTCATGCATACAAAAGCAAAATGTACCTCCAGATCCTGGAATTACACCCAGAGAAAGCTCTGGCAAACCGAGTTGAGCTGCGGGAGCAGCAATACGTGCGTGACAGCCCTGCAATAGGCTAGCTAAAATGATGCATTGTATAATTTCACCAACAACCAAATTACCCATTAAAAACTCGGGACATAGGTTACTGACTATGTTTACAGAAGTACAAACCAGTGCAATTTCTAAGCCACCACCAAGAGCCAGTCCTTCTATCCTATGGCAGCAACAACAGGCTTCTCTGATTCTACAATTGCCAAAATAATAACAGATTATAATAAACGATAATAATAAGTGTCTTTTACAAGTAATAAATGGAGATAACAATGGATCATTTATCTGCCAAAATCATGAATTTATTAGTTAAGATTCCGTAGTATAGACCTTCAATTGTGTTGAGCACAAGATCAACAGACGCACTAGGCAAAGCCGAAATAGCCTCTGGCCCTGCCATGCCAAACGGCACATTTGAAGATGGATTATCAATCCGCAAGTAGTCCAAATACCATCTTTCAAATTACAAAGACTAATTATTAATCTCATACCATTTTTGTGAATTTTCTCGCAAACGTTTATGTCAAAACCGCCCGAAAACTTTCCTCCTTTGCCTTCATTGAAAAATAAAGAAAAAAAAGTACAAAGCTAAATCAGAACACAGTGTAAATCAACAGCTCAAACACAAAAATTTCTACGGACGAAAAATAACACGTAGATTATAGACCAAGCAAAAAAAAAAAAATAAATCAAATCTTTCCACTAAAAGGCAAACCAAACAACGGTCTCAAATAGTCAAAGGAATCCAAACAACAAAAAAATCTCATTGCTAACCTGTCAAAACAATGGCTTTGACATCATTTCTCCTCGTCGCCTCATCGAACTTTTCCTACAACCCCGCGAAAACTGCACCAACAGAAAACATTCCACGACAAATCGAAAACAAATACCTTAAAAAAACGCAGAAAAAGTAATAAACAAAAAAACTTAGAAATCACAGAGTAAAGCTTTGAAGTCGGCAAGCTCACTGGCGATAGCCAAGGCGTTAACGGGAGGATTGGACATGGTAATAACCGCAACGCCGTCGTTTCCGACCTTCAACGTGACCTCAGCCCTTGCCATGGCGGTCGAAAACCAGAAATCTCACAGAAGAAGAAGAGAATAGCAACGATTCATTCTTCGCCGACCATATCATATCGGGGCATATCATAGACATACACAATATACATATATATAATAGATTGTAAGCTATCGAGAAAAGCAACTATTATATATTTTAAGCTATCCAGAATAGTGAAAAAGTCAGAAGGGAGATTTGAAAGTGATCTGTGAAGTGTGAACGAGTCTTGGAATTATTTGCTGAGCAGAAAGATTCGTCCAAATTCCAAATTATGACGCTAAATTTTGTCAGCAGCGCACGTTCTTTTTCTTTTATTTGTTTATTTATTTATTTTTTGAAAGCTGGTGTAACAATCGTATTTTGATTGTATCAACAAGTCTTGCGTCAACCCTCTAATTTATGGCTGGTTATATTAAAATTTAACCGTACTTAATACAACATTGTTTAGGGTTATTTATTTTTTTTGTATTTTGTATTTGAAGTTTATTAAAACATTATATCATTTATTTCGGATCTTATCAAATTTATACCTTCAAATTAAATTTAATATACAAATTTATACATTACTTTGGTCAATAGTTAATTTTGACATTTAAAATGATTAAATTATTCTTAATTAAAATAGAGAAGATTTTAAAACTTTCAAGATTTAAAAATAAAACAAAAACAAAAAACACACAAAACACCTATTTTTTAAGGTATTTTATACATTTTTGAAGTCAAAAATCTTAGTATAAAGTTTTTTAAATCTATAAAGTTCTCTTATTTTTTAATTTGAGCGCATTTTGGGTATTTTTCAGGTCAAAATTGAATATTGATTGTGAAAATATATAAATTTGTGCATTGAATCAAATCTGAAAATATAAATTCAATAAGATCTAAAACTAAAGGTATAGGTTTTAAATTTACTTAATATAGAGGTTATATGAAGATAAATATCCCAATTGTTTATCGGCATTTATATAATTGTTAAAATGGTAAATTGTTATGTTAATCCCTAACTTTTTACAAAAGTGTAATTTTAGTCTCTAACATTTTATTTTTGATTTATCAGTCCCCAATATTTCATTTTCGTTGCTGAAGGACTAATTTAATGATTAAACTGTTAATTTTAAAGACCAATTTAATCACCTTTTTGATAACTTTGAGTATCAGTTTGTCACCTTTTTTATAATTTTGGGGTTAGTTTGTTACTTTTTTTTGTAAAAAATTAACTGTTTGATCGTTAAATTAATCCTCAGTAATTAAAATTAAAGATTAAGGACTGATAAATCAAAACTAAAATATTACAAATTAAATATTCATTTTTATGAAATGTCAAAGACTACTAAAACAATTAAAAAGTTAATCCAGTTAAACCAATAGTATCTATAGCAAAAAACCGCACCTTATCATAAATTATGCCCATCTTTTTGTTTTTAATGTGAATTGTTTGGAAGGGACCAATTTTGGACCCGTGCTTATAATTTATTCCACCTTTCTCACTCCATCAACGGTGTGATTTCCTACTTACTTTTTTATGTTAGTAAAGGCCATCAAAAATGCGCGTCCAAAAATTATTATTATTATTATATTAGTAGTGTAGTAGTAGTATTATTAATATAAAGTCTATGACATTGATACGAGGCATTACCTTTTTCAGACTTATTTTTTTTGAGGGACCTTTATCCGATTCGTTTTGCACGAGTAGTTGTTTAGTTTATAGCACATTATGATTGGGACAATGATAACGATTAACTTTCTACCAAGAAAAACCGATCATGTTTAACTAATAGAAGTAATTAGTATACATATAGAGGGCATTTCACAAAAACTAAAAAAGGCATATATATATATATAGAGAGAGAGAGAGAGGGTCAAAAAAGGAAGTTGTGTGGAGGGGCGTCTCCGTTTAAGGATAGAAGTGATTTTGGCTAATCAAAAATAACCAAAAAAAATTATTGATGAAAAAAATGAGAACCAAAATGATTATTTATAACAAAAATGAAATAAAAGTTTTACCAAAAAAGGAAGTAAAAATAAAGAAGTGGGTGATGCCGTTTAATTTTGATAAAAATTGAAAAAATAAAAAAGAAAAGAGTTTTTTTTTTTTAGAATTACAAAAAGGAGGGTTTTGACTGGTAAAAAAATGGATGATGTCATCCAACATGAAAAAAAAAATCAAAAAAAGATAATGTTATCAATTTTTAAGGATTGATTAGGGAACGGGGTTAATAAACATGATTTTTTTCTTTTTTTTTTGGGCATTAAATTAAGTGTTCATTCAACAAACAGAAGGGAAGAGTAAGTGTTGAAGCGTATAAGCAGAAAACGCTTTAAAAGCCCATTTAACCAGGCCCAGCAATGAAACAGAATAATGGGAGAAAAGCGTGGGTTAAACGTCTTTGCCTGTGGGGGCACCTATGAGATTTTAAGATACAGTAAGGGCAATTAAAAAGTCGGCGGGGGCGGGCCCCACGTGCATCCTTCCCTGTGTGTATGCAAAGACATGATGCGTTCATTGGTTGCAAATTATATAAGTGGAATTTTTAAAAAAAATATGTAAAATAAATTTTATGACAGCTAACAAGTAGTTAATGACCGACAAGTCAATGCTCTTTAGGCAAAAAGTCAGAAAGCAGAAGGCTTACTTTTATCTTGTTAACTGCTTTTTTTTTTTTTAATCAACTTGGCGTTAGTTGTTTGATTTATTGTTTAAAATTGGTAGGAACCTCGTATCAATACCATATGTTTTTTTTTATTGTTGTATTCAGCTAAAATCACATCAAAATTAAAAAGGATGCAAACAGACAATAGGTTAGATACAAATATTACCGCTTGAAAACTCGAACTTACGATAGTTTGTTTTTCATATCTTATTGTAAAAATCTCTTCCTTTTTTTATTTGTGGGATTTTACCTCCCTTCAATTCAAAGAAAAATTAAATAAAGGTTCGTTTCAGTTTGACACAAAAGGACATATCAATTATTCAACCAGTATATTGACAGCGTAGTTTGCCTAAATTACAAAAGCACCATATTAATCAAAATAATTAGGTCAACATACCTGGACTCTACCGTGTTAACTTTTGATGTAAAATAAACGTATTGACATTTCAATTGCTTTATGAATATGATACTTTTTTTTTCCTTCTAAAGATGGTAATGATTTCTGAGAATATGTCGTTTTTATTTTATATTTTTTCAGACGATACATTTTCTCTTATCATTTTATATTTCTTTTTCAATAATATATAGGTTTTGATAGAGCGTGTTTTTTATAAATATTTTTACACATGTCGTTTTCTTGAGCTAATGTCGTTTTTTGTTGGTGTCCAGTCATGAACTGTTGTTTGAGCTCGTGTGGTTTTTAAAGTTTTCAATGATGATGCTGCTTTCCAGTGTCGTTTTATTGAATACGACAGTCATTTCTTTGTTACCATTTGTGTAGTTCTCTATCATTGTTCTTTTAATAAGTTTAAAGCTTAATAATTGAGACAAGAAATACGTATAACATTTGAAATAATTTTTTCTGCTAGTAATCAATTATGATTTTCCCGCTTTGTGTCAAATATAGCACGACATTTATGTTCTTAATTTGAAAATAACATTATCATATTTATTAAATTAAAAAGTTGACATCAACCACTAACACTAAACGCCAAAATTTAACATATGCATACATAGTAGTCCAAATCTGATGCATAGGATAGCACAAGTCAAATTTAGTACCGAAAATAGCATTGTATGGGAGAGTGATTTTCTAATCCCAAATACTAAGGGTCCGTTTGGTTCGAGTATTTGAATAGAATATTTGAATGAAGATTTAAATTTTTGTGAGAGAAAATACTGTAGCAAAATGATTCAAACCGTGATTCGCGTATCGAAACAAACGGCCCTAAGATTGGCATTAGTACACTAACTTGACAACGCATTGGAAATGCACTAAAACGCTTCCCAATAGTTTTTTACAGAACTTCCTTCTCAAGACATCGATTAATGTAAGAGCATACATCTTTAGAGAGTATTCCAATCGCAGTTATTTTTTATTACGAGGAAGATAAAACACAATCTTGTCAACCTGAACAACCACTTACGTCCAAGGCTAGAGATTGCTTACAATCTTGCCCTTGAAGTTGCTGAAGACAAAGAAGGTTCACTCTGCAGAAATAGCAAAATATACATAAGGCGTCAGTATCTTCCTTTACATATGACGTGGATTCTTTATCGTTGGTTTTTAAGTTTAACCAATCACAACTTCACTGAATTTACCGTGGCAACACAGTTATATTTCGAGGTTTCGAATTGGTCAAAAGGCCAGTGATCTGATGTGTAGCATTTTTCTTTAATATATTTGCTTTTGTTATTCCTCTATTTTGAAAAAAAAAAACTGCTTAGGAGACAAATCAGGAAGGATCGATGTTTTAAACAACAGTTGAAACGGAACGCTACTATGATTAATAAGCGCCCAGCATTCACATGGCAAAACAATGCTGCATTTTTTATTTTTTTGTTTTTTGTTTTTTTATTTTTTCGTTCTCAAGGATAAAGTAAACTAAAGTTGCCTAAAGAAGGCCAATATCTTGATGTTCAATTGCAGGTTGAAAGAAGCAAAGCTCTAATAAAAAAAGAAGAAGAAGAAGAAGAAAGGAGAGGGAGATGAGAGTTCTTACTAGCAGCCTTCCCTTTGTCGCTCGTTCTTCCAAATACCTTGATGGTTTAAAGAAGTTACCATATGTTTCAGACCACTTCTTCAGACTTGAATAAACATGCATAGGCCCAACCATATCTGCCCAATAAACAATACCACCCCTACAATACAGGATAAGACTAATTTGAGATTCTGCCCTCGTTATTATTAGCTTGTAGGATACTAAAATTATGAAGACCACTGTTCGACAAAGCAATTGAGCCCTAAGTAATTTTCCAGTAACATATGCGTACAAAAATATAGGCATAGGAAATTCCATAGCTATAATTCAGAGTTGATACTGAAAAACATGTACAATTGTTCCAACAGATTAAATGTGACAAAAGTTTTTAAAACGAATGTTAAATAACTGTTTTGCAATATAATAAGTGCGTAGAAAGGCCATAGTCACAAAATCACTCACCGGTAGGACGGGAAACTCATCCCAAGAACAGATGCAATGTCAAGATCGGATGCTCGGACAACTATTCCTTCTTCCAAAACACGGCACGCCTCATTTACCACAGGAAAGAGTATCATCTCCACAATTTCTTGGTCTGTTACAGATATGGGCTGTCACCATGGTCGAATAAACACATGATTAAGTACCAGTTCAAATAGATGCTCAAGAAGAGATAAAAATGATTGTCTCGCTGTGTTGAACAACACACAAGGAGCAAACGCATAACATGATTTTTAGTGATCTTTATATTGACACAGACGAAGAACACCTTTCCGCCTGGCATTATATTCATAAGTCGTCGCGATTCCTCAATAATTGGCAGTATTGTCAGATCGGGTCTTGGCTGGCTTCCCTTCTCATAAACATAATATCCTTTTCCATTGTTTTTACCTAAATGCCAAACGTTCAAAGAAAGAAAAAATTAAAAACATATAAAAGAATGCATGAAACCAATAGAAGTGGGAAGAATTCATGGTCTAAATGCCACAGGTTCAAAGAAAGTTGAAATGATAAAAATTTATATAAAAGCATTCACAAAAACCAAAAGAAGTGGGAGGGATTCATATGAACAGCATGAAGCTTAACTCACCATTTCTTCCGCTTTCCACTAAAAGCTCAATCAATGGCGACTTAAATGTTCGCTCAGGGAATGCATTAGCAAATTCTTTTGAAGTTGCAATAAATACTCCATATCCCGCTAAGTCTTGAAGCCTGCAGGTCAAAGTCATTATATACAATCAATAAATATTTTGAGGAGATCTTTTATATCAGGCTTTGATGTTTGTCAAAACTGAAAGAAAAAAAGTCCAAAAATGCGGAATAGGTTTTTATCGCATTTAAAAAAATGTACAATACAACCACTATTTTAAGAAAAGAAAATTACTGGAATGGGCCCATAGGGAGGCCAAACTTGCTGATCACTCTGTCAATTCTGAAAACATCCACACCTAAATTGACCAAAATATGTGCTCCTTGTGAGTATGGGAAGAAAGTTCGATTGACTGCAAAGCCAGTGCAGTTCCCCACCACAACAGGAACTTTCTTAATGATTTTTCCAACTGTCATAAGGTCAAGAATTACTTGTGGTGAAGTCTTCTCTGTCCGCACAATCTCCAAGAGAGGCATCACATGAGCGGGACTGCCATTTAAAAGTGGCATCAAACAAGTATTCACAGAAGTACGTGTAAACATATACGATTACTTAACGAAGACATGATGTCTACCAAAATCTATCTCAAAGAAACAATCCATAACAAACTTTTTCATATACAATGCCTATAGAACACAAGATATACTGCACGACAAAGTAAAGAAGAAGATACTTTAACAACTAAAATGATAATCTAGTGCAATAATAGGGACAACTCAGCACAATATGCTTGTTGCAAAAGGGCTCCTTCTGATTTATGTTATAAGTCCAGGAAATAACAACCACGTTGTCAACAGAAAGACACTAACAAATTTTCTAATACTTCTAATAGTTAATAATTTCACAAAGATTTATTTTAGTTGCAATATAGCAAGAATGGCGAAAACAAGAATGAGCCATCTTACCTGAAAAAATGTGCTCCCAAAATGCGATCTTGGGAGCTTGTCCTTTCCCCAACTAAACAAAGGTCAATAGTTGACGTATTGCTTGCCAATATGCAATGAGAAGGGCAAACTTTCTCAATTTCACTAAATATTGCTTGCTTGAGAGAGATGTTCTCAATAACAGCCTGCAAGCAAGGAAGAACACTGCTAAACTCCTTTCTAACAGCATGGCAATAAAGATATAGAGCAACGATGTACAAGATCTTTCAGCATCGTCAAAAATACAAGATGTTAAGTATGCAGCAGATATGATTACAAGAACTCATTTATGGTTTAATGTTGGCACTTCAAAAATGAAATTTGATGTTGTATGATGCAATTGAAACGTCACCTACCTCTATGACCATATCAACATCCTTAAATTCTTTGTAATCTAGAACACCTTTAAACAGTGAGAGGGCCTTGTCTGCCTTATCCTGTGGCAGCTTCCCTTTTGTTACCAAGCCTTGAACATTTCCTGGATAGAAACAAGTAAACAAAGAAAACCACAATGCTCAATTTTTTTCAATCAAAAAGAGTACTCTAATATACCATTTCAAAATTATTGTGAACGTCTCTAATTCTCAAACTTATTTTCCTTGTCTAACGACCATTCAGGTTAATTTTCCCAGCAATGAGTGTGTAACGCCCCTATATGGGGGTTAACAGTTTTTAATGAGATAAAATAAAAATAAATAATAAAAGTAAAACCTTAAAAATAAAATTTGCCCGGGACTTAAATGAAAACTCTCAACTCAAAAATAAAAATATAAACGATAAATAAACCACAGTTTTAATGTAGCACCTTAAATTTAATAATATAAACTGTTGTCATCATCATTTTAACCCTCAACACATTGTAATACAGTCACAGAAAGTAACAATTGATGCTTACATTATCATGAAGAACATTCTTTACAATTGAGCAGTCCCAATGTAATATAGTTACATCGCTTCCTCAACTATATTTCTCGTAGCCACCTCACACTTAGTGAGTCCTGAAAAGATATAAACATAAGGGTATGAGCAACACTATGCTCAGTAGAGAAAGCCATTACTCACCTTTAGGTTTTTATCATTACCACATTAAAACCTGCATGGTTAGTAGGTTACATCATATTCCAGATTATGAGGTTTATTATGATCACATCTTATGGATACCGTAGTTAATCATTACCAAGTGTCATAATTACACATTTATACAAATATTACCAATCATCATTGTTCCTAGGTATCCATGTTAAATTGAGTATCACTCAACTCATCGAAACCCAAATGGGCGCACTTGATCACCCTATAAACATTCCAAGGGTGTTCCGGTGAGGGGACATCAAGCCCCGAGTCCTCACCAAATCGATTCCTGTACAGTGTGTTCTGGGACTTTCAACCCAAGGAAGCGTCATCGCCTTCCCCCTATTTTACCTTTTAGGGTATTCATGCCCAAGGACGTAACCGTCGCCCTCTTCATGTCTCACAATTTCTCTATATTGAATCATTATCAATAGAGTTAGTTTTCCTAACCATGCTTCTCAATTTATAACATGTGTCAATTCATTATGTTCCTCGCCGTACAATACAAGACGAGTCCATGTCATAGTTTCATATGTGATAATCATATAATATCAGTTCAACATAGATATATATATATTGCGGCAAAACAATCAATTTTAATTCTATAAAAACCTCACAAAAGATGAGTAATAGAATCCCTACCTTTCAAGCTTATCAACAGTCTCTTAATCCTGGAATCAATTAACGTTAGCTCCATACTCCCTTGATCCTAAGGCGTGCATAAGGACAATTAAAACTAAAGCACAACATATAACTACATTCATAAATAAATCATGTGTAAACCTATCTTACTAGTATGCCATTCAAGCTTTTATATAAATCTCTTTTGAATACTACAGTAAACAATTTTTGTCTTAACACAATATAAAATGTGAACAAGTAATCTATATGTTTTAGTCCCTAATAAGATTCATCAATCACTTAGGATAATATTGGAAAGGTTGCAAGACATTAAAGAATTAGGTGGTGAGCAAAGATGGGTTCTTGGTTCAGGTTAGCAGCTGGTATACCATAACAAACTGGCAGATTTACTAGTTTCCAATACAAAAATTGAATAATTCTTAGAAAATAAAATACAACTCCGATTTAGGTTTATGATAGCTCGTTAGAAAGCCTAGGATGCTACTTTTCAAATATGCAAACCAATTCATAAAATTCATTTTAATTTAATCTTAGAATTTCAAGAAATAACCACTGCCCATAGGGGTATTACAAAGTTTAACAATATAAATTTTCTGTCTAGGGCATATACACTTAGACTTCATACATATGCTCCAAAATAGCAACAAACATATACTTAGGTTTAAGAACGCAAATTTGAATAATCCTTTAGTATAAAAGAAAATTTATAAATGAAAGACTAAATTTGTTCATAAGATTCTAACCTCGGATTATGGTTAGTTGGAAGCTTGAAATGGCTTCAAAACAGGTTCCTTTACTTCGGTATGACTGAAATTCTTGCTCAAATGGAGGTGATGGTGGCTGATTTTTATGGCTGCCTTGAAGAAGTTCTCTAAGTATTTTGCTTCAGCAAAGAAATGAGAAGAAGAGTGTGGGAACCGTGGAAGAAAAAGGAAGAAAAGATGAAGTCTTTGAAAAGAAGTGATAGAAACAATTATAGAGGAGACATGTTGAAGCATGTCACGGAGGAAATAAAGAAAATGAGGGTCAAGAGTAGTTGGAAAAGATATCCTTATGTCTCATCTAAAGACTTTAACACACATAATGCCAATATGACATTTTTGAGATTTATTAGAAGTTCTAAGGCTTTTTAGTAATCATACTAAATAAATATAGGAGAATTTTAGAAAATTTAAAAATAGATAAAAATAAATATTATAAAATAAATTTAAATGAAGCAATTTTTTTTTTATACATTAAAAATTAATTTAATTACCTCAATACCCGTTAGGAGAATAACGGGTGTCACAGCTCTACCCCCCTTAAAGAAATTTCGTCCTCGAAATTTCAATTCTAGCAATACTAGTAAAAATTTTAATTCCATTATGATTCCAATTCCGAGTCTAAACCGTTAATGTTGTTTATCTTCCAAAGTTAAGTTATCGTATCTCCACTTATTTACTTGCATAATAAATCTTACTCCTAAATCCCTCAATGAGAGTATTTCTGACGAGTTTCAACTTATAACACCATATAATAGTCTAAGAATCTGATCAGGCATACATATTGACCATATCATGATTCCAGTCCTTCATTGTCCATGGACTGTGATTTACAATCACATTTAAGGAGATTGCCAGAGAAATTTTATATACTTCATCTTTAGGTTCCTTTTCCTTTTTGAGTAAGAAAAAGTCAAATATATTTGATTTCATACCTCAACTAATAAACTAAAACATAATCATAAAACATATATCACAAACGCTTTTATTCAAAACTATACATTAAACTTACTCATAGAGATATTAAACGGAATCTCAGAGTTGCAAACATACCCGGCATATTTTTCATTAAACAACTAACCTCATGACACAAACATTCAATCCAAATAATATACTCATATTTCATATGGAATATCCCCATAACTGACTCTGGTACTTCCACATAATATTAACAGAATATTACACATTACAAACATAATACGGATACGTTTCGAGAGTACAAGGCACTCCGTATACCAGCTATCCATATCATGCATGCTTAGAGGATACAAAAACATCGATAAACAAAAGATCGGACCTTAAGAAGGATGCGTTTCGAGAGCATCAAGTACTCCGTATCCAGCCATCCCGGCATTAGGCTCAATGAATCTAAAAGATTGAACAACAACGTACCACAAGAAACACAGAATACAAGGCAAACGGTTATTCGTAACACACGAAATACGGACACACATGCCTACATGCCAAAGATAAAACAAAAAAGATTACAGATGGAGATTCAAATCAATTGGCCGCTCCCGGCTTTCCTTTTCCCATTCAAGCTTGGATGTTGCAGTGTCGGATTCTGGATGTATGATTTGCATTTTATCTATCAATTCCTCAGCTGTTGAAGCAGTGACAAAGATTTGTCTCTCCGATTCTGTAGTGATGTTTTCTTCCACAGCGTAATCTAGAAATTTCAAAAGACCGTCATAAAAACCCTTTACGTTCAGCAGTCCCAAAGGTTTGGAATAAAAGCCCAACAATTGCCCACAAGCAACTATAAATATTTCCTCAAGAGTACCTAGACCACCAGGTAATGCTATAAAAGCATCAGAATTATAGATTATGTCTTTAAAATTTTTAGGGATACTCCTGACTCCTTCTCCCTTACCTATGGCTTCCTTACAAAGGTTTCCTTCAACTGGAATATGAGGCCAAATTCTTACATCAGTAGCGTCGCTAGACCTAGCTGCTAGTGCCATATTTACCATCATTTTTATACTACCACCCCCATAGATTATGTTAATCTTCTTGCGTGCTAGGACTTGCCCTAAATGATTTGCAGCTTCTAAATAAGCTTTATCTTTTCCAAGGCTGGAACCACAAAAGACACAGACATTCTTTATTTTCTTCGTGGACTGGGAGGTAGACATATTTGGTTTATAGAAGTGGTTGCTTAATGTCTGCTCCACTTAGACTTCGGGTTCTACATGAGATTTTAAAGATGAGAAATATACAAAAAGGGCTAAAGAGATAGACGAGTAGGTAATGAAAAAGTAATCCAAAGATTTAAACAAAATCTTGTGCGGATAAGAAAGTAAGATAAGGTGATTGATAGTTTATAGAAAATCTGATTCACTTTTTGAAAAAGATTAGACTCTAATTGTATAACTTTTGACAATTGAGAACAATTCGACAAAAGACCCTCATGACACAACTGTAGACTTTTTGACAAATATACACCAAGTCTAGAAATTTAATATAAACGACAAATACCGTAGAACTTTTGAAATTTGAGACACAAATCTTGAAATATCTGGATAAGCTTTTCAAAATTCAAACATATTACTGTACCGTATGTAACGTGTCTGATAAGATAATATATTTTATTATATATATATTTAAGAAAATCATAAATTAAATAAGATATTAACACTTACTGTATCAATCTAATAATCACAATTATTTCAAACACAAAAGCAAATATTCTGAGTAAAAGAAAAACACAAACTGTTGAACATCAGCTAAAACTGCTTCAAATAAGTAAAGACTAAATAACCTTTATAGAGCGATGACTTATTCCCCATCCAGTTTTCTTATGGCTTGGCAAACAGGATCTAAAAATACCATATTCTTGAGGCGTTGTCTTTCTGTATAAAATTTAGGCCAGAGTTTAAAAATAGCTCCTTGAACATATCCACTAGGGTGACCGTGGATAGGAGGATGGATGCTATCCAAGTTCTCCTTTGAAAGTCCATCCCTACAAAACCTTATTTTATCCTCTCTATTCGTAGACATATAACCAGGTGAAGTACATTTACCGTTACAATTTTGTCTTCCACATTTGTTACAAGTGACCACGATGGCACGAGCTCTTCTTTTCATTGCACTACGACTGGTACCTGTTCCTGGTAAACCGACATCTTGACTAAAGTCACTCGGACGGATTTTCCCCTCTATTAACATTCTCACATCACAAGGGATACCAAAACGCATAAGAATCCACAACCGAGTAATTCTAGCCTTGTATTTCTTTCTGAGAATCTTTTGGGAGAGTGATGGGAAATACTTTCTCAGGTGTTGGTACTTTGGGTCCATGATGAGATGAAAGAAGAGTAAATAGAAAGGAAAAATTAAGATAGTAAATTGCAGAATCCTAGAATTCCTTCTTCTTTTAGAGGAAAAGAAGAATTTCTAATGAAAAAGAAGAGGATTTGCGATTTAGAGAGAAAATAACAAATTAAGAGAGAAAAAGTGAACTCGGAGAAATAAGCTCCTATGCACAGTAAACGTATATGTAAACAATGATTAAACCACTGTATATGACACGTATAGAGATCACGTGAGAGAGACAGTGTGAATCAAACTGATTTAAGATTTGAACTAGGCCCAAATGTTCTTAGTTGAAAATGGTCAGGTTGTTTCGGGCCTTAACACATTTAGAACAAGTTAAATAACAAACATAAAATTGAAAACCAATTTGTATAAATCTTAAACCCAATTTAAAGCCCACTATAGATAAAGTTAATTATGAACAACAAATCTAATTTAACGACAACAAGGATCTTCCTGAATGATATTTAAAATCATTTCATAACAACATAATCTTCCAGCAACTCGAATAATTTTGTTTTAATCAAAACCTTATTGAACAATACATACACCCATATGTTATTCATAATACTTAACATCTATCAATGGATTCATCATCATTGCTACCAAGGGTTTAGAATGTGACTAACCTTGAAATCAATACGATTTACGTCTTTCAACATAGACCATATCAATGAACAAAGACACTAGATGTTACTACTTAAGAACATCTACAATCCCCACAATTCTACTCATACAATATATAATTTCCTCATATAACAAAACCGTAGGTAACCAAAAGATTCACTGATACACTTAAATACAATGTACGTAACAAAATATTCCAATTTTGAGATTCATGCATTCTAGACTTTACACAGTCTCAACAGACCAAAAGTCTAACATTTATCTCTCTCAAGATTCAATACCATGATTCCCAACTTATATCATATTCCTCAAATAAATAGAACTTTTAAGAAAAGATATTGACACTTATGTGCTCCATCGAATCCACACATAATCATTACTTAGGTTTGAATCAATTACGAAAAATTTGGCATATCTATGTCAAACTTTAAAATCAATAAATCAAGCCTTATATTTCTTATTGTTTTTCACGAGACAAAAGGCTCTTAAATCCTCGTATCTATACGAATTTCTCATCGTTTATACGAATTAAATATGCTTATAGATCCAAATATTATACGAATCTCTCATAAGCATTCTACTTATAAACTCATTCCATATAATTATCATTCCCTCATAACTATTAATACTTTCCTTCTATATAATTATTGTACTCATATAACTATTATATTTTCATTCTATGGCCTTTCCATGTTACATCCTTCTAGACTGTATAAATCAATGTGAAGGTTCATTTTGATGATGACAATGAAAATTCAGCTTCAAAACCATTTCAAAAATATATTTTTTTAAAGTGATGCTACACTCCCTAGGTTAACCGAACCTAGGCTCTGATACCAAAAATTCTGTAACGCCCCTATATGGGGGTTAACAGTTTTTAATGAGATAAAATAAAAATAAATAATAAAAGTAAAACCTTAAAAATAAAATTTGCCCGGGACTTAAATGAAAACTCTCAACTCAAAAATAAAAATATAAACGATAAATAAACCACAGTTTTAATGTAGCACCTTAAATTTAATAATATAAACTGTTGTCATCATCATTTTAACCCTCAACACATTGTAATACAGTCACAGAAAGTAACAATTGATGCTTACATTATCATGAAGAACATTCTTTACAATTGAGCAGTCCCAATGTAATATAGTTACATCGCTTCCTCAACTATATTTCTCGTAGCCACCTCACACTTAGTGAGTCCTGAAAAGATATAAACATAAGGGTATGAGCAACACTATGCTCAGTAGAGAAAGCCATTACTCACCTTTAGGTTTTTATCATTACCACATTAAAACCTGCATGGTTAGTAGGTTACATCATATTCCAGATTATGAGGTTTATTATGATCACATCTTATGGATACCGTAGTTAATCATTACCAAGTGTCATAATTACACATTTATACAAATATTACCAATCATCATTGTTCCTAGGTATCCATGTTAAATTGAGTATCACTCAACTCATCGAAACCCAAATGGGCGCACTTGATCACCCTATAAACATTCCAAGGGTGTTCCGGTGAGGGGACATCAAGCCCCGAGTCCTCACCAAATCGATTCCTGTACAGTGTGTTCTGGGACTTTCAACCCAAGGAAGCGTCATCGCCTTCCCCCTATTTTACCTTTTAGGGTATTCATGCCCAAGGACGTAACCGTCGCCCTCTTCATGTCTCACAATTTCTCTATATTGAATCATTATCAATAGAGTTAGTTTTCCTAACCATGCTTCTCAATTTATAACATGTGTCAATTCATTATGTTCCTCGCCGTACAATACAAGACGAGTCCATGTCATAGTTTCATATGTGATAATCATATAATATCAGTTCAACATAGATATATATATATTGCGGCAAAACAATCAATTTTAATTCTATAAAAACCTCACAAAAGATGAGTAATAGAATCCCTACCTTTCAAGCTTATCAACAGTCTCTTAATCCTGGAATCAATTAACGTTAGCTCCATACTCCCTTGATCCTAAGGCGTGCATAAGGACAATTAAAACTAAAGCACAACATATAACTACATTCATAAATAAATCATGTGTAAACCTATCTTACTAGTATGCCATTCAAGCTTTTATATAAATCTCTTTTGAATACTACAGTAAACAATTTTTGTCTTAACACAATATAAAATGTGAACAAGTAATCTATATGTTTTAGTCCCTAATAAGATTCATCAATCACTTAGGATAATATTGGAAAGGTTGCAAGACATTAAAGAATTAGGTGGTGAGCAAAGATGGGTTCTTGGTTCAGGTTAGCAGCTGGTATACCATAACAAACTGGCAGATTTACTAGTTTCCAATACAAAAATTGAATAATTCTTAGAAAATAAAATACAACTCCGATTTAGGTTTATGATAGCTCGTTAGAAAGCCTAGGATGCTACTTTTCAAATATGCAAACCAATTCATAAAATTCATTTTAATTTAATCTTAGAATTTCAAGAAATAACCACTGCCCATAGGGGTATTACAAAGTTTAACAATATAAATTTTCTGTCTAGGGCATATACACTTAGACTTCATACATATGCTCCAAAATAGCAACAAACATATACTTAGGTTTAAGAACGCAAATTTGAATAATCCTTTAGTATAAAAGAAAATTTATAAATGAAAGACTAAATTTGTTCATAAGATTCTAACCTCGGATTATGGTTAGTTGGAAGCTTGAAATGGCTTCAAAACAGGTTCCTTTACTTCGGTATGACTGAAATTCTTGCTCAAATGGAGGTGATGGTGGCTGATTTTTATGGCTGCCTTGAAGAAGTTCTCTAAGTATTTTGCTTCAGCAAAGAAATGAGAAGAAGAGTGTGGGAACCGTGGAAGAAAAAGGAAGAAAAGATGAAGTCTTTGAAAAGAAGTGATAGAAACAATTATAGAGGAGACATGTTGAAGCATGTCACGGAGGAAATAAAGAAAATGAGGGTCAAGAGTAGTTGGAAAAGATATCCTTATGTCTCATCTAAAGACTTTAACACACATAATGCCAATATGACATTTTTGAGATTTATTAGAAGTTCTAAGGCTTTTTAGTAATCATACTAAATAAATATAGGAGAATTTTAGAAAATTTAAAAATAGATAAAAATAAATATTATAAAATAAATTTAAATGAAGCAATTTTTTTTTTATACATTAAAAATTAATTTAATTACCTCAATACCCGTTAGGAGAATAACGGGTGTCACAGAGTGTGTGTGAAGTGTAGATGCAAATCTAGCCACCAATCATCATAATAAATAAACAATACAATGAAAGACTGAAAAGACAAAGTAATATCTAGAATTCCTGCATAAAGTAACTACCTTCTATCATTTTTCTGCCTTTAAGGATATATTCATTACTGATTTCCTTGAGAACAACACTTATATTGCTCAGAATAAGAGCTGTAGCTATGCCCGAACCCATCAGACCTCCTCCGATGACAGCAACTTTCTTTATGGGCCTTGGTTTAAGCCCTATATCAGTAACATTTGGTACCTGTTTAGGTTGTAATTTTTAAATACGGTGAGAAAGAGAAAGAGGCTGGAGTATGGAAATCATTTGATATTAACTACGCAAAGGAAAGCAAATAAAACAGATGCAGTCTAAAACTGCATATGTCAGAACAATTGATTTTACCAATGTGAGAATTCACTAAATCATTGATCTATTTACTTGAAATTAAAAGAAAAATAAAGGAGGTAAAAAAGGTTAGGAAAGGCACTTTTTTGTCTAAGCCTTGTACCTTAGATGTTGCACGTTGCGCAAAAAAGACATGAACAAGACCTTTTGAGGTGTCTGACAAAACCAACTTCTTAAAATCTCTTGCTTCCTGCATTAAAAGTTCAATTATTAGTATAGTCATGAACAGGTGGAGCCGCATGTTTCAAAATATATGGTAAACTTATGCTTGTGAACAAAGCACGTTGGTCTCTCATAGAAAGACGCACACATATTGCCAAATGATAACAAGTTATTGTTCTAGCAGAGGAAGTAGTACTCTCTGAATTAGACTCATCCACATATATAACAATAATCATAAGAAACCAAACCAAGAATACCTTCAAAACTCCACTGTATCCTCCATGAACAATGCCCTCCTCAATCACATCGAGACACACCTGGTGCTGAGGCATATTTGAAGCAGTTTTCTTGGCTTTTTGTCGGGCAATTTTCAATACGTCACGTGCTTCAGACAGCGAACCAATCTTGTCTGTCCGGTGAAGGGAACGTACCCATGGTTTACGCCTCTCAGCAATGCCTAAAGCCCACAGCCGAGATACTTTCAGCAACTCTTCAGAAGAGACGATGGAGTCAATAAGACCAAGCTTCTTCCCTTCTTCAGAAAATATTGGTTTTGATGACTGAAAACAATTGCATAATTTACTGAACGGCAGCGAATAAAAGATAATCCGGCAAGTCAAAGTATTAAATATGCAATAGTACACTTTTTGCTACAAAAGCAAAAGTAAAACCAAAAAGTGTCAGACTCGTCATTTCTTTTTCTTTCTTCTTTTATATACTTTTTTTTTTTGGGGTCTTCAACAGTTTTAACCCCTTAAAATGTTTCCTACAACAAAAGTAGCTCTCAATTCTCTTTACACAATTCAAAGATAAGAGCTGCTTCTAAAAATCTCTCTCAAATTGGAAAGCAAAGGAAAGCAGATAAAATGTTAAAGGTTCCATCAACAACAAAACTTGGGAACGCGGCCATAGGGAGAAGCATAAAAGGGAAGAACGGAAGTGAAGGAGGAAGTTACCAGCATCATTTCAACTGCCTTTGACAGCCCAATAAGCCTTGGAAGACGCTGCGTGCCTAATGTGTAGAAGCCATTATGTTATACCTTAGTAAATACATATGATTTGAAAACTCAGAACTTGATGCGTATAATAGCAAATTTACCTCCAAAACCCGGAATAAGACCAAGAGAAAGCTCCGGCAAGCCAAGTTGAGCTCTGGGAGCTGAAACACGTGCATGACATCCCTACAAGAGGTGAACTTGAATAATGCATTTGTATAAACTACAAACAATACCACGATGAAATTATCCACCGAACAACTTGGGATGCTGATGTTTGGCTATGCAAACAAACCATTGCCAATTCTAAGCCGCCTCCAAGAGCAAGACCTTCTATGGCAGCAACAATTGGCTTCTTCGAATCTATGGTCACAAAAACCAAAAAATAAAAATAAAAACAAATAAATATCACTGACTTGTAAAATTGAAAAAAAAAATCCTTTATTTGGAAAAAAGAAAACTATGATCCTAAGAGTTAAGATTGGGTAGATACCTTCAATCACGTTGACCACAAGATCAACAGATACATCAGGCATAAGCGAAACATCCCCTACCATGCCAAACAATAGAAGAAACAGAATTGATCAAAAGGCAAGCCCAAATTCTATGCTCCAACTGCCAAAAACTCCACTAAACAAGCTACTAAGCAAAGTCTATGAGTCACATACCTGTCTTGTGAACTTTCTCGAAAACGTTAATGTCAAAACCACCCGAAAATCTCCCTCCTTTGCCTTCATTGAGAAAAAAAAAGAAGAGAATCATAAAGAATAATCCGATCTCTTTCAATCAAATTACATACTTTTAAAGCAAAACATTGCATTTCACTGAAAAATCAGACTAAATAAACACCAATACATTCAAAAGAATCTAAGGAAACGGAATATATAGCTCACCAGTCAAAACAATCGCTTTCACATCATTCCTCCTCGTCGCCTCCGTGAACTTTTCCTTCAATCCCTCAATAACTGCACCACCACGACCAAAAATAGAAAAAAACCAAAAATGGATCAGAAAAGAAGAAGATCAGAGATTGAACTAGCTAACGGGCTTACTGGGTATAGCCAAGGCGTTCACGGGAGGATTCGATATGGTGATGACCGCGACGCCGTCGTTTCCGACCTCCATGGTAACCGTAGCCGTCGCCATGGCGTTTCTGAACCAGAATTCTCAGAATTTCGCAGCGAAGAATACGAAGAAGAAGGAAGAAAAATATCAAAAGAACAAGCTTTCGTTTTTCCTTCCACACTGATAAAAGATCAGCTTTTATACTATTATTTTGTTTTTTGCTTGCTTCATTTTAAAAGGAGGGAAAAAAGGATTTGTTTATTTTATTGTGCCACGTTGTCGGCGTCGTGTCGTTGACGCTGGCGGACAAGTGAGGTTTTCCGTTTTCAGTGTAATGAGATTCAGATTAGTGGTTGTTAAGGTTATTTGTCTCTATTAGATGGAGCGATTTGATTGGTGGTTTTGGTCCTGCCTGTCAAGGGTATGAAAGGAATTCTAGGTTCAGTGCCAGAGGAGAGTTGGGTGCAACCAATAATAGTGCTTTAAACTTTGCTACCTGTGGAAGTTCCCTGTGGTTAAACCGCATTAGAACACTTCTCGGACTAAGACATCTCGCATGCCAAATGTTGTCGTTTTCAAACTTTCGTCCGTTTTAAGCTTTTTTGCACCAGTTTCTCCCGAGCTCATCGTTTCTGGTAATTTACCCTCTAAATTTTAAATCTTAAAAATTTATTTTCTGAAGTAATAAATTAGTTGCAAATAACCTTTTCGGTAATCGTATTGGTTTTTGAATAGAGATTTACAGGTTACTTTTACATAAGTCAAAAATCAACTATATGGATGGTCATTTTTATCTAGTTTAACATTAATTTATCGTGATTAAGATTTTTAAATAAGTTTTATCAAAATATAAAGAGAAATAATACAAAGAGAAATTACACAAAATATCATATTCTAATAAGTCATTAGTAAACAATGTCGGTATTTTGAAAATGCATAAATAATAAGGGATTTAATATTAATCATTTTTTTAAAAGCATTAAAAGACCAAATTACCCTAGAACTAAAAATCATATCTGATTTAAAATTTTCAGATTTGTTTTCTGTCTTCCTTTCTCTCAGCCTTCCCCTCTCTCGTTATCTCAAGTTTCTCTCTTCTCTCTGTCTCTCCTCTGTCCCTCTCTCTTACCTATTTTCTCAGCTTTCACCACCCCTCTGACGAGCCTTTAATCTTTTCTCCATGGCGAAGTTTGACGATATATCCAAGAGAAATTCATTTGTTTAAATCAATAATTAAATTAAGTTTTGAACAATAAATTTTGTTAACAAAATTTCATAGTTTGTAAATCATGAAATTATGTAATGAGAATATAATAAAATTTCATGTGCATTTTGTATGCAATTTTAGGTCAATTAAAGTAAATTTTAATATATATAAATTTGGTGAGTTAGAACACTCCAAAATTTGTTAAGTGCCTTAAGAGGAAAATTTAATGTCATTTGGATTATGTTAAAATCCAATAATGTGACAAAAATATACCCATAAAGTAAATATGGAAAAACAAGATTAGAATATCATGTCAAAGTCCTAATCAGTATAAAGAGGACATTATACAAGATAGTCAAGCTGGTACAAATACTTATGTTAAAGTCCAACCAATGATGGTATTCAATGTATAGAGTTATTCAGAGCAGTCTAGTCAGCAACATAGTATAATTATACAAAATTAGTTTCAACACAGATAGATGAACTACTATTAATGGAATTTAAACAATATGAGTATACAATATAATGGGATATTTCTATATTCTATATAAATAAAGAAAATATCTCATTTAAACTACACTGTCGGAACAAGAAAAATATAGCTTTGATGCAAATTAGACTGCTAAATTAAAACATAATCTACGAGGTGTACTCTATTCTTATCTAAATAGACCTCAAAAATGGCTCCTAATTGCCTTAGGAAATCCAGTTTTATAGAGGGATTATTTAGCAAAATTTTTATTGCATTTAGGCCCGTAGACTAATGGCCTATAGCACCAAGGAACCAAATTGAAAACTCTTTCTCTCCAAGTTTGTTTTATGGAGTAAAATTCTCTCCTATTTTCTCTCTAAAACAAAAAAATCGTTCCTCTTTCTAGCCTTTTCTCTCAGATTTTTGATGATCTAAGTTCGTAAATCTCTACTAGAAACAAGATTAGGAAGTTCGAAGAAGGATTGAAGTAATTCATTGAAGTTTCAAGGAAAAAATCTAAACCTTTCAAAGTGGGTTTTTGTCAAAGTTTAGAGTTTATGTAGATATTAATTTCCTATATTTTAATCTTGAGGATTAGGAGTTCTAGTGACCATATTCATCAAGGAAAGTGGTCCAACATCTTAAATACACTAGGAATCAACCAAAACCTTTAAACTTTGTATGCAAAGTTTGTGTCTTTAATTTTTTATGGGTTATAAATAATGATTTTTGGACTTTTTCATGTAAAGGACTTATTATGCTTTATTTATGTGTTGTATGGTTGTGAATGTGATGATTAGGCTTAGAGCAAGGCCTTTTCATAAAATAAAAAAAAAAAAAAAAACTTTGCTGCAAAATGTGTTACAACACACTTTAAAACCAATTTATAAAGAGTCAAGTTTTAAAGGGGCTTGATTTTTGAGCACAACACATGTTTCATTGGAAACTTCAAGATAAATATTTTTTGTGAAGAAAGTTTCCTCAAAATCCAACTGGATGTAGACAAATGTCATTTTTTAAAACTGTTGTTTTATAAAATTAGCTCAAAGTCCCACGAAATGATTGATTTTGATAAAAGTTAAAATATGAAAGTTGTAGATCTCGCCGAAATTGTCAACTTTCATGAAATAAGATTCCGATCAATTCCCCACCGATTTTGAGTTACAAATTTAAAAAATTTTTATCATAAAACTTTTTTAAATGGTAAAAATAGGAAAACATTTTAAAAATGACTAAATCTGCCCATGAATCTTTGAAATGTTTTAATCCTTGTTAAAAACTACACTAATAGTGCCAAACAGTTTTGTTTTAGTGCTGAGGGCAAAAAATAAAATTTTTATGTTTGGGTTAAAACTGTAAAAAGCAATAAAAATTCTATTTTCACTGCACATCAGGTTTTTGTTGGCTCCAAGGTTTCACAAAGCTATGTTAATACTCTTTTGATGATAACAAATACAATTTTTATTGCATGTGCAAAATACTCTTTTAAACCAATAATTATCTTGAGTGTCACTAAGCTTACTTTTGAAGAATTCAAGTGAGGACAGTTCAAGAAAGCTTGTGGAAGAAGTCTTTTGAAAGGGAACTCACACGGACTTGAAGATTGCAAGTTTTTTTTATTTAGATTCTATAGTCCAAAAGTGTAAGTGAACAATTCTCAAATTGAATGATCAAAAGAAAGCTCAAGAGCACACACTCACATTGCATACTTGCATTTGATGCTGTTTTGAATTTCAAATTGCATGACTTAAACTGTTTTAGAAGTGCCTAAACAAGTTGATGTAAAACAAGTTTCAAAAACAAGTCACATAGGCTTTTTGGCCTACGGCAGATCGGCTTGCCGACCTAATTTGGTCGGCCTGCCGAAGATGATCGGCCTGTCAAAAACCCTACTTTAGCCTGCCAATCTGGGGATTTTTAACCCCTCATCTGCAGAGGCTCTGACGGCCTGCCGAAGCTATCTTCGGCTTGTCGGAGTTTCGAAGATCAGCTTGCCGAACTCCCTACTTCGACCTACCGATCTGAGGGTTTTCAAAACCCGTTCTACAGAGGCTCTGGCGGCCTGTTGAAGGAATCTTCGGCCTGCCGATGGTTCAAAGTTTGGCCTGCCGAATTGTGAATAAGCCTGCCGATCTGGTGACTGTTGAGAACTTGACGTTTAGCGCCTCAATCTTTTAGCCTGCCAAACTGTCTGTAACGGCTAGTTTTTTGACCGTTGGAGCTCTATTTACAATAGCTAGTTTGACTCAAAATTGACGTGTTCAGATGTTTCTAAGCACTAGGGAGCTATAAATACCCATCCATTCAATGTGCAATAAATGATAAAAGAACACAAGTGAAATTTGACATTATTCTACATTGTTTTTTTCAAGCATTCATTATTCACACATTCTCTTAAGCCAAAATTGTTTCATACTCTAATTGAGAATTACTCACACCTCCAAACACGTACCACAGTTGTATTTTTATCTCTTTTTATTTTGGAGTGTATATTTTGTGAGTGTACCAAAATTACAACCACATTATTTTCATTGTTGGGTTTCCAAAGCCTTGTAAATTTGGGGAATTCTTGGTTAGACAATCTCTGGAAAAATTGTCACTTTGTAAGAAGGTGTGGTGAGCCTCGGGTTGAGCAAGTCATCAGTTGTATAAAGGAGTGATCGTGCCAAAAAGACGGTCTAATAGTGCAAGAGGTCAAGCAAAGGAGTTTAGCTTGGCGACAGTGGACGTAGGCATATTGGCCGAACCACTATAAATAGCGTTTGCATTTTTTCTCCTTATTCTTTACTTAATTGCTGCTTAATTGTTGCTTGGTTATGCTCATATTATCTCGTTCTCATATTTACTTCTTAAGCATTTTACTTTAGAAATTTTCCAATAATTGTAAAAGTTTTCGAAAACCCAAGATTGAGGCGTTGTCTTGAAAAAATTTCAAGCTCTATTTGTAAAAGTTATCGACTCTTTTGAGCAGCAAGTTAACCCAAGTTTATTCTAAAGAGTTTGAAATTTTTTCAAGACCTGTTAGGGCCAAACATGTTAAGATTTTCACAATTCAAGCTGAAACCGTAAAGATAAAAAAGTTGCATTTTTTTCTCACTGTGTAGGCATTTTGGGCAGCAAGCAATCACAAATTTTGTTTCAAAATTTTTGGTAATTTTATCCATTAAGGGCAAAAATGTCATTTTACAAAACTATCAAAATGGACCCGAGCTTACTGACTAAGCTCAAAGTCTTAAAACAAGTACTGATTATTGACATACAAAGTTAGAAGTAGTTAAAGGAGACATTAATTGGCTTCAATTTACCTAAGTTAAATGGTATAGAATTAGACCGTAAACATAGACGCGAACAATTAGTCAGGTGTCACATTAACAAGACACAAAGCTGACTAACCAAAGAAAAAGAAATTAAGAGGAGCATTAGCGCGAAGTTTAAATAAGTCTTAAACTTCACCTACAACATGAAGAAATTGATTTTTATATCCCTTGTTAATGAATTTTCTATAATTGCAAATGTTATGCATATTGTCTTTAATACCAAATCATTGCATAAAGTATGTTCGCTATGACCCCAAAGTTGGTAATCTAAACCCCAAAGTTAAGAAAGATAAGATAAGAAAATAAATTGTCTTATTAACCTCCACTTAAATGAGGCATGTAAGTCTCCCGACCCAAAGGGAGCATCAAGTTAAGATATGATCTCGATGTCGACGATTACACGCACTCGGTACGATCACCTGGGCTCAAATAAAGGATAAGTTATAAATGATAATAACATGTTCATAAGTAAGCATAAATGGAACCATGCATTGCATTGCTATTGTAGTCTTATAAAATGTTGTGAGATATGTTTAGACTTGCTGATCGAAAGCTCATCTGGATCCTTCATGTTGTAGGAAAATCCTGCCAAAAGGCCGGTATAAAAATTTAATGAGCTAGGAGCGACGGTGGAGCAAATATGATGATCGGGTCATGGATATTGTTACAAGTTTTAATTCTGATTTTGATAAACTGTTTATTTTGTAGTATGTTATGATCTAGCAGAAAGCTAGTACTGCTTTTGCTGGAACGTTTAAGTAAATGGTTTGTAATTATAAGTAGGCAAATGGTTTGTAATTAAGTATTTTGGTTATTTTTTTTAATTAGCATTTTTATGAGCAAACTTAAGATTAAGTTTATGAAAAGAGCATTACATAAGGTCTCGGAAAGCAAGGTTGTTACAGATGAACCCTGATCCGTGCCACCTACGTCGAGTTTGGAGTCGTGATTTCAGTTCGTCAACGAGTTATGTCTTTTTCTATATCCGATTCTTTCTCTTCCCCCATCCTTGTTTCTTTCTTTCTCTTCCCTTTCTTTCTCCGATTCTCTTTCTCTCTTTCTTTTTGTTTCATTTTTCCCTGTCGAAGCTTATAGTGTCTGGTTGTGGTGGTTGCAATCCAGGCCATGGCTGGCTGGAGCTCGTGATGCTGAAGATCTGGCCATTGTGAAGCTCTGATCAGGCCGTGGCTGGCATCGCGAGCTCGTATTTCATCGCAACTAAAAAGCTTTGACTAGGGGATGACTCACGACGAAGCTTCGGTAGTGATTTGACGAGATCCACAAAATGCAAACAATGATTTGACGTTGGCTGCAGCAGCGGAGCTCGAGCAAACTCCGATCTGCCATGTACAGAAAGTTGGATCTCCTCCCACCGTTTGTCATTGAAGCTCAAGTGAAGGTCCGATTTGCTGTGGTCTCCTTCGACGTCGTTGCTGCTACGCCAGAATTGTAGGTACCAAGGAAAACCAGAATATAGGAAAAATGTGAAAAGAAAAAGAAAAATTTTATGTTGAAAAAAATCAGTGTTTTGTTTTTATTATTATTATTTTTTATAGTCTTGTATTTTGTTTCATAAATTTTTTTTGTATTTTTTATGGTTGTACAAAAAAAAAGAGAAAGAAATGTTTTGTTTTGGTGCAAAATATTATATTAATTAAGCAAATGTCACCGGTGATATTGGACGACATCGTCGGTAAATTTTTATATTTACATTGAAACTTAATATTTCTATATAAATATAGTATTTTTCTACGATTGGCGAAGCTGTCGATAAACTTTTGTATTTGCGTTGTAATATTGTATTATCAAAGTAATACCGTATTTCACAACCATTGGTGGTCCAACGAAGTCGTGAATGAATTTTGTATTTACACGGTAAATACGATATCTTTTGGTAAATATTGTATTTTTCAGCCGTCGATGGTCTAGTAAAATCACCGGTGAATTTTATATTTACATAGTAAATACTATATTTTCCTTGTAAATACTGTATTTTTTGGTTGTTGGCGGTCCGATGAAATAGCCACTGAATTTCATATTTATACAGTAAATACAATATTTTTTTATAAATATTGTATTTCTTGGGGGCGGACGGTCAGGTAAAGTCATCGATGAATTTTTATATTTACACGATAAATATGGTATTTCTCAATAAATATTGTATTTATTTGCTATTGGTGGTCTGACAAAGTCTGTGACGATCCGCCTTTTTGGGCAATCACTTTACTTACTTAAACAGTAATCTTACATACTCAGTAAGAAAAATACTGAAATAAAATATTTTTTTAAAACATTCTTTAAACGTACTTAAAAACTGTTGCGATCTCTGTCGCCATTCAAGTTGAGACCTCGCTCAACACTTGACTTTAAAACTATTTCAAATCGTTTCTTAAAACTTAATAAGAAACATTTACTAAATCATTGATCAAAATTTAACTTATAAGAAAATAAAACATTTCGTAAATATATCGTAAAACTTTAAATACATTCCTTAAAACTGTGATTTTCTCAATATTTTGAAAACATTACATTAAATAATGGAAAACCTTTCCTCTATGTAGCGGAGCAAATTATGGTGATATCCATACCCAAATCTTCACATCCGTCCTCCGCAGCATTAAACTCTTCTAACGGGTCCTACTGGTCGCCTACATACTACCTACAACATGGAAGAAACTTTTTATGAGCTTTCGCTCAGTAAGTTCAAACAAAATCTTACAAAGCATTTAAACATGCTTTAAAAACTTTCCTCATAAAAATGTTTCTCTTCTAACATTTTTCATGAACCTTTTTCATAAAGGTTTCTAAAAACGGTTTTCATAAACATTATTCATAAAACATTTCTAAAATGTTTTGCACAAACGTTTTTCGTAAAACATTTCTTGATCGTTTTTTTTAAAACGTCATTTAAAAACCTTTTCTTGTAACCATGAAAATGTTTGCATAAACATTTAACATAAAACATTCCTCATAATGTTTTTCATAACATAAAAATGTTTCCTAACAAGAAAAGTAAGCAAAATAAAAATACATATCTCTATTTATGCTCAATTATGAATTTTCAATTATGAGCGTCTTATGATCATTCTTTTCTTACTTTAACTTTCTACCTTCGTTTCTTAACTTTCCTTATATTACTTTAACTTTCTATCCTTGTTCCTTATCTTTCCTTATCTTACTTTAACTTTCCATCCTTTGTTCCTTCACTTTCTTTATCTTAGTGTTCGTACCAACATCTTTAATCATGAGATCATAAATGTGATGCTTCCTTTGTGGAAGACTTAAGACCATCAACCTTTGAGGTCATGTACCTCACATCTAGGAGGTCAAACTTGAACTTTACTTTCATTACCTCACAATAGGAAGGCTGGTATGACACTTTCTTTTTGTCTTTACCTTACCTTCTTATTAAATTGAACGAGCATAACAAATGCAATCACATCATATGCAAACACACTAGCAATTCATAGCTTGTACTGTAAAACCTATTGCATAATAAATGCAACTTATTGCATAATAAATGCAACATAAAACGCAAACATATTTTGCTAATCATAATTTGTACTCTGAAACTTATTGCATAACAAATGCATCATATAACACAGTCACATTTTGTAAATCATAACTTTTATTCTGAAACTTATTGCATAACAAATGCAACTTGTTGCATAACAAATACATAATAAAACTTATAACTTAAACTATAAAATATTACGCATTATCAAAATGTAAAACATACTTTAAATACTTTGAAAATCATAACTTGAACTTTTAAAAACATTATGCAAATCACTATGCAAATAAACTTTAAACATAATAGTTGCAAATTCATTGCAAATCTTGCTTTGAATCTTTAAAATCTTTTGCATATAAAAATGCAAACATACTTTAAAAACAACTTGCATAACAATTACAAACACATTTGCAAACATATAAATAAGCATTTAAAATCATTTACTTCATGCTGTAGGAGAGATTTGAACTTATCCGGACTATGCTCTTGTTGGAAAAATAGTACGCAGCGAAATTTTAAAAATTTTATATCAGAGTATTTTTCAAAACACAAGTTTGACATGCTATATGCATAAATTAACCAAATCTTACTAACCTTTAAATGCTGAAAAACTCCCGCAATCCGTGAAGAGAAATAACATTCCAAAAGAGCCTCAACCAACTGGTCTTCTTTGCTATTCTCTATCCACGATCGGAGTGAGTATGGGTTCACACGTATAACTCTTCCTCCAGGTGACTCTCCTTCCAACCAATTGAGAGAACCCAAAGCTAGTGTTCGTGATTTATGAACAAGAGCTCTCAAGGAGTTTTAGATTCTCACCAGTAGAGTATCACTCTTAATCTCTCAATTAATCTAAATAACTTATGAGACTCACTCCCTATTTATAGAGGTTGGGTCTAGGGTTAGTCCTTATCAGATATGGTCTTAAAAATTCAAATCAGAATCAAATTCAGATTAATATCTGATGAAATCCACGTGAAAACGCGTAATTTTTTTTCTACGCATCGGTAGGCCGAACTTGCCCTATCAGTAGGCCAAACATGAGGATCGGCATGTCGAACTGTCGAAAAAAAATCTCAACGAATCTTTTATTTTTCACCCGAGATTATATAGGATAAAGTCTCAGTTTTAATTCAAATAACCCAATAGAAAAGTTATCTAATTAAAATAACTTTATCTAGATAATCTCTAGGAAAATAAATGAATTCCTAATAATTCTATAATTTTATCTTGATCTAATTTATTCAAAAATTAAATCAACTAATAAACAGACAATAATTATCTGATCCCAATAATTCAACAAGTTTATCTTGAATTAATTTTATTACAAAATTAATTCAACCGATAAACAGACATGAATTATTTGATTCTTTTGAATTTCAACCAATCTAATAAATCTAACATAAGTCACCCATTATTAAAAAAGCACGCCGTATCATTACAGGATGTTGTGAGCTAGCAAAGGGGACCAAATGGACCTACATAGTTCAAGCTTCTGATAATTACAACACCCAATATGCTAGATATACATTTCATAATTATCAACTCCAACGCTACTCTACTAAAAGCTTGGAGCTGCACTCTTGAACAACATAGAATTACGAAGCCCGTATAGCTAAGTTTTCATGACATATCATAGTGTATCATATCCCTATAGGATTATCCATAACCAGCTTAAGGACAAGTTCTGTCTTACCTTCCCGATTATTTTTATCTTACGTTCCATTATCTCACCATCAAAAAACTTATCATCCAAAGACAGTATACCATTCAGCTACACCTATGTATCCAAATGGTTGAGCGCTCAAGTTTTTCAATTACAGGATAACGCATATAAGAAGATATTACTACTCCTAAAGAGGAGCTATGGATTCCATATCTATGAATAACAGCTCTACGCCATCAAGAGTCATGCCTCTAGCGTACCGGCATGCATACCACTATTAAGATGTGGGTGTCACCTTTTGGTACATCAAAAGACACAAGTCAAGACAACGGGCCTACTATTCATCTCAGGATTAAGATATAATATAAATGATTGTCTAAAGTGAATCGATTTGCCGAGACAGAATTATTAATCCAAATCAATTCACTTTATGTCCCGATCCAACACATCGTCACCTATGACAACGTGCCAATGTTTCTATTCATGGAGTCCACCTCTGATGGTCAAGACAAACCATCTCCCAATAGAGATATAGACAACATAATAATCTTTACATGAATAAAGCGCCCAATTTTATTCCCCCGATTGCGGATCTTATGATTTAGACTGTCACCTTAATAATCGTGTCTTCCGCATAATCTGTCCGTCATATGCGCAATTTTTAAAGGTTTAGACTGACAGTCTCAGACTTTTGTTTGCTTAACATACATTCAACAAATATGAACGTAAAGAGGACAAGATTTGGTATATAAACAATAAATAAATTCTTTATTGATAAAAATGTCTCCAAAATATTTGTTACATTTTTACTCCTTAGGGCATACATGTCTAACAATCTCCTACTTGCACTAAGTGAGTAAATATGGCAAATCTCACATCCTTATAGCTTCCACATGTCTCTCGAAGACTCTCCCAATAAGTGTCTTCGTAAATGGATCAGCTAAATTGTCCTATGACGCGATCTTGCACACCATGACATGTCCGCCCTCAACGAAGTCCTTTATCACATGATACTTTCAATCAATATGCTTGCTCTTCTTGTGAAATCTTGGTTCCTTAGCATTAGCTACCGCTGCACTGTTATCACAGTATAGTGATACCTCCTTATCCATACCAGGAACTACCTCATGATCCCCAAGGAACTTGCAGAGCCACACTGCTTCTTTCGAAGCATCACTACCTGCCACATACTTGGCTCCATCGTTGAATCTGAAGTGCAATCTTGCTTCACACTTCTCCAAGTGATGGCACCGCCACCCAAAGTAAACACAAAACCTGAAGTCGATTTCCTAGAATCCAAACAGGATTGAAAATCCGAGTCAGTATATCCTAGAGGAGTCAAGTCCTCACTTGAATACACAAGCATATACCCTCGAGTCCTTCTCAAGTACTTGAAAATATGCTTAACCGCAACCTAGTGGTTCGGTCTTGGATCTGCCTGAAATCGACTTATAATCCCGACCACATAACAAATATCAGGTCTTGTGCAAAGCATGGCATACATGAGACTACCTACTACCAAGCATAAGACACCTTCTTCATATATTCTCTTTCTTCATCAGACTTTGGAGAGTCTTTCTTAGAAAGAGTAATTCTAGACCTAGATGGTTGCCCATCTTTCTTGGAATCCTGCATTGTAAACCTCTTGAGAATTTTATCTATGTAGCTGGCTTAGAATAAAGCTATCATTTTGTTCTTCCTATCTCGAAAGATCTGGATACCTAGAACAAAATTAGCTTCACTCAAGTCCTTTATGTCAAACTGTTTGGTTAACCATAATTTGACAAATGATAATGCTCCAATTGCATTGCCAATTAGCAGAATGTCATCTACATAGAGCAGTAGAAAAACCACCTTCCTATCTTTAATGTGTTTGTAAATTCATGGCTCATGCACATTTTATGAGAACCTATAAGTCTTGATCACCTGATCAAATCTTATGTTCCAAGAACGGGAAGCCTGCTTAAGTCCATAAATTGACTTTAGCAGCTTACAAACCTTATGCTCTTGACCCTTGACCTTGAACCCGTCTGGTTGTTTCATATAAATGCACTCATCAAGATAGCCATTCAGAAAAGCCGTCTTGACATTAATTTACGAAATCTCGTCGTCGAGAGCGACAACTATGGACAAGAGAATACGGATGGACTTAAGTATGGCTACAGGCGAACATGTTTCCCCATAAACGATTCCTTCCTTTTCCATATAACCCTTAACTACCAGTCTAACCTTAAAGGTTTCGACCTTTCCATCCATTCCTCTTTTTCTCTTGTAGATCCATTTTCACCCCATGGGTTTATCCCTTCGGGAAGATCCACAAGCTCCTAGACCTAATTAGTCTCTATAGACTTCATCTCAGTATTCATGGCCTCTGTCCAAAGTTTTGAATCAATATCTTCTATAGCCTTTGCGTAAGTATAAGGATCCCTATCATGTTCATCCGGTTCAGCCAAGAAGACTTCCCCATTGAACATATACCTCTCGGATTGACGCCCGATCCTCCCATTACGCCGAAGCCCCTTAGGTTGTTGTTCAGGTTCGTTTGGTTTTTCTACACTAATCAGAATGGTTTCATTTGGAACCTCTAGAGTGATTGGATCACCCTTAACTCCTCAAGCACCACTTTACTTCGAGGCTTAAAGTTGTTCATGTAACTCTCCTCAAGGAAAGTTGTATTAGTTGAAACCACGACTTTATTTTTCTTTGGGTTATAGAAATAACCCCCTTTAGTCCTTTTTGAATATCCTACAAACAGGCAAACTTCCGAAGTGCTTTCAACTTATTCGCATCCTTAAACATGACATGAGCCGGACATCCCTATATGCAAATATGGTTTAAAGATATTTTCCTGCCTGTCCACAACTCGTAAGGAGTTTTAGGGACCGACTTTGAAGGTATATTGTTCAAAAGATAACATGCAGTTTGTAGTGCATATCCCTAAAAGGATGAAGGTAATGATGAATAACTCATCATGGACCTTATCATGTCTAATAAAGTCCTATTCTTTCTCTCCTGTAACGCCCCTATATGGGGGTTAACAGTTTTTAATGAGATAAAATAAAAATAAATAATAAAAGTAAAACCTTAAAAATAAAATTTGCCCGGGACTTAAATGAAAACTCTCAACTCAAAAATAAAAATATAAACGATAAATAAACCACAGTTTAATGTAGCACCTTAAATTTAATAGTATAAACTGTTGTCATCATCATTTTAACCCTCAACACATTGTAATACAGTCACAGAAAGTAACAATTGATGCTTACATTATCATGAAGAACATTCTCAACAATTGAAGCAGTCCCAATGTAATATAGCTACATCACTTCCTCAACTATATTTCTCGTAGCCACCTCACACTTAGTGAGTCCTGAAAAGATAAAAACATAAGGGAATGAGCGACACTATGCTCAGTAGAGAAAGCCATTACTCACCTTTAGGTTTTTATCATTACCACATTAAAACCTGCATGGTTAGTAAGTTACATCATATTCCAGATTATGAGGTTTATTATGATCACATCTTATGGATACCGTAGTTAATCATTACCAAGTGTCATAATTACACATTTATACAAATATTACCAATCATCATTGTTCCTAGGTATCCATGTTAAATTGAGTATCACTCAACTCATCGAAACCCAAATGGGCGCACTTGATCACCCTATAAACATTCCAAGGGTGTTCCGGTGAGGGGACATCAAGCCCCGAGTCCTCACCAAGTCGATTCCTGTACAGTGTGTTCTGGGACTTTCAACCCAAGGAAGCGTCATCACCTTCCCCCTATTTTACGTTTTAGGGTATTCATGCCCAAGGACGTAATCGCCGCCCTCTTCATGTCTCACCATTTCTCTATATTAAATCATTATTAATAGAGTCAGTTTTCCTAACCATGCTTCTCAATTTATAACATGTGTCAATTCATTATGTTCCTCGCCATACAATACAAGACGAGTCCATGTCATAGTTTCATATGTGATACTCATATAATATCAGTTCAACATAGATATATATATATTGCGGCAAAACAATCAATTTTAATTCTATAAAAACCTCACAAAAGATGAGTAATAGAATCCCTACCTTTCAAGCTTATCAACAGTCTCTTAATCCTGGAATCAATTAACGTTAGCTCCATACTCCCTTGATCTTGAACTCCAAGCAAAACAGATCCAGTTGTATCTCGCTGTATCTACGAAGCATCCTCTGTAGTGCTCCTCGAGCGACTATGAATGGCTAGGAATGCTTCCTGGAGATCATACATTCTTGAAAACGTCATTCTGGACTCCGATACTGCTATTTGAATCGCCTCGATTTGCGTGCAGTTGGTACCGGATGATTTTTATCAGAGTGGAATTTGCTCAAACGGAGGTCACCATTGCATCCAGAGCATCGAAACGAGTCAAGAGGAGGTCTCGGATAGTCGATCGGAGGTCCAGATCACAAAAATCCAAAGTCGCCGTTGACCGCCGTTGATCGAATTTGACCGTCGTTGACCGACGTCAATCGGGGTCCGTTGGCAGCCGGACTCGGGCCTACCCCCCCTAAATCGACCCTTCTGAGTCCAATGGCGGGGTCAATTTCACCTAATTCTGCCTCTAACATAGCGGGTTGTGAAGTACAACGTCGGTAGAAATGGATGAGCTCCGATCTTGATTCTCCGACGATGGAAACCTGAAATTGGCTGAGGGTTTTTGCTACCCATCCTCCTATGAGCATTTCCCCTCATCCAATTTGAAGAAACGTAGCTGGGAAGAGCCAAAACGGAGGCTCCCGCGGTGGTTGACGACGGCGTTGGCCGTTCTCCGGCGAAACCGGCTCCTTCCGTGCAATTGATCGAGGGGTTTTACTCCCCTTGATCCTCTGAACTCATTGGGAGGGGTGGTGTCAGTCACCTCCTCCGGCAAGGCGGAGTTCCACCATGGGGGCGGTGGCGCACGGCGGCAATAGGCGGGCGGAGCAATCCGGCGGTTGTTGAGCTGCCACCAAGGGTAGGTTTTGTTCCTCTCATCACGGTGGTCGTGTAGGAACAAGAATCACGTCGATCGGACGTCGGACGGTGAAGATATCTCGTCGGAAAGAAATGGGTTTTGCCGTCACTTTAGGCGGCGCGTGTGGTCTCCTCCGGCGGCGTTTTGGGCGGCGCGGCACCTCGTTGGACTCAGCTCGTCGAGAGCTTTCCATTGGTGCGGGAGGTGTCGAAAACGGATGCCGGAATCTCGGACGATATTTGAGGGGAGAGAGAGAGAATTTTTAGAGAGAGAGAGTTTTGAATTATGAGAGATTTTTTGATTTTTTTTTATATATATACTAAAAATTAATATAATTACCTTAATACCCTTAGGAGAATAACGGGTGTCACATCTCCGCTACACCATTTTGCTGCAGATTGCCCGGCGCAGTCAAATGGGATAAAATCTCATTCTTTAATAAGTGTTCTAAGAACTCATCAGAGAGGTATTCTCCACCTCGATCGGATCGAAGTGCCTTTATGGGTCTACCCAATTGCTTTTCTACTTAAGTCCAAAACTCCCTGAACTTATCAAAAGTTTCGCTTTTGTGGTGCATTAGGTACACATACCCATACCTTGAGTAATTGTCAATAAAAGTGACAAAGTACTCATACCCTCCTCATGCCCGGATGTTTATCGGTCCATAAACATCACTATGTGCAAGTTCTAGAACCCCTTCGGCCCTATTGCCCTTGGACCCATATGGTCTTTTGGTCATTTTTTCCTCCAAACAAGATTCACATTGAGGCATAAATTCCACCTTTAACTGACTTAAAGGTCCATCCTTTACCAACCTTTGAATCCTATTCAGGTTAATATGACCAGGGCGCAAATGCCAAAGATAAGTCTTATTAGAGTGAGAAGTTGTAAGTCTTTTAGAGTTATTATCATTCATCTCAGTATTAAGCAGTAAGTCCATCTTAGGTTTGATAAAATATAGATTATTTTGCATCTATCCAGAACAGATAAAACATTTGTTTTTATGAATCACCACTTTATCATTAAAAGAAACCAAATAGGAGTATTTAAATAAACAAGCTACAGAAATTAAATTCCTTTTAAATTTAGGAACATAAAAACAATCTCGCAAATTAAATTCCTATAATTATCAAAATAAAAATGGACGTCTCCCACTACTTCCGTTAAGACTAAGGATCCATCGGCCATCCAAAGCGTGAAGTCTTCATGTAGCAGACTTCTCGTTTCTTTAAACCCTTACAGAGAAACACAAACATGATTAGTTGCACCAGAATCTATGACACAAATGTCATTAGATTCCTCAACCAAACAAGTTTCTAGATACAGAAGACACACCTACCTCTTTTGGAAAGGAAGTCCTTGCAATGCTTCTTTATGTGCCCGATCTTCCCACAGAAGAAGCACTTAAGCTTCCTCGGGTTCTTCTTCTTCTTTTTCTTGCTCTTGGTGCTAGCAGGAATAGAAGACTTCCCGTTCTTGGCCCGTTGCTTCTTTCCATTCCCAGAGTTGGGATTGGAACCAGAAGCAGCTACAATATTAGCCTCTCCACCCCCAGGAGACTCCTTGATCAACAATTCAAACTCCTGTAACTGTTTCATTAATACGGTTAAGGTCATATCCCGCCTATTGCTCAAATTAAAAGTGGCTCTAAATGGAATAAATTCCTTAGACAGAGTCTCAAAGACCATAGTCATTTGAGTTTCAACATCAATGTCGGCTCCATTGGTCTGAGCCTTAGCGAGGTAAACCATGACCAATATCATGTGCTCCTTTACAGATGTCCCCGGTCTCTGCTTATAGTTCAAGAGTTTTTGAAGCGCCCCTTGCGGCTTTGTTATGGCCTGGCCTCCAAACATGTCTTCTAGATTATCCAATATCTGCTTAGCAGTCTCATAATCCTTATGTTAAGCCTGCAGCACGTTATTCATGCTAGCCAAAACATAGTAGCGGGCCTGTTTATTTGCATCTTTCCAGCGATCGTATGCTTGGAATTGCTCATTAGTGGAATCTCCCGTAGGTTCAGGAGGACAAAGGGTTGTCAGCAAATCATATTATAATACAGACAAGCAAAGCTACAAGCAAAATAATAAATAACCGTAATATTATGGTTCCACCCTAGAGAATAGAAAACAAAGATTACAAGAGAATAATGGAAACATATTATCGATTCTTCATCCTTGAATCCTCAAGCTGTATCTTTCTTCATGTAATGTTCATCTTCAAGTCTTCAATCCCACATGAATCAAATACTTCATATTTCCGGTCATATCCAAATTTATTGTCTCTCAAAATTGTCCCAAAAATAAAATTAAAATTGCACCTTTTTTGGAGAAATTTTCAGCTCTCTGTTCACAAGGCTATCCAGATCGACCTGCTGGTCATGACCCACTGGCTTGCCGATCTTCACCAAATCGGCCTATCGATTCATGACAGATTGGCCTGCCGAACTAGAAGTTTGGCTTGCCGCCAGAGCCACCTGATTTCTGCCCTACTGTTGGCCTACCGAACCTCACATCCGGCCTGCCGATCTGCAACCATCGGCCTGCCGAACTGGAGGGTTTGGCATGTCGACCGAGCAGAAATCACAATTTTTAGAAAATACAATTTTTAATGCAATTCATCAATTTTATTTTCAACAATTCAAAAACATAAAATTATAGAATAAGAAAATCCTGGAAACGTCATCATCCATCTTCTAGATCCGTCTTCTCCGAATGATTATTTAATTACAAAATTCTTACAAATTTAAAATTAAATAATAATTCTTAGACAAAGATGATAGTCTGCCATCTAATTACATGAAAAACCTAGATACACATTCTAACCTCTAAGGAATCATAATGGATATAAATTAATTAATTAATAATTAAATAATCATTTAATCAACCATAATTAATTAATAAAAATTCACCACATAATCCATGACAACATAAAATTATATAATTCCTAGACAAAAATGATAGTCCGCCATCTAATTACATGAAAAACCTAGATACACATTCTAACCTTTAAGGAATCATAACGGGTATAAATTAATTAATTAATAATTAAATAATCATTTAATCAACCATAATTAATTAATAAAAATTCACCACATAATCCATGACAACATAAAATTATATAGAAATTTAGAGTACCAACTCTCTATAAAATTAAATTCAAGCATATGAGAGATTAAAATCATAAAATTTATACATATAGTATGATCATAAACTCGTAAATTTATGTAAAAACTATGTCTCTGATACCAATTGTTGAAAAAATAGTACGCAGCGAAATTGTAAAAATTTTATATCATAGTATTTTCTAAAACACAAGTTTGACACGCTATATGTATAAATTAACAAGATCTTACTAACCTTTGAATGTTGAAGAACTCCCGCAATTCGTGAAGAGAAGTAACGTTCCAGAAGAGCCTCAACCAACTGGTCTTCTTTGCTATTCTCTATCCATGATCGGAGTAAGTGTAGGCTCACACGTACAGCTCTTCCACCAAGTGACTCTCCTTCTAACCAATTGAGAGAACCCAAAGCTAGTGTTCGTGATTTGTGAACAAGAGCTCTCAAGGAGTTTCAGATTCTCACCAGCAGAGTATCACTCTTAATCTCTCAATTGATCTAAATAACTTATGAGACTCACTCCCTATTTATAGAGGTTGGGTTTAGGGTCAGTCCTTATCAGATAAGGTCTCAAAAATTCGAATCAGAATCAAATTCGGATCAATATCTGATGAAATTCGCGTGAAAACGTGTAATTTTTTTTCTGCCCATCGATAGGCCGAATTTGCCCCATCAGCAGGTCGAACTACCGAAAAAAAACTCAGTAAATCTTTTATTTTCCACCTGAGATTCTATAGGATAAAGTTTCAGTTTTAATTCAAATAACCCAAAAGAGAAGTTATCTAATTAAAACAACTTTATCTAGATAATCTCTATGAAAATAAATGAATTCCTAATAATTATACAAGTTTATCTTGATCTAATTTATTCAAAAATTAAATCAACCAATAAACAGACAAGAATTATCCGATCCCAATAATTCAACAAGTTTATCTTGAATTAATTTTATCACAAAATTAATTCAATCGATAAACAGACATGAATTATTTGATTCTTCTGAATTTCAACCAATCTAATAAATCAACATAAGTCACAAATTCTTGGAAAAGCACGTTGTGTTGTTACAAGATGTTGTGAGCTAGCAAAAGGGACCAAATGGACCTATATAGTTCAAGCTCCTGATAATTACGAAACCCAATATGCTAGATATACATTTTATAATTATCAACTCCAACGCTACTCCACTAAAAGCTTAGAGCTGCACTCTCGAACTACATAGAATTACGAAGCCCGTATAGCTAAGTTTCCATGACATATCATAGTGTATCGTATCCCCATAGGATTATTAATAACCGGCTTAAGGACAAGTTCTATCTTACCTTCCCGATTATTTTTATCTTACGTTTCATTATCTTACCATCGAAAAACTTATCATCCAAAGACAATATACCATTCGGTTACACCTATGCATCCAAATGGTTGAGTGCTTCAGTTTTTCAATTATAGGATAACGCATATAAGAGGATATCACTACTTCTAAAGAGGAGCTATGGATTCCATATCTATGAATAGCAGGTCCACGCCATCAAGAGTCATGCCTCCAACGTACCGGCATGCATACCACTATTAAGATGTGGGTGTCACCCTTTGGTACATCAAAAGACATAAGTCAAGACAATGAGCCCACTATTCATCTCAGGATTAAGATATAATACAAATGATTGTCTAAAGTGAACCGATTTATCGAGACAGAATTATTAATCCAAATCAATTCACTTTATGTCCCGATTCAACACATCGTCACCTATGACAACATGCTAATGTTTCTATTCATAGAGTCCATCTCTGATGGTCAAGACAAACCATCTCCCAATAGGGATATAGACAACATAACAATCTTTACATGAATAAAGCGCCCAATTTTATTCCCCCGATTGCGGATCTTATGATTTAGACTGCCACCTTAAGAATCGTGTCTTCCACATAATCTGTCCATCATATGCGCAATTCTTAAAGGTTTAGACTGATAGTCTCAGACTTTTGTTTGCTTAACATACATTCAACAAATATGAAAGTAAAGAGGACAAGATTTGGTATATAAACAATAAATAAATTCTTTATTAATAAAAATGTCTCCAAAATATTTGTTACATTTTTACTCCTTAGGGCATGCATGTCTAACAACTCTAACGTTCTCTATTATGTTCATGTCTCATTCCTTTTTCTTCCATTAGTCGACTTCTGTGTCCTGATCATACGACACCCGACTAATTAGTTAACTTTCTTTATTATTAATCCACTTAATTAATAACATAACTTAAACCTTAAACATTCATTCCTTCTTAACTTAACTTGGTACCCTATCGGTTTACCCATTTCCTTCACTTAATTTTGTAACCCACCGGGTTACCTTTCGTTTACTTGAACATCTTTTATTAAATCTCTCATCACACATGACGGTTACGTTACTTAACGTATTACAAAATATTTTCTATCTAAGAACGTTATGCTAAATTGGAGTGTTGGACTCCGTTCTAGCCGTTTTTGTATAAATGACGTTTTTACCTTTTTCGGGTTTTTGTCAACTTCGTAACTCTATAAAACCCATTGCTTAACTTTAACGTTTCATTACTTACATATGACGGAAAAATCCCCACTAAGGAGGGTTTCCTGACATCGAGCGTTTCGAGTCCATTTTGGCATTTTTTTATAAAATGATCATTTTGCCCTTAACTTTTTTTCCTCCATTATTTCCTTGACTAAACTTTAATATCTTAAAAACTTAGCATCTATGGTACTTACTGCCTACAACAGTGTAGGAAACCAATGTTCCCTAATGAAAATCCAGTTTTCACATAATTTTACAGTTTTGGCCCGAAATACAAAAATATTTACATTTTGCCCCTGGAACCAAAAACAATCTTTTTAAACCATTAGTCCCCATTTTTCATGAGGAACATTTTTTCTCAAAGTACTATATTCAAAATCCTTTGAGAAAATGACATTTTTGCCCTTAAATTTTTTTTTTCAATTTTAACAAATTCTTGTAAAATTAAAATCTCACAAACGGTTGAGATTTTTGATGAACTGTCTGTGAAATTTGATTATTTTGTCGAGATCTACAACTTTCATGTTGTAACTTTTTTGAAATATCCACTGTAGAGGGATGTTTTTGGGCATTTTTTAATTCTATCGAGAAGAAACTTTTTCTTTCAATTTAGTCCTTGGGACATTTTTGTAAAAATTTGTTTTTAATCAACACCTCTACCCTTACAAGGGTAGTTCCAACTCTTGTTTCAATCATTTTCATGCTCACTCATCAATTTTGCAAAATTAGCACTAAAATTACAAATTTAGTGCTTTTTGCAAAAACTAATATTTTCAACATTCACCCCTTAATTTCAACCATACCCACATGCCATAAATCATATCCCCATGGAATTTAATTAAAGCTTTGCTTGAAAACCCACATGATTTTTGACATAACAAAAATCAAAACAAATTCACTAAACTTTAAATTTAAAGAATCAAATCTTACCCAAATAACATTTTGTGCTTCTAGCCCTCTAAGAGCTCCTTTAAAACCTTTTTCCTAAGCATTTCTCACACAAAAATGCTTTGAATTAACTTTCTTCTTTAACCCAAGAAAAACCATAAGAAACCTTGAAAAAAGTTAAGGTTTTTACCTTAAAATTTGATAAAATCCTTGGGTTTTGCTTCTTGAACTTAAATTGGGTCAATTTTGCAAAGATGTGAAGTTGCAAATTTTTGGGAGTGCTCATCCATGGCTGCCGGTTTTGGGAGGAAGAAGAAAATGGGATTTTGTGGCTTAATTTCACATTAAATGCAAGCTTATCTCTTTAGGTGACTCATAGTAATCCATTAGTTCACCTAGGTGTCTCCATGGGATTGGGCCACCTTTTATGGCATGGTGGCCCAATGAAATCCAATTGGGTGTCCACTTAGTGGGCCCCAAAATATACACTGTGTAATTTTTCACTACACAGTATTTTTTCTATATTGTCGTGGCAAAATTAGTGCAAAAACATATCCTTAGACTGTATAAAATATTTTATTTGCCTCTGGTTTATTTTTAGAGACCAAACATAACCTTTTCTATATCTACGTTTTCACTTAGTAGTATTCTTTCTACACTGCTTTAACTTAAACAGTCTAAATTCTATATTGTATGACCTTAAACAGTCCAATTCTTACACTAGATTACTCTAATACTGTATAATTTTTCATATTATTATACAGTATTTTTTCTTAAACTGTACTTTTCGTCTTAATATAATCCTTAACTTAATACAATTTTAATGCGTTAGAAATTTTCAGGCGTTACAAAGTCTCTGGTGAATTTTATATTTATACAATAAATACGATATTTTCTGCTAAATATTATATTTCTCGTTCGTCAAAGGTTCGACTAAATCACCTGTGAATATTTGTGTTTATACGATAGTACATTATTACTAAAAAAATATTGTATTTTTCGGCTGTCGGCGATGTTGACGTGGGAGGATGGTAAGAGATATAAAGGAAAAAGAGGTGTGGATATTTTGGTGTTTTTGTTCTCAATTTCTTATGAGATATTATTCAATTTCTTTTGATAAGCTTTTTATTATATTTTTTAAAACCATATGATATTATTTACTAACTTTTGAGCAAAATCTGTTATTTCGCTCTTTCTACAAAATATAAATTGTCAAAAAATGAAACATATAAAAATTTGAGTTAACATTTGCAAGAAAAGACATGTTGAACCTGTTTGGTTCGAATATTTAAATAGAATATTTGAATGAAGATTTATAATTCAAACCGTGATTCGAACTACGAAACAAACGGGTTCGTTATATTCTTTGTTAACAACACATTTGAAAATTACCATATCAATTTTGTCCCAAAAAAAAAAAAAACAATCATTAATGCGATTGCAACAAGATTGTATTTAGGGATGTAATGCCCAAAGTGTCTCGAAACGACTTCGTTTACCCTGACAGGTTTCGGACCGTCAAAACCTAAATACGATACAGCCACCTACAGAGGAAGCACAAGAGAAGAGAAGGAGAGAGAGCCTCCAATGGCGTCGTCGAGGGTTGTTTCTAGGTTTTCGTCTCGATTACGGTCTTTTTCCTTTCAACTCGAACAAGACTTCGCCGGCATCGGAGTTCTCTCCGCTCAAATCCTCCTCTCGCTCCGATGCCTCTCTCCCCGCTAGACGCATTTCTCACATTTCAAGGTTTGTTATAGTTTCTGTTTCACGTTTCTTGCATTCAGTCTTATCAGATTCTGTTTGGTTTCTGAGAAACTGAAGGAAACTTTCCAACTTGTGAAGATTATACCTTGGTCAAGATTTTTATTTCCTTCAGTGAGCTGAAATGAAAAACTTTTCGTTGCTATTTTTTATTAAATAAAAATCTTAAATTTGTATCGTATTATCAGGTTACCAGTGCAATTGAGCAGCATCCAATCGATGATGCCATTGCACAGTGCAGTTGCCTCAGCCAGATTAGTATCGAGCCTGTCCATAGAATCTCTGAGCTGGGGACTAGTTCCTAATGGTTAGTTACTTTCCTTTTTTTTTCCCATATAAAATGACGATTGATTAAATGATGCCTATGCTTGAATGTTTTGGCTAATCTTAACTAACTAAATTATTCCATAAATTAGTGAAAAAATGGTGACTTGATGTCGAAAAAGATATGTTGGGATTTTTGAAAGATTTTAAGGTGAAAGTTGATTTAGAATTAGACTTAATTAGACCTTTGCATGGCAGTGGAGCACAATACTAAATGGGCTTGACTGGAAATTTTGCCATTTGAGTAGTGTTTGGTGCTTTGGTCTGTTTTGAATTCTTGCCTTCTTGGGTGTTCCATAATCACATTGTCTCGATTGAGGAAATAATGGAAAGGCATAAGGGCCATGTGAATTGGCACGTGGAAGACAAATGAAAATAGGAGTCGCCTTGTTGATTACTTTTACAATTTGTTTGACAAAGTCGTTCCAACACATTAGTTACAATTTCTATAAAGTAAAGCTATTATATATTACGGTGTTTTGGTTCTAACTTACAGTTCCAACTACGTTTCTAAATACACTAACTATTATTTAAGGGATGAGGAATATTGCAGAGAAAAGTTGAGTTATTTGATGATTGAAAAATTGCAACGTGCAAGTGGTGGAACCTACATTAGCAGCACGATGTGCTACTTTCCTTGACCCTAGTGGCCAAATGGAAATTGAATTTTTTTTGGATCAAAACTCAAGCGAAGGGTAGACCATTATGCATTTTTTTCTCGCGAATAAAAAAATATTAGGTGATATAGACGTATCTGCTGACTGTTGCAACACATGCAATAGACCATGAATTTACCACGAGTTCTTGCTTACTATAGCAAGATGATCATGGGGTGTGAACTGTGAACCAACACTGATAGGGTGTTTGGAACCCATTGGTTAAAAATACTAGAGCATTACATAGTAGCATACTTCTCGACATTGTATCATGTGAGACCTTTACACGCCTAACAGCCAAAAGTATTGGTTTGAACTAAGAATGCCAAACACACTATAAATTCGTCTTAAGTTTTATTTTGTTTGTCAAGTAAATCATGTTTTTCATGTTACCTCAAGTTTCTGTTCTAACGCTTTTGATTTCATTATGTTTCAGGAATTTCAATGCCCTTTTGACAGCATTCCTGTGTCAAGTTATCTTATATTTTGACGGCTTTGTTGGTCTTATAATGGACATTTTGCTTCAAAATGCCTTTAGAGGCTTAAGCATCAAGGGGCTGGATACTTTTTTCCATCTTTTTTTTTTTTGGTGGAGTGTTTATTTGGATCCTGTATCTGTTGGATCTTCTTTTCCTTTCCTGAATGTGTCTTCTTGGAGAGGTCCAAAGAAGAAAATCACAAAAATAATCAATAATGCCTAGAAAAGAACAAAGAAACCGGAATTTTTGTATTACGTAGTACGCAGTTTCGTGTATTAGCTTCTTTTTTTTTTTTTTTTTTTGGTTGCTGATCTTATATTTGAACACTAAAGGATAGGGCTTACTTTGTCCCCTCCAACTTTTTTTTTATTCCTGAAATGACTCCAATTCAAAATAGCACAAAACGCCCTCCCACGAGCTTACTAGGACATTGTCAAGTCTAGTATAGTAATTACATGACAGTAAAGTTAAAAAATTGACGAAATTTCTTTTACTGATTATTCACAAGAAAAGGGTATGGAAGCACATTCTTCTTTGCATTTTGTCATGTAACCTTGGTTTGGTCTTGGCCACATTACTCCAATCCTCCACATCTCAAACAAATTAGCCAGAAAAGGCCACAGAATCTTCTTCTTCCTTCCTACCAAAACACTATCCAAAATACAACACTTGAATCGAGTCCTGCACCTCATCAACTTCGTCCCAATCACCGTTTCCCCTGTTGATTGCCTCCATCCCGTTGCCAGGACCGCTTTTGATGCCCCTTCCCCTTTTAGCCTACTCATCATGGCAGCCATGAACTCGACCAAGCGTGACATTGACCTTCTCTTACGTGACCTCAAACCCCATATTGTATTCCTGGGTTGTGCCCGCTGGATACCGAAGTTTCTCTCACTGTTGTTGGTCCAGTGATGATAGCTTACAATGCCGGTAGGGAACATGAGGGACCAAAAACATGCAAACATTGCTTCATCCACCAAAAGGCTTCACAGAGTCGTCGGTCAAGCTTTATCTACACCAAGCATGCTACTATGTCGGCATAAACTCTCAACCATTTGGTGATCACGACATGTTGTTATTTGACCGGCTCGACATAAGCCTAAGAGAATGTGACTCTCTTGTGTGCAAGGGGAAGTAGAGAAATAGATGGGCCGTTTGTTGGGTTCATAGAATTAGAGAAGAACAGCATATGAACAAGCCAATATTGCTTGCAAATTTCTGTTTAGAAGAGAAGTTGGTCAAGGTTTCAGCCTGGATGAGTAATTTACTTTGGTTTTGGAAGCAAGTGTATCTTGAAGAAAGGTCAATTCCAAGGGTTGTTGTTGGGGATTGAGCTTTCCGGTTTTCCGTTTGTGGCAGCACTGAATCGCCTTCTGGGACTGAGACGATCGAAGAAGGTTTGCCAAATGGGTTTGAAGGTAGAATTGGAGGAAGAGGAGTGGTGATATATATATATATACACACATGTACGTAAATATTCGCGTTTTGTGTGGTTTTAATGTTTATGTTTCTAATGATTTTATTATTATTGCTAATGATTTGATATAAATATAAGATTGTAATAAAGTAGATAATAAAAAATATATGATAATTAATAAGTTTAAATTTTTATCATATTACCAATTGTTGTTTAAATACGTGTTTATTAAAAAGATAATTATTATAAACATAACCGTTGAAAACAACTGTATGTGTATACACGTGTGTATTGCAGCAGCTATTGGTGAAGCGACACGGTAGAAATGACTCGTCGTTCCTAGGCTCTATCTTTATTTAGTTGTCGTTCATTACTTAGTTCGTTATTGACGTTTGTTAAGAACTGAGGCAAAAGCAGTAAAAATACCACTATTATATATATATATATGTGTGTGTGTGTGTGTGTGTGTGTTAAAGTTTGAGACTTACATTTTGGTGTGAATTTACTTTTTAAATTATGCACGCAACTATAATATTGTTAATGTTGTTATTTGTGGTTTGTTAATACCACTATTATATATATACATATATATATATATATGTATGTATGCGTATGTGTGTCTTGAGCTTTGAGACTTACATTTTGATGTGAATTTACTTTTAAATTATGCATGCAACTATAATATTGTTAACGTTTTTATTTGTGGTTTGCTGGACGTTATAGTCAGAACAACACCTATTTAGAGGATTACCTTTTCTTTTTCTGTTTAATAAATAATCAAAGTTAATTACTCTTCCTTCTTTTATCTGCACCTCATGCATGCATATAGTTTCTAGCAAGTCATTCATATAAATTAGAGATAAATTCATGAATACTTCTTGAATTTTTTTCTCTAAAATTAATCCATGTACTCAATTTTGTCTTATAAATAATATTTAAACTTAAAAAGTTTATCATGAATGATCTACGGTTAAATTTTAGATGAAAAAAGTTAACTTTGTCTCATAGATGATCATTGAACTATCTTCTCTCTATAAATAGTCCTGAAACTAAAAAAATACGAAAAATAGTTACATTATTAAACCAATATGTAAAAAAAATTAAATGTATGGAATTTTATCAAATTTGTCGTCTCTAAACTTTAAAAAAATATATACCTAAATTAATTTCTCTGCTATTCATATTTAATATTTTTATCTACTTATTTAATATATAACTTTGATAATCTTTTGAAATGGGCATATTTTACCCATTAAATTAATAAATATTCCCAAATTATTTTTATATCTCATATAGTATATTTATAAATTTATAAATATATTTTTTATTACACCTATTTATATTCTTATTAATCTATCACTTTTGTTTTGTTTTGTTTTGTTTTTTTTTTTATCTTATCTCTATTTTTTTAACTCAAAAAAGTCAATAGGGGTACAATTGAAACAAGTTTTTAAAATTTAAAAATATATTTTATAGTTTTTAAAAACAGAAAAATAAATTAAAAAATAATAAAAATTAAGAGGTATGATTATACAATTTCTTCAATTGTAATAATAAGAAATCTTTAACATTTCAATTTCTCTTTTTCTGATACGCCATGCTTTAAAAGGAATGAAGTGCTCATTTTCTCTCCAGAGGCCATAGGCTCGCCCTCCAGAGCAGAGCAACTGCTAAAATGGCCCATTTTAACATATATAAATATATATGTTGTTGAAATATCAGTTCTTATATATTTGAGCAGTTTTCCTTTCTGAAGTTTAGTTCAAGCTTCAGCGTGTTAACCTTGAGGTCTACTACAAGTCGTTTTTGGTTCGTAAATTGTAATGTCAATTTTGTAATTAACTGCTCCTTATGCTGATGTATCAAGTGTGAGGTGTTTTAGTCAGTCGTTTAGTATCTGTCTATTATAAGAGTTAAATAGAGTTCAGAATTGGGAGGTGGTAGAGAGAGAGCAAAAGAAAAGGAAAGAAAAACAGAGCAAAGAGAGAGAGTGGGATGCGAGAGAAGAGTGAGAAAACAAGATTTTTCCGGGTTCTTGCTGTAATTCCTCTCTTGGAATTCTAGGTTTGAGAGAAAATAAAAAAGGCTTAGAACTTGTAATTTCGTACTTCAATCAATAAAAGTGCAGACGAACTCTTAGAGGAGAGTTCACGAGGATGTAGGTGACATTTGCACCGAACCTTGCTAAAATCATTGTGTTCTTCTTTTGGTTTCAGTCTAGTGCGTTTGTGTGAAATTGAAGGGTGTTGGAGGCAATTTCCAACAGTGGTATCAGAGCTCGGGAAAAAGGAGCCCTAATTCTTCAATTGGCAAATTGTGAAACTGGAAGGAGAACGTGGAATCGTCCCAAGCATTGATTCGAGGAATCTTCAAGATTTTGAAGACGTTGACCTGAATTCACAAAGTTCTGAAGAAAGAGGCCAGCAGTTAACAAAGGTGAGTTACGATTTTGGGGATAATCTTGAATCTTTTTTCAAGATGTCAAACATGAAAGTCGACATTGAAAAATTCGACAGGTCTGGAGACTTTAGAATTTGGAGGTGGAAGATAAAGGGCTTCTTGCGCAACAGAAGGTCTTGAAGGCTTTAGACGATCCAGTAAACTTCCCTGAAGGATTCTTAGAAAAACAGCGTCAAGAAGTCCTTGAAATTGCAACAGATACAATTATCTTTCATATCTTTGATTCAATAATTAGGTTGGTTGATAGAGAAGATACACCTGCCAAGATTTGGAATAAGTTGGATGAACTCTTCTAGAAAAAATCCTTAACAAACAAGATTTTTTTGAAAGAAAGGCTCTTTGGTTTTAAAATGAATACTACCAAAGGTTTAGAATAGAATCTTGATGAGTTATTGTGCATGAACATTGAATTGGCAAACTCTGGAGACAATGAGGCACTAAGTGATGAAAACCAAGCAATCATTCTGTTAAATTCATTACCTAACTCATATAAGGAGGTGAAAACATCAATCAAATACGGAAGAACATCTATAACTCTAGAAGAAGTACTATCCGCGTTAAGATCAAGAGACTTGGAGTTGAAAAATGAAAAGCAGTCATCAGCATCGAATGGTGAAAGTTATCTCACTAGAGGGAGAAGTCAACAGAGGGTCAGTTTTTAGACGAGAAGAGGAACTAGTAAAGGAAGACCAAGATCAAGTTCTAAAGGGCCAAATAGTTCCAAAAAATGTTACTTCTGCGGGAAAATTGGCTATATTAAAAAGGAGTGTTTTATATGGCAAAAGAAGAATAAAGAGAAAAAAGTTGAAAATTATGAAGGTATGGATTCTGCAAATTATGGGGATGGTTATGATAGTGGAGAAGTTTTGGTAGTATCTACTGATCATAAAGAATGGCTTGCAGACTTCAAAAGCTTGAGTGGAGGAAAGGTCATGTTGGGTGATAGTCATACATGTTCTGTACAAGGGATTGGAACTACAAGTTTTAAGATGTTTGATGGCAGTATAAGACACCTCAAAGATGTGAGGTATGTGCCATGTCTTACTAGAAATTTAGTATCCTTGGGATTGCTTGATGATTTGGGTTATGTCATTAAAACTGAAGCAGGAAAGATGAAAATTTGTAAGGGGTCTATGGTGGTCATTAAGGGTGTAAAAAGGGATGGATTGTATCACTTGATGGGTGAAACTCTCACGGGAAAGGTAGGAGTATTAATAGCACTAGAAGATGCTCGAGCCCTGTTATGGCATAAAAGAATGGGGCACATCAGTGATAGAGGACTGCAAGAACTACAAAATCAGAAACTACTAGGAAAGGGCAAAGTCAGCGAGGTAGATTTCTGTGAATGTTGCATCCTGGGCAAACAACATAGACTCAAATTTAAAATTGGGAAACATGAGTCAACAACAATCTTAGAATACATTCACTTTGATCCATGGGGTCCAGAAAAGATTTCCACACATGGAGGTAATTTTTATTTTCTATCTATCGTTGATGATTTTTCTAGAAAAGTTTGTGTTTATTTACTTAAAAATAAAAATGATGCCTTTATTAAATTCAAACAATGGAAAATTCTAATTGAAAATTTGACAGATATGAAGATTAAAACACTTAGAACAGATAATGGTCTTGAATTTTGCAATGAAATTTTTTATCAATACTGTAGAGAAAATGGAATTCAAAGACATAGGACTGCAAGAAAAACCCCACAACAAAATGGGGTTGCTGAAAAAATGAACATGACTTTAATGAATAAGTCTAGGTGTATGTTATTTCAGGCTAGTTCACCTAAAAGTTTTTGGGGTGAAGCTGTCATGACAGCTGCCTATTTAGTAAATAGGAGTTCGTCTACTATATTGAGTTTAAAACCCTGAAGAAAGATGGTCAAGAAAACCTCCTAACTTGTCTAACCTTAGACCATTTGGTTGTTCTGCATATGCTCACCAATCAGAGGGTAAGTTAGAACCAAGATCACTTAAATGTGTTTTACTAGGTTATCCTCAGAGAACAAAAAGGTACAGACTTTGGGTTAGAGAAAATAAAGGTTTTAAGACCATAATAAGCAGGGATGTAATATTTGATGAGAATACTTTTCCTTGTTTGTCTTCCACTAACCCTTCTGCAAGAGAGGATACCTTTAGCACTGATATTGTAGGAACAAAAAGTAAAGAAACTCAAGTAAGTCCAGTTATGGTGGAGCAAAGACCAAGGAAACGATTTCAGGTGGGGCCTTCAGAATCAGATCAAGATCTAAGAGATGTTGCTGTTAATGATCAAGAAAATTCAGGCCAAACAACGGATGCTGATATAGAACACTCACAAGGTGCACAGGACGTGGCAAGTAATGGTGAACCAGTTCAAGAACAGATTTTTGAATCTTTAAAAGAGTATCAGTCGGCAAGAGATCGACAAAGAAGGCCCGTGAAACAACCTCAAAGATATGGTTTCTCTCCTCTCACTGACATGTTGGCATTTGCTTTTTTGACTGCCACAAGCCTAGATAAGCAGGAACCTGATAACTACAAAGAGGCTATAAGCTGTAAAGATTCGAAGCAATGGCTTGCTAGTATGAAAGAAGAGATGACTTCTCTATATAAGAACCGCACCTGGGATATAGTAAAAAGACCCCAAAGTCACACCACAGTAGCATTTAAGTGGATTTACAAATTAAAAGGAGGAGCTTCACAAGAGGAACCAGTCAAGTACAAGGCGAGATTGGTTGCAAAGGGGTTTACCCAGAAGGAGGGGATAGACTTCAATGAAAATTTTTCTCCAGTGGTTAAGTATAAAACCATAAGGATTATGCTTCCTTTGGTTTCATAGTTTGATCTTGAACTAGACCAAATGGACATGAAAACAGCTTTCTTGCATGGTGAATTGGATGAGGAGATATATATGGAGCAGCTCGAAGGTTTTGAAGTTCATAAAGGGAAGAACATGGTCTGCTTACTCAAGAAGTCGCTATATGGACTTAAACAGTCCCCAAGACAATGGAATCTGAGGTTTGATTCGTTTATGTTAAAGCAGGGATTTAATAGAAGCCTTTATTATCCATGTTTATATTTTAAAGGCAGTGATGTGCTGGATTCAGAGTATCTGCTCCTCTACGTTGATAACATGTTGTTGATCAACAAGAAGAAAGAAAGAGTTCTATAGATGAAAAAAATGCTCAATTTTGAATTTGATATGAAGGATCTTGGGCAAGCTAAGAGAATTTTGGGAATGAGCATTGAAAGAAATAGGAAGAAAGGTACGGTGTTTCTAAATCAGAAAAATTACTTGAAGAAATTGGTTGATAAGTTTTACTTGAAAGGTGCAAAGCCTACTAAACAGCCGATTACAAACCAATATCAGTTGTCCAAGGATCAGTGCCCTCAAACAGATGAAGAGATGAAGTACATGTCTAAAGTGCCTTACTCTAGTGCTGTTGGGTCAATAATATATTCAATGGTCTGCACTAGACCTGACTTGGCTCATGCACTAAGCACACTTAGTCATTTTTTGTCAAATCCTAGGAAGAATCATTGGGCTGTAATGAAATGGCTGACACTTTACATATCTAGGACAACAGGTGTGGGACTTCATTTTGCAAGACATGGAAGCCAAGTCACGGTGGAAGGTTTTGTAGACTCTAACTATGTTGGAGACAAGGATAGTAGGAAGTCCACAACTGCTTATTTCTTTCTAGTAAGTGGGAATTGTGTAAGCTGGAAGTCCCAACTTCAGTTTGTAGTAGCTTTGTCAACCACAGAAGCTGAATACATGGCTGCAACAGAGGCATTAAAGGAAGGTATATGGATTCAAGGATTGTTGAAAGAATTGCAGATCTTAAATGGTGTAACAACAGTTTATTCTGATAGCCAAAGTGCAATCCATTTTGCAAGAATCCAGTGTTTCATAACAGAACAAAACACATGGATGTAAGGTTTCACTTCATCAGGGAAAAGGTGGCTCAAGGGTTGGTTAACATTGAGAAAGTTTCATCTGAAGAAAATCTAGCAGATATGGGGACTAAGGTTGTAACACTCAGCAAGTTTGAACACTGCAAGAACTTGCTGAGTATTGACCATGGGTAATAGGTGAAGGTGTTGAGCGGGGATCCTCTAATGAATAAGTTCTGCCCTAAAGGCTTGTGTATAAGAACTAAGGTGGAGTTTGTTGAAATATCAGTTCTTATCTATTTGAGCAAGTTTAGTTCAAGCTCCAGCGTGTTAACCCTGAGGTCTACTACAAGTCGTTTTTGGTTCAGTAAATTGTAATGTCAATTTTATAATTAACTACTACTTATGCTGACGTATCAAGTGTGAGGTGTTTTAATCGATCATTTAGTATATATCAATTATAAGAGTTAAATAGAGTTCAGAATTGGGAGGTGGTAGAGAGAGAAAGCAAAGAAAAGGAAAGAAAAACATAGTAGAGAGAGAGAGTGGGATGCGAGAGAAGAGTGAGAAAACAAAATTTTCTGGGTTCTTGTTGTAATTCCTCTCTTGGAATTCTAGGTTTGAGAGAAAATAAAAAAGGCTAAGAACTTGTAATTTCGTACTTCAATCAATAAAAGTGCAGACGAACTCTTAGAGGGGAGTTTACGAGAATGTAGGTGACATTTGTGCCAAACCTTGCTAAAATCGTTGTGTTCTTCTTTTGGTTTCAGTCCAGTGCGTTTGTGTGAAATTGAAGGGCGTTGGAGGCAATTTCCAACATATATATATACATGTATGTATGTACATAAAGCAGGCAAGCTAGCATCTTAAACCACAGCTTATTCAACTTTTTCAAGCTGGTTGGTATTATAATGAAAACCGTTGGTTAAAATTGTTTTTATTGTAATATGTAAAAATTTTATATTTTAATAATTTTTTATTATTATTGTATTATATAAGAATTTTATATTATTTATAACTAAAAAATAGTATAAACTCCCTTGCAAACGAGCATAGTTGAGATTAAAACATATAATTTTTCTTATATATATATATATATATATGTATGTATGTACACGGGGTTTATCCCACCTTCCATCTAGTCAATTTTTATTTTTTAAAATAATACTTTTATTTATTAACATTCCCATATCAGCTTGACATAGGAGCCTTTCAACGGCCACACATGGCCTCCTTCACCTTTAACTCTCTGCAGCAAAAGCACCAACCTTTTCCTTTCACTCTCTGTAAGTACCCATCCACTCTCAATGTTTTTAAATTCCATTACTCAAATCATTTTCTAATTTTCTCACCTCCCAAACACACACGTGAACTCTTCTCCGCTTCTTCTAGTTGGAGGAAACGTTATCCGTGTTGTTGCAAAGTTGTCTGCCACAGACCACGGGCCATCATACACAAAAACCATAAATTCGAGAACTGTTAAAGAAAATAGTATTGGGTTTCCTCTTAGAGATGATAAGGTTAGCAAAAAATCTGGGAAAAAGTACGTTAGCTCAGTGATAGAGGAAAAAAAGATTGAAAATAATGGTGTTAAGTTCACCGAGGGAAAAAGTACTAGAAGAAACCATGGTTTGAGAAAGATGAGGGACATGGGTGATGGGAATTCTTTTGTGAAGTCTAGAGATAAGAACATGGCAGTGAAATCATTGGGGAGTATGGACGGTAAAGTTGGGAATGTGAAGAGTGGAGGTAAGCAAGTGGGGGAAGAGAAAGAGAAGGGGAAAGGGTCTAAGAAAAGTAAGACAGATTCTTCAGAAGTTCAATTTCGAGTTGGATTGGATTTGTGCTCGAAAAGAGGAGACGTCATGAGCGCAATTGAGTTCTATGATTTGGCTCAAAGGGAAGGAATCAAGCTTGGGCAGTACCATTATACTGTGCTATTATATCTTTGTTCTTCTGCTGCTGTTGGCGTTGTTCATCCTGCTAAAAGTGGGAGTGGTTCTCGGAGTTTGAACGCTTTAGACTTGTTTGACGAAGTTTCCCCTTCGAGGTCTGTGGATTTGGATAAATCTAGCAGCAGTTTAGATGGTGGGAAGTTGGATGAATCAGTTTCGGACAATGGACATTGGATTGATAGAAGTGGAAGTGGTGATGATGATGTTGAGTTAAATTCTAGTAATAGGATCGATATTGATTTTGATGGTACTTTTAGTGAAAAGGAGAAGCTGAACTGGTTTTCTAATGGATTTGTGAAGCGAAATTACCGTGTCCTAGATGGACTTAGCAAGCCTTCAGAAAGTGATGATGATTCTTCAGATGAGAAAGATGGAAGCAAGAACCAAGAAGATCAAAAGATAAGGGTCAATGAAGAATTGAAGGAATATGCGCGCGAGAGAGGATTTGAGATCTATGAGAAGATGCGTTTGGATAACATCCCGATGAACGAAGCGGCATTGACTTCTGTGGCTAGAATGGCAATGTCAATGGGTAATGGTGACATGGCATTTGATATGGTGAAGCAAATGAAGTCACTTGGTATAAATCCTAGGTTGCGTTCCTATGGTCCTGCTTTGTCTGCTTTTTGTAGCAGTGGAGATATCGATAAAGCATTCGCTGTTGAGGAACATATGTTGGAGCATGGTGTCTATCCAGAAGAGCCCGAATTGCAGGCCCTTTTGAGACTGAGTGTAGGAGTAGGAAAAGGTGACAAGGTGTACTATTTGCTGCATAAACTAAGAACGAGTGTGAGAAAGGTCTCGCCCTTAACCGCAGATTTGCTAGTAAGTTGGTTTAACAGCAAAGCGGCTTCAAGAGTGGGAAAAACAAAATGGGACAAAAAATTGATAAAGAAGTCGATTCTTAATGGAGGCGGAGGATGGCATGGGCGGGGGTGGTTGGGGAGAGGAAAGTGGTCTGTGTTGCAAACAACTATCGGGGATGATGGGTTGTGCAAATGCTGTGGGGAGAAATTGGCTATCATTGACCTTGATCCCAAGGAAACTGAGAACTTTGCTGAATCAGTTGCTTCTATAGCCATAGAGAGAGAGAAACATTCGAGCTTTCAGAAATTTCAAGTATGAAAGTCCCTTAGAAATTCTATTAATACTATGTGTTTGTGGATTAATCTTTAGGTTGATTGGAACAAATTTATTATTTGCAGAAATGGCTTGATTATTATGGACCTTTTGAAGCAGTAATTGATGGAGCTAATGTCGGACTTTTCAGCCAGAAGAGATTCAGGCCGGCCAAGGCAAGTTATGCGTGGCCTTAACAAAATGTAGGATACCAATTTATTTAACTGCTGTTTTTCCATTCTTATAGTGATTGTCATAAGCATTTCCTTTCATCATGGATTTTGTAGATCAATGCTGTTTTTAATGGTATAAGACAGAAGCTTCCCTCAAAGAAAGCACCACTTATTGTTTTGCATAACCGACGTCTTACTGGACCCAAGATGGGTGAACCATTCAACAGGGCATTAATCGATAAGTGGCGAAATGCTGATGCAATCTATGCAACACCTACTGGATCGAATGATGATTGGTGAGAAACGTAATATTAGAATATTTGCTTGATCAATCTGTTTTTGTTTGAGCAAATGATTTACCGTCAATTGTTTTACATTATGCAAATTCATTTTAAGCTCCATGATCATTAACATGTGCTTCAGGTACTGGTTATATGCAGCTATAAAGTTCAAGTGCTTAATTTTGACAAACGATGAGATGAGAGACCATACTTTTCAACTTCTTGGTAATGATTTCTTTCCCAGATGGAAAGAAAGACATCAAGTGAGTAAATCTCTTCTGAGCCAACCTTTTTAGTCTCCTATGTGGGTCGTAAATGTCAAACTTCCCCAATAATACAACATATATCGAATTCGGTCACTCTGTCCAATTTCATGTTCTTCTGTTTCAAATTCTAACCCAATTGTCCTAAGAAAATGTGTCTTTCCTGACATAAGGTCCGCTTCAGTTTTTCTGATGCTGGTCCAGAATTTCATATGCCTCCTCCTTGTTCTGTTGTAATCCAAGTAAGAATTAAACTCCAAGCTTGTCCAGTCTATGCATGAATAGAACTGTTAAAGAAATGGTTGTTCATAGTGTATGTGTTCATATTTATGTCAGGAATCAGAGAAAGGCCACTGGCATATACCTCTTTCATCAGAACATGAATACGACACAGAGAGACCATGGTTGTGTATCATGCGTGCTAAATCACGTGTGACCAGAGAAGATACTAAAACTAGATCTGAAGGTAATTTCTAAGTTGAATCAATTGCTTAATTTATTCAAATATTTGATTTCGTGTTCTTTTGAGGACACCTTTCATATTCGTGGAAATTAAGAAATATCCCTTTGAATTTATAAGCTTAATACAAATTCCCTGAGCTGGTCAGATTGGAGAACTTTCATGTAGCTTGGTACATTTAGCCTTGCTAATTGGGTCCAAACACAGTGAAATGTTATTGGAAATGGAGAAGTCATTAAAAAGATATATAAAAAATAGCAAATATTAAGAATAATGCTAGGGGTACCACCAACTCTAGTCTTAACCTTTTTGTTTGACTAAGTCGTCTTTCTTTTATTGGGAAGTAATAAAAAGATTGTCATGTCAATTAATAAGGGATTATATCTTTCAGTGAAAAGATGACAACTCAGTGCCAAAAAAGTTGGGATTAGAGTCCCAAATTTCTTGAAATGGAAAGCAAAATACAAGAGTGAATTTGAAATTGTCCCCATCAGATAACTTCTGGAACTGAAACTCATATTGCAGTTGTCTTGGCGAAATCAATTTTATCATCTTTTAAGTTTGCTAGTTATATATATGACTTGAAATTCACTTTGCAATGACTCTACCATAACAATCCATTTGCATTCATAAACAGCTATAAAAACGGAAACTGAAACTGAAACCAAGTCACTACCATCCAACAATGGCTACCCCAAAAGCACTAGTCGTCCATCCGAGGAAATCTACAAGAATCTGAGAGGTATTATGATCTCGAAGGATCACTCAATCCTACCAGATATAGAGCAAGCAGAGAAACTTGGTGGATATACCATTGATTTTCAGATATAAGGGACTACATGAATATCTTCGTTAGACCCTGCAGGGATTAAGGGTCTGTTTAACATTGCTTTCTAAAAGCTTGCTTTTGGCTTCCTCAGTTGATGAATTCGTAGCAACAATCACTTTTATGGTTCAAAATAGCTGATGTATCTTTTTTATTATTTTTTAGGATCACTAATTTATGCTGGGGATTTGGTCCTTGTAATGAGTTTTTCTTGGTCTGGGGTGTAATTTTTTTAATGGGATTAGACCCCATCTGTGGAGGCCAACCCTTAGGTGTAATTTATTGTATTTTAATGGTGAAATAAATCCAATTCTTTTTTATATGCTGGCCCTCTAGACGAGGACAAACGACCAAACAAAAGGAATTATTAGGCTAAGTTGTCTTTTGAGTTAACCAACCTGGGAAATTAAAGTGTAGCCCCCTAAAGGGAATATACAAATTTCAAAGACCAAATCATGTTATTATTATAATAATTATTATTACCAGGCTGTCAACAAAGATTTACTGATGCAATTAAACCGAACCTTGGAGTTAATGAAATGGTTTACTTGCTGAATGATTGTTTCATCATAAAAGCGTGATGAGGCAGTGCCACCACTACAATACCACAACTTGTCAAGCACTAACTGAACTATTTGTTTATATATATATTTTTTATATTCCCCCCTTTATCAGGAAAAAAGAGAGTGAAATGAAAAGGTAATGAGCACAGAATCACGGGGACTGACACTGTATTTGTCATTTTGCTCCTTTTTTTCCTTTGTCCCAGTTCGAATGCTTAAGATGATTATGGAGCATATCTTTCTTTTACGGGGTTTTATTATTTCCTCACTATAATCAACTAATGAGTGTATCACGAGCCTCCAATCACCAACTTGTCTTTGTCCCTGTCTCTTTCTCTCTCTCTTTCTCTTTCTATCTCTAGGCAACCAAAACATACCTCTTATTCATATCAAATTCGAAAAATATAGAGAGAGACAAAGGAAAACGAGCTTATTATTGTTTTTGTTGTTGGTTTTGCATTGTTATCACTTTTCACTCCATGTTTTCTTCAGAGAAAGGTTTGATAAGCAAGTTTAGTGATGATGAACACTTTGGCAAGTCTCTTCAGGTACGTTAACTCTAGTCCTAATAGCAAAATTATATGAGACTTGCATTTTTTTTTTCTTCTTTTCTTTCAAAGTTCAAAGGTTATTATTGGTTAATTTGGACTTTGTAACTTTTGAAGGAGCTAAGAGATTTGCGTTCTCAACTTCACAATGCGGCCGACAATTGCGAATAGACATTCTTGACTGCCAGAGAAAAGAAAGAGTGAGAGAGTCTCTTCCATAACCGAACACTGCTTTTTCTCTGTGTTTTCTTCTATACAATGACCCCTTTTTTTTGCTGAGTTTTCGTGTAAAAATTCTTCTATTGAGATGTTTCTTCTAAGACACGGTTAAAAAAAAAAGGCCTAAGCTTTTGGACCTTCAATAACACTTTGCATGAGTCTATTCCTGGTGGAAAAAGGGAAGGGAAGATGATGACAATGAACATAGAATTATGGATGAAAAGAATGGAAGGTTGTGTTGAGTTGTTCTATATATATATATATATATTATAAGACAATTGGAGTGATAGTCTATTACTAGTGGGTGGTGGCAACTGAAATTTTTTTACCAATTGCCAGGTTGAACTCTGTGTGTGTGTGTTTTGGTTGAAAAACAAGTTTAAGTTAGATATTATTGTGTTTCTGAACTACCTTTAGAACAAAAAAACTATGTCAATTTTCTCATTCTTATTTGCATCTTGCCCACTCTGATTTTGCAAAATTACACAAGATTGCCAAAATGTTTTAGTATGTTGTGGGCCCATGGCTGTCAGTAGGCCTGTCAAATTCTTGGGCCTGAACAACTATTCACAGTGTTCCCTGGGCCTTTCGCCTTGGGCCTAGGCCCATAAACGACTTTTTCTTTTCTTTTTTTTTGTGGGCAGGGCGGTGGAAAATACAAAAGAGTGCGTATGCAGAGCCATGGTTACGGTTGTTGATCATTTTGGATGCGTGTCTGACAGTCTAAATGGCCTCCTTTCCAACACCAACTCATTTGCTGATGCTGAACTTCGTATCAACTCTCTCAAACAAGTCCCACCTTTCTTCCTCTTCTCAGCTTTTACGTTATGCTATGCATATATACGTGTGTGTGTATATATATAACTATAATTACACAACGTGCTCTTATAAATTCCTAACAGATATGTTTTTATTTATTTATTTATTTTTTATGCAGAGGTTTCTCTTGTCTGAACAATACGCTCATAAGCTGGCTCTAACTAGACTTAAATGGAGGGAAATCAGACCAAGACATCACCCGCGTTATTTATCTACACGTAATTATTGATTATTAATGTATATAATATAATTCCCCATTGTTATATTCACAAAATTAAATTAAATATCTCCAAGAAATGAGCGTTTATATAGCTTTCTTTTCCTCTTTAATTTATTCTCCTTAATAATTTGTTTTATTTATTGTTTCAGCAATCAAAGATGCTGAGAAATCAGATGAAGATTTGAGGTAAGATTATTAATCTTACAACACACACACACAAATAAAATATATATATAGATATATATAACAGCTCAAAAATATTTTTATTTTGATTTTCTTTTTTGACATAATTATACATAATGACGTCAATTTGTGCAGGGTTTGTAAAAATGAAGTGATCTCTACAAAAACCATTGACAAAAATGTGTTTGAAAGAGAGGATGACATGCCACTTTTTGTGTACACATTTTCTCACAAAGCAGCTCTATCCAATTCCAATTCAAATTTGTGTAATTTATTTTCTCCTCTCAACAACTGTATATATAGATGATATATATATATATATACATCCTAAGTTTTTTTTTTTAATTAGAGTTAAAAGATAGCTTAGCATAACACTTGTGCCATTCTTTTTACATGCCTTTCTAAGTGTTGCCAGTTCGTGATGGCCTCTCAATTCTTTCCAAAGCTCCAAATCCTGCCTTTCATTTCCAGGTAGGCCTATTCACCATTGCAATGTGTAAAAACTAACCGATAAGAGTATCTTCGATACAATGCCATATTTTTATGCTAATGACAAAATTTGATATATTTTATTGCACTGTTTTCTTAATGTCAAATTTAGCAGACGCTATATGCTGTCCCAAAAAAGAGTTAAATTTTGATATTTGAGTTCTTTTTAGTAAATGAATGAATTTACTAAATAATTGCAACATCGTTATTTTTTAATTCTTTAGAAATTTTAAACATGCCTTTTATCTTTTTCATTTAAAAGCTTGCGACAAAAGGCAAATGTGACATTTGAAATAACATCATGCATTTGAGTATAAAATAAATAACATATCAATTAAGCCATATAACATAAGGCTTGGCATTTGCAATTGAGATAATTTGTAATTTTAAAATCAAGGATTAATTCATATAGTTTAACTACATATAGTAATGATAGAAGCACTTCACTTTTTAGTTTCTTCTTATTTGTCATATTTTGTATCCCATTTCAATATATTTTTTAAAATTTTCTCCTATCATTTGTGTTGGTTTTGCAGGAGAAAAGGAAGATTGTGCGCAGTAGAAGATCTCTTCTTGGAAGTGATATCTTGTCAGTCATAAGACGTACCAAGAGAACACCATGAGAGTTTTCTAGAGAATCCATGTTATTCCTATGGCTTCTTTCAATGGATTTGGTCTTGGGCTTGTGGTAATGCTTCCTTTGTTAATTATTATTATGATACTTATATGTGGTCGTGTAAATAATATTAATAATTAGTTAATGTTCTTGCTTTGTAAGTGCTGAGCCACCCATGGACGAGGGACGTTCCTGACCTTTTTTATTTTTAATTTTGTATATAAAATTTTATAAAATTTATATTTTGCCCAATCTAAAATTGTATTTTACCATCCCTTCTGAAATTCTACCTATCTTTGTTTACCTCACCTTATTAGTTTAGTCACGTCCTCGCCTTTCTTAACTAAATTGTCTGCCTTTGCCCCTAATGTTACGATATAAATGAAAATCAAGATTGTGAGAATTTGACTATTAATTTCTAAGCATTCAAGAATTTTCTCATTAGAAGTAAAGTAGTGATGAATGGGAAGAAAGATTTGATACCACCAAAAAAAAATAACAATAATAATTAAACAATATGCTTGGTGTATGAGGATTCATTCAGCTAGAAAGAGGCAGCATATAACATTTGATAGAAAAACAGAATGGATGCCTAGATGCTCTCAAGTAGAAGCAAATCTCTTTGGCATCAGAAACTTAAATGCTTCAAACACTCAAATTTCCCTTTTTTTAATGGTAGGAAGGAAGCTATCCTACAAAGATATCTCAATATTTACACAAAAAAAAAAAAAAAAAAAGCAGACCAAGTTCCCTAAAAATCTGTATCTTATTTTCGATGTCTATCTGCTTCTCTTTCCTTTTGTCTTCCTTCGTTTTTTCTCTCTTAAACTGTCATCAATGCCGAGCCGTTGGACTTCTTATACTGAAATTTTCAAGCTTCTCCAAATAGGAAAACCTTTTTGTGTTGATGTCAGCCGGTTTGTCCATAAGCTTGTTTTGATCATTTTCTTCCTTGAAACGGCTCTCCTTCCTCAAACTATTCTTCTGGTCATTATCAACATTTTCCTGAGGTAAACTCCAGCCCATGAAATCCGAGAGTGTCCTTGAAGTCGGTGTGTCTTCTGAGCTGTCTTCCTCGGAGTTTTGGGAGCTTTTGGATAAATCAGTTGGTGAAGAAACCATTGAGAGCCTTGCATTTGCTTTTCCATGTGATGATTGGTGTTGGGCTTGATAATCAGCATAAAGGACATCTTCAATCCTAGAGATGACTGTGGAAGCCAAACTCTCTATTACCCTTGAATAACTCTCTAGGATAGCATACCCCACATCCTGTGATTAAGAAAAAGAAAATTAGCCCTCGGAATCTGAAATAATTTGAAGGGGTTTTTCCATAAACTAGTTTTAAGAAAATGCCAGGAAATTAAAGTAATCTGCACGGATGCATTATGAACTTTTCTTGATCAGCAAGTTATACTCCAAACTTTTAATATTGGTATTTAGGACCTTAAATTTGGTAATCCTTGACAATGTAATCCAAGCGATAGCGATCATCAAGTAATGCATGGCAATTACCCAAATATCAAAATAAAGAAGTTCAGCGTCCAACTTGCCAACTAATGTAACATCTCATGTGCATTTTGTGCAAAAAATTATTAGTTAGAATTGTGGTTTTTACCTTATTGTATTGGATTTTGCTTATGTCAAGTGTGGATTGTGAAATCCCAGGAAAACGCTGTTTGAGTAGGAGTAAGATGGTTGCTGCTCTTTCTTCAAATAGTTCTCTTTTCTCAAGGCTCACACTTGAACCCCATGATGACTTTCCATGATCCTTGTGGGACATTTTCCTCTGCCAGATGATTACAGAAGCCTCAAGCCTGTTCTTGAGGTCAAGGACTTTGTGTTCTGTTGACAAGTCTATTGCTGAGAGGCATTGCTCAGGATTAAAGTAGTCATCTGTTATGCTTTTGTAGATTGAATCTCCAAGGCAATGTCGACCATTCTACACAAAGAAAATACAAACAAAACAATGAATTCTTTGATAGCTTCTTCTTAGTTTAACATTTATCCCAAAAGCTTAATCGTGAGCCAACAATAGTCTTATATGCATAATACTCTTTTACAAATGTAGGCTGATAATGGACAAACATGTTGGTAAACATTTATTAGAAAACCCAACATACGAATATTTAATTAGAAGCCCGAAAAATTACAAGATTTTAAACTAGAATCTTGTGTTTTGATACCATATTATTTTAAACTGTTAAAAGATGGACCAACAATAGTTTCACATGCTAATATTTTCATTTCTAAAGGGAAGACTCGACTCATGTATCCCCTCATTCTTGTCTTCCTTCATGTCCTTTCAATAACATATGCTACGTCAACTAAAATAATATGTCAATTGAAATATTTCAATTGACATGACATGATATTATTAAGTGATACTAAAAGAGACAACAAAAAAAAAAAAGAGGACTCGTGAGCCGAATCCTTTAGGTGTCAAGTCATATACCTTTGGAAGGGATTCCATGTAGTTTTCAGGAATCTCCATTTCTGATAGGACTTGAGCGTTTATGGCCATGGATGCTTTAAGTACTTGGTTCACAGACTCCTTCTGAAAGTGAAGCCATTTCTTACATACATCTGATAATCCTTTTGGGGGGACTTTAACAGTTGGTAGCCACCATTTGTCATCGTTTCTCTGGAAGTTACCTTGCTCGGATTCATCGGCGTCTTTTGACACATACCAAAATTCATTTTGAGTCCCAAAGTTATCCAAATAGCCCTGTTGATTATAACTTGATCAGCAAATAGTATATTGATATTGTATTGGAAAATTATCATAAAACCAAACACTATATAATGTACCAGAATGATAAATTTTCCTATTTATAAGCAATGCAATAACAATGAAACTTGTAGATTAAGAAAGCAAGGAATATTTATACTTACAATAAGCATGGCGTCTAGCTTGCGCAATGCAGGTATATTCATTTGCAGGTCATTTCTTTGTTTAGTCACCATTATCTGTCAAAGATCAAGGAAAAAAAAAACATTTTAGATTTATGAACTCCATGTTCAGTCATCTAAGTAAGGTGAAGAAAAAGAAATGGAGAACAATGATGGAAAAATGTTGAATGGGAGAGATTTATGACCTCCATGTTAATTCCTTCCTTGGATTTCTGCTGTGAAGGGACAAATTCAACTATATGATCTGTTACAGATAAAAACCATTCCATTTCTTTTCTCCACCTTGCTTTCCTCTCCGGATTCATTGGTTCTAGTTTCCGTTGTTCTCCGAAAACAGATGCTGTTAATCCGCAAGGAAAATTAGGAAAATGGGTAATCATAAATTTTGTTTGTAAGATCTCTTCAGACTGGTGGATGCTAAAATAACATTCCGCACAAAAATCTCAACATAAAGAGTTTTTTTGTCACTATTTAATAGATAAGAAGGACGAATATTATGTTTTAAAAGTCGAAATGCACATTGTTGCAGTGGTTATAGTTAAGGGAGAATTTTAGTAACTAATCAATCTTATCGTTGCAATTACAAAAAATACAATTTAATTCTCTAAATAAACATATTTATAGATGCAAAACTTGAAGCAAATCTATAACGTTAATCCTAATGTAAATCTAAAGAATTCCAATACAGATGAGGACAATCCTAGATTTAGATTTTATTACAGAAGACAAAATGTTTTAAATTTGTTTCTAAATCTTTGTCAAATTGACTATATGAACACCTTTGTTTTTGAGCCAAATAAAAAAAAGGATTTGACATAAAATCATCTTTTACTTGAGAAGAAAACATGCATTGACTTGTCTCTTTCCATTGCCATATGGACAATAGTTTTTCCTTCTGTTTATGCAAAAAAAAAAAAAAAAAAAAAAAAAAGAAAGAAAAGGGAATCACCCTAAGAAATTACCTGCTAGATTTGTTATGGCATTTGACAAAGCCAAAGCTGAGGAAACACCCTTTCCACCCCCTGACATATCCTCACCCAAAAGCAGCTTAGAAAATCTCTCCTTCATCATATCAATATCTGAAACCAACCCATTAAAAAAAAAAAGTAAACAAGATATACAACAGATCAAATTCCATGTCTCACACAACAAAATGTACATAACATGGCAACATTGTACTAACCTTGAGCACTTCCTGTCCTGCCCTCAACGTTATACAAGCATGAAACAGGACCCTTGAAATCATCATCTCTAAGTGAACTGTCTAGCACATTCACGTGCATTGGTCTGTCTCCTCCGATTCTCGAATCGTAACTTCTCGACTGAACCTTAATGCTACCGCCATCTTCCGACCCCCCTTCACGTCCGCCACCCGACGTGAAACTGTGAGCATGTCTTCCTGAGTTGGTCTCAAACATTCTCTTTAACTGAAAGGACTTTAACTTCTGGATGCTTTCTTGGCGAGAAAACGCCCGAACCATCGTGAATTCGAGCCCCCCCTCCAAGGTTTGGTTTTTGTTATAAAACCGGAACCTGTTGTAAAATCAAGAGAGAAAGATTGGTTGTTGTTTTAGGCTTGTTTACTCTTTCTCTGAATTGGGAAAATGGAAAACAACAAAAAAAAAAAGAAAGAAAGGCCCTTCATAACCAAATCATACGTTACGATTTGTTGCTTTAGACTTTGGCAAATGTTTGATGAGTAGGTAAGATAAGGCTTGAGAAGAGTTGTATCAAAAAAGTATACATTTTTTTAAAATTTTTTTATTTTCTGTTTTTGCACCAACAAACGTGGGTGCCAAAAAGGAAAGAAAAAAAGATTATAAACAGAAAAAAAGGAAAAGAGTGGAATACTAATTCTGATGAGTTTGTTTGATCGTTTTATGAGTGGTTGAGAGGTCAAAGCTGGCCAAAATACCCGGGAAAGCGTTCAAACAAAACTAACAATTATATTCAGATGGGCTAATAAAATTCACTCTTTTTTTTTTTGCCCTCTATTTTAAGTTTAACCGTTTGGACCAGCGTTAATTTCTCTGCTTCTGGAAAAAGTCAACTATAAGTTTTCTATGATGAGTTTATTTGCTAGACTTTTTTAATACAAAACTTTTTGTGTAACAAAAAATTGACAAAGAGAATAGAAATGTGGTTTGTCTTTTTTTTTTCATCTCATTGGAACGTGATCTCCACACAATTTTTCAATGTGAAAATGGCCATTCAGTCGCACCGAAAGGGCACAACACAGCCGGCCGTGCTAACACGCTTAAGTACTAAAGTTTAATTCTTTTCTTTTATTTTGCATTTTTTTTGGGTTATTTGAGTTTATACCATATGCTTTAGGTGCATTTTTTGGGTTTGTTATCTCAATAAATGTGTACCCTCACAATATATTTAATACACAATTTATCTTTTTTTTTTTTACAAACCTTAATTTTAACATAAGAAATTATTCAAAATATCTTCAAACAAAACATAAAAAAACTTAAAAACTTTTGAAAAAAATTTAAATAAAGAATTTTGACCGTCACTCTGTCTATAATACCCTTCAAGCAAGCTTTTTGTATGTTTTTGTTTTCTTCTTTCTTTTTGAAAGTTTAGTTTTAGTTTTCTTAAAATTTGATCAATTTAAAGGCTAAAATCAATTATTGATTAAGATAACATTTAAACTTGTGTATTAAATCTAATTTGAAGATATAGAAAGCCAAAGGTATAATTTTTGAGTAAATCTAAAATACAATGTACAAAAAGGTAAATATTTTTTTTTTTTTTTGAGAAATTTAGTGCTAAAGTTTACTTGGTTTGTTTACCCAAAAAAAAATAAAGTTGACTATGGAGTATGGAATAAAACTGCATTTGATTTATAATATTTGAATAAATCTAACACACATAGTATAAAAAGGTAAAATCCCTTTTTTGTTTTTTTTTTTAAAATTCAGCTCTCAAGTTTACTTTTGTTCGTTTAGCCAACAATAAATAAACTAACTTGACAATGGAATAAAACGTTGTGTATCTCCACCCATGTTTGCACAAGAATTTCCAACCCTCATGCTTATTAGATTAATAGCTGTACTTTCAACGACAACCCCTCTACATATAACCTTGGACCAAGTTCTATATCACTATATATATATATGTATCTATGTATGTATATATCAAATTGGACAAATTCAGCGTCAACTCTTGACGGCAAACCCTTCTGGTATTTTGACACATCGACTCTCTAACAAGTACAAAATATAGACACACCACAAAAACAGCACACAAATAGAAGAATTCACTTCACTATCTGCAACTCTTCATCAGATAAGACGACGAATGGTTTGAAGTGCTTGCTGAAGGGAAACTCTCGGCAAACTTCTTGTTCTCCATCTCCTTCATAGGTGACCCACATCCACTAAAATCAAGAACACGTCTCTCCATCTGCAAATTTCCGATTTAAATAAGATGATTTTGAGATAAAAGTCAATGAGAAAGACACATGTTGGAAGATGAAAGCTTCATATGAGGAAATTCACATACCAGTAAATCAGGTGGCACATTTTCCTTCTCGTCGTGAAAAAATAAATCGTCCTTGGAAGTCAAATCTTGGCCGGTGGAGATTGTCGTTGTCTTGGATGACATTTCGGGATAATATTCCGCTGCCTGCTCTGACATCTGTCTCATTAAAGCCATCACTTCAAAGCTTCTCATACCAGGGGACAATAAGTATTCCAATTCCTGAATTATAATTTAATGACGTGGAATGAAAAGCAGTTCATGCAATGATCTAGAAATGGTGTAATTAATTCCCCACCATAAAAAAACTTTAACATCAAATAAAAGAAGAAACTGCTATTATATATACTCAACTTTTTATACCTAAATGTCTTGAAAACTTAGAACCCTCCCAATAATTGAAAATTTAAATGTATTCGTGTCTAGTAAGAGATTATCTCTTATATTTTTCAGTGTCCCAACTGAAAAAATTTATTGCCCGCTATTGATTGTATTATAATTGGTAGTCAATACTATACAAATTATTTTGATATCCAATTTTAAACTACCTGGAGTGGAATGTCTGTATCTACTCCATGTCCATGGAGAAAAGAGTGCAAGAACCATGGAGACTTCCATGCTGAGGGAGATTCCAAATCCCTTTGTATACCTGGAGTTTCACCAATCCTAACACAAAAGGAAATCTAATACCTCAAACTGCAAGAATAGGAATATGGGCTACATGCCATTTATGGTTACAATTTAAGACATTTACTAAGTTGGAAAGAAGAACATAACTGCAACATGCACGTAAATTAAGAAAACACTTACTTAAAGAACAAAGCAACTCATGAATCTTACATGTAAATGCTTCGAGTATCAGCATCATTTGAAGTAAATTCAGAGGTAATTTCTAGAGGTTTTGATGAAGTTGCACTTTCTGAAGATGCAGTTGGGACCGTGTACTTTTCATCTTTTCCAGTTACCGAGACCAAAGAGTCACCTTGGTCTGATCTGCCCACCTTTCTAGAATATTGACTCCTGGGACTCAAAACTGCAGCAGCCATCAAGTTTCTGCTTGTCTGATATCTAGGAGAGACAATAAGCTGTCTTTCCAACTTGCACTTGGTATGCATTCTTGTGCACTGTTGCTGCAGTAGGAATTAAGAAACAATTATTGCGAGACATGGAAGATAAAATCATTACAACATGAAATTCCCTTTTCATAAACAATAACGCCAACAATACCTGGTATTTTAGTAGTTGCATTTCAGTAAACCAGTAAAATGGTCAAAGCATTCTGAGAAATGATATAGAGATTTCAGATTAAAAAAATAATTTTCTACCTTGGCCTCAGCATCAAGTTTAATGCTTTCCTGATCTTGCTTGTCTAAATAATTAGTGTTGCCTTCATCTTTATCTAAAATTCTGCAGTCAAATTTGTCTATCCTTTTTGCCCCATCTTCGAAGTCCCCGCTGATAACATCTTGCATGGAATCATCAATGGAAGATATGGACATTCTGCATGCAACGTTATCATCAAAAATTGATTCTAGAGAAGAAAAAGCAGCCGAGAAAGATGACCTCATATTTGTTTCCCCATCAAGTTTTATTTCTCCCCTTTTTCCTTCAGTTGGTGACAGAATTCCATGCAGTCGCTTTTTCATTACAGAAGATGTTCTCTTAGGGGCAAGCTTCAATGAAGCTCTTGGAGTAATGTCCCGAACTGGAGAATCTAACAAAAAGCAACGTGGTGAGGTCAAGTTTGTTGAAGGCACCATAAGCTGGCGAATCCCGAACGGACTATAGTTGTGCTGCATATCACCAGCAGACTCCATAAGATCAGAGCTGAAGAAAGGAATATCCAACTTTGGGAAACGGGGACGCTCATAAAAGAGACATCCCAAATCCTGCTTTTCTGTTTGTGGAGTGACAACGTCATCCATCGAAGAAAGAGTCTCTGAAGAATCTGCTTTTAAATGTGTTTTATTTTCATGCATGGAGAGAGAAGTCCCGTTAGAATCAGAATGTGGTTTGCTAAATATATCCACAGCAACCAGCTTCGGAGCATCCTTTGCCTCGTCTAGCTTCTGATAGTTATCTGTTTTATATGCTTCCCCAGTCGGAGAGTCCACGCAGATGAAGTCATCTCTTAAATTCAGAATTACCTCTAATTCCAAAGTCTGTTCCAGGACATCCTTTTTATGGACAGGGGACTCTAATGTTGAAGTTCTTGCAGTTAAAGAGATCTCGTTATCAAATTGACAAAGCGATGAACTCCTGCCATGATTTAATGGAACATTGTTTGATTGTCCTGTTGCATTTCCTTGCGGAAAGCATCCAGGTTCCCTTGACTCCGTATATATCATTTCTGAACAATCTTTGTCTGATATCAATAGGCGCTCAAATTTAACAGAATCAACAAGCAAACTTTCCACTCCATCAGAAGTATGGAACCCAACAGAACTCTGTGGCAGAGTAGGTCTAGTATGATTTTCATTTGAAGCTATGCAGAGTCTTGACATTCCAAGCTGCACTGGGGATTCCTCTGGCACACCCAAACAAGACATGCTGGCTAATTCATGCGGACCAAAGTTACCATCATTCGATCCTATAGTAGAATTTTCATAAATTGAATATTGCTCCAGATTATAGCCTATGCTGCTACTGGCTTCCTCGGTGTTTAAATTTTCCCCTACATTTGCAGATGCATTCTCAGTTATGGGCTCAAATTGAGCGCAGCCGATAACATTTGATTCTTGACTACATTCTGAAGTGTCCTCTTCTTCCACCCGACTGACATGGCCTGGTTGCATTGCCAAAGATGATGATGAATTCGGGTTCCCTACAAAAGGCAGGCCTTGAAACTGATCAAGTAAACCTGATGACAGATAAGTATCCAACTTCTTCTTCACGGAGCTGTTCCAGTGATTTTTTATTGCATTGTCTGTCCTGATGCAAAAAAGGGACAACGACGTTTTAGAAGCCAAAGAATCTTTGATAAACTTAGCCATTAAGTTTCTAAACTGAAATAACCGCAAAGAATGATGGAGAAGGAAACACCATAAAGCCCAAGATCCGTTAATTGTGTCACAAGTAATGTCCACTATTCAACAACAAACTGACCTTCCAGGCAAAAATTTTGTTAACTCAGCCCACTTGTTGCCATAGATTTGGTGAGCACGAATTAAAGCCAGCTCCTCTTCCCGTGTCCATGGTTCCTTGTTTATGGTAGGATTAAGATGATTATGCCACCTATAGCAAAGGATTGTACATAAAAGCAACCAAAAAAGCAGTGGATCTCAGCGTCATATGATCATAAACAAAAGAGAATGTGATACAAAAGCAATGTATACCATGCTGAAATGTTGCCCAAACATTTCATAAGGTAATGAAATGAGTTTTTGATGTATAGCATAGAGGGAGAGAGACAGAAGCCACTACATACAGTTAACAAAAGTTAGACAGTATTACCTTTCTCGACACTGTTTTCCAATACGTCCAGGTAGTGCTGCTGCAATCATTGACCACTTCTTTGCTCCATATTTATTCACTAACTGGATTATTGCTGCATCCTCCTGCTCACGGACATAACAAATTAATACCATAATATCAGCTAACACACCCCCAAAAGAGTAACAAGATGGTGGCATCCATCCAGCACTAAAGAGGCAACATACATGCATGTACAAACTGTAGGAAACCTGTCTGCTATTCAAACCTTGCAACAGAAATGTATGTGGGGCTCTATAAGTAAAGCAGTTTAGTGCTTTCAAAAACAAATTACCTCTTTAGACCATGGACCTTTGATGAGTTCAGGATTTAAGACCTTCTGCCACCTATGTAAGCACTGAACATCTGTTCGGTCTTTGAAACATTCCGCTGCATATTACACAATTTCAAATGTTAAGAAAGAGGTAGCCAGTAAACTATATCGAGGACAATTGAAACAATCCAATAAACTACTGCTTAAAACTCACAATTCAGTTTGAGTGACTAAACTTTAAAATTCGTGTGGACAAACATTATATATCAACAATTTTTTATTTTTCTTCCGGGCATCAATAAGTTGATTTCATTGCTTTGATGTGTTGTGAAAGACTCAATATAAGAAACTGAAATATATATAAAGCTTAAATGGTGCTATGACAAAGAGGTTTTGTAAGCAATACTTCCTAACAAAACTGAAAATGGCACAGTAAGCTTCTATCATTAGTTGAGCGAGGTCATAAAAAGAGCTACCAATCTTTTTCCAATTTTTTCCTTTAAAATGTTGAACTGCCGACGTCAATAATTCATCCTGTTTAAGAAAGCATACTGTGAGTAAAGATACAAAGAAACATGAGAGGGAAAAGAGGAAAACACTGTAACAGGTACACAAGAAAAATAGAGAAAATTTAATTTGAACAAGCATAGGAAGAAAACTGAATACGTGAGTTGAACTTGAAGCTACATCTTGCTATGGAAATTTCAACCACATTCTCAGTTCTTCACAGAAGTAAACCATGAATTAACATAAGTATGTACGACAACTGACAGGACATAAATCGAGTTAGCAATGTTTGTTCATGCCAAATGATTACCTCTTCAGCCGTCCATTTTCCTGTCGTCGATCGTCTTGTGGGTCCACTAGTCCTCCTAACAAAACAGCCATTCAATGGTCATCAAGGCAGCTAAAAATCATTAATTCAAACAAAACACAGATTAAGCCCTAGACATGTGCGAAAATGAAAAACGTATCCACCAATTGAACATAGCATGAAACACAGCCAAACAAAATTGAAAAACAAAAAAAACAACAACAAAAGTCAAATAATTTACCCTCGCAAAGGCTTCAGATTCTGAAAGGCATTGCTGGCTCCGTCACGAGGAGCAGCATCGGCTAGAACTCCAGCTCTCTTGACACTAGTTCTTCTCAGCCTCGTCATTGTTCCCCAACAATGTCGAAAATCCGATGAATTCCTTCAATTCAATTACCACCCGATGGCAATTCAATCCACAAGAACTCCCCAAAAACATCATAACAATAACAATCCAATCCCCAATTTCGCACAACTCTCCTCCAATTAGCCCTAATCAACCCAAAAAAAAACCCGAAAACTCGAAGTGAATTTCAAATCAAATTAGCTCTTCACGTATCAGATTGTCGCTAAACCGATATATTGGCGCAAGGAATTCAGAGAAATGGAGAATTTTAAGAATCTCGGACGAACGGAAATGAAATTGAAAGAGAAAGAATCGAGAAAAACTCACAGGTTCGATGATTTGTGCGAATTTTCTGGTCTGCAGATAAGAGGGAAGAAATTTGAAAACGCGAAGCGAGGTGGGATTTTCGTATCGACGGTTGGGATCTTTCGGAGTGGGGAAGATGGTGGATATGATCTGATATACTTGTCCGCTTAGAAATTTTTAAATCTCAACGGTTATGTTACCGGCAATAGGAGGTGGACACATTTTCTCGCTAATTATTTTTCCGTTTCCCTCTTTCTCCGTTTGAGTTGGTCAATGATGGTTTGGTGGAGAACCAAACAAGAATTTGTTTAACAACCAATTAGAACTTTAATTAAAATTAATATAATATATGAGAGTTTTATATTGTAATATATTTTTTTATATTGTATTATGTGATAACTTTATATTGTAACAGTTGAAACTATATAGCCTCTTTTTGATATCTCGGTTAGAACCAATCAAACAGTATAAAGCGCTTGCTATAGTTTTTAAACTAATATGTTCAATTCTAACAGTTCTTTTAAACATCCTAATAGTTGGAACGACATAGTCGAACAAAGTCAAAATAATGTTAAAATAAGTTCTTTTTTCATAAATGTTTTTCAATAGATTTTTTAAAAAAATTAGAACTTTAAAATAATCTTCTTTTGTAAAATATGTTTAGTTTTTTTGGAAACCCGGTTCATACTACAAATCATGGATTAATTTAGTTTTGAGAGAAGAGATTGTAACAAAATTTATTTGAATTCTAATTTTGTGGTTAGAGTTTATTTTGTATTTTGCAATAAAGGGCCTTTTTTGAACTTAAAGAAATAAATAATATGTTTTAAAATTTTGAAGTACATAAATCATAAATTTGAGGGTAAATAATTGTTTACATTTATGGTATATAAATTTTTCACACCTTAAATATACTATTTACTTCAAATATTTTAAAACATATAATTTACTTAAAAAGAAGTTTCAACAAATAATCTTCTTGCCTTTTAATCGGTTGGAAAAATAATTAGCATGTACGTTGCCCAAATAAATGGTACATAATATTGTTGGATTGTCAGCCGTATTAATTTTCAGATTTTATATCTCCTGGTCCTGGTCCTGGTGCACCCTAAACCCTAAAACCCTAAACCACGGTTCTCACCACAAACTCAGTTATAAACAGTGTAAAGCTCTCATATGCTACAGTAACAATTTAAAAAATTGCTACAGTGTAAAGCTTTCACATGCTACAGTAAAAGTGGTTCCCACCACCGGTTCCCACCACCTTCCAAACACCCCCTATGGAATGTTTGAATGCTTGCCGACATAACTGCCCAAAATTTCAAACTTATTGAATGTTTATAGGATTTATAGTCCAAGTGCCAAAAAGAATAGCACAAACTCAGTAGTCGTCACACCGATAATGAAATTGTGAAATAATCTATAACGTTTGATATGTTTCAAGTTTTTCTGTCAAGAAAAACTTCTAACCTTTTTTTGATCTGAAAAATACCTTTAACCTTAATCTCACATTTTATGATTTTTTTCTTAATTTTAGTGTATTTGCTTGCATGGTGGTGCTGGGTTGAAGTAGAGTACTTTTTGTATCAATTAGGTTGTTTATCATTTTTAAGTCTAGTCGTTTATCTACACCAGTTGGACGTAGTAATAATAATAATAATTTAACAAAAGGTCTTAAAAAACTTTAACAAATATTCCTCTAATTCAGCCTGCGCTTGTCATGCATGGAGTACCATTTCGCGTTGTATGGTGGTTGTGTAGTGTTTTTGTTAGAGAAATAGGCAACTCCCAATTTCAAATGTGGTAAGAACAAATAATTGCAGAAAATAATGTAACGTCCCGAAATTTATTTAACATTAATGTAATGTAAATGGTGAATTAGTGTGCCATAATTAAAGTTTTAACTTTAATTAGATTATTTGGTTGGATTTTGAATTTTGGTTGTTTTGTTAAACTGATATATTCAAATGATTTCTCATTTGTTTTAAAATGATGTTTTGAGTTTTAAAACACAACAATTTGTAAAATGTTAAAAATACTCTGTTTTACAAAACCGTGGGCGGCACATGGTTTTCGCACAGTAAAACCGCCCACCGATTTTCTCTATTTATTTCTCTCTTCTCTCTCTCCCTCTTCATTCTCACGGGCTCTCTCTCTCTTCCCTCCCTCTCACTCGGCAGCCCCTCTCTCTCTCTCAATCTCTCTCAAATTTTGGTTTCCATTCGAATCCAAGCTTCGGAACAGCAAGGAGGAAGCTCGGGGACGTGATTCGGCGACCGAGAACGCGGATTGAAGCTTCGATTCGAGGTTAGATTCGAAATTTCTAAACTTTTTCAAAATTTTCGATTTTGTGTGTTTTTGAAATCTAAGCTTGTTTAAGCTTAGAAAACCGTGGAATTGTGTTAAATGAGCTTAGAACAACTAGAATCTAAACCTAGATTGAAGAAAAACGGATTGGATTCAAGATTTTCATTTTTCTCCTCTTTTTCTCATTTTCGGATTTTTGAAGATTTTGAGTTCAAATGTTGTTTAAATGATTCCAAATATGTTTTAGAATGTTTTTCTATCAACTATAGTTGTTTTTCATGCCTGGGATTTGAGAAAAACAGGTTGGAATTCAGATTTGGATTTTGGGGATCGAGAAACCCGTGGCTGGGATTTCTGGATTTTCCCAGTTCGGCAGGCCGAAGTTCATGTTCGGCAGGCCGGAGTGATGATCGGCAGGCCGGTGTTCTTCCGATCGGCAGGCCGAATCTGGGGAAATGTTCGGCAGGCCGAACCTCGTTTCCGGTAGGCCGAACTGTGCAGTTCGGCAGGCCGAAGCAGGGCGTCCGGCAGGCCGACCGAGGCATGGAAAATTTTGTGATTTTTACCCGATTTCATTGTTTTGAACCCTAATTTAAATCCCAACCTTATAGGATGATTTTAATGATACAAATGGCACACTAGGACATCATGAAATGATTTAGTAACATAGAATGTCTCAAACTAGATATTGATTGGCTTAGTTTGTATCTAGGACTGTTCGTGGTTCCGTGGAGCTAACGTATAGCGGACCGGGATTACGGTGTGGGGTACCGGCACGAGTACTGAGGTAGGACTTCTATCCTATCTCTTTGGTAGCCTGGTTTTGAAATGATTTGGCTTTGAAAATGATTTCTATCAAAATGTTCTCAACGGTTGTTTGGAAATGGTTTTATCGGTAGTATTTTAATACACCGTGATTATGAAATGAATTTCATAATGAATGTAATTGACAATACTCGGTAATTGGGTTTGAATGATAATGATAACAAACACTAAGGCATGATGCCATATCAGAGATCGGGTCGTGTGACGAACGACCTTGGGGGCAGGTCCCGAAACCCAGCTGGGCCACTACGGTGGTGATATCATGGTTTGCCTAGGTAAAAGTAAATTGGTGTTTTGATTTGACGAGTAGACTGTTCTGTGTCAAAACGGTTCTACTCAATTTATTTATTTATTTATTTATCTAACGTTTTATTTCTGTATACTCATGATAATGTTTTGTTTCTTTGCATCAAATTATTTTATAAAACCTAGTCCTACTGAGCCTTTCGCTCACGTTTTATTGTTTTAAATTTCCCCCCCCTTCTAGGTGGTTTTCCATATAGGTTTGGAGGAGATTCTTCAGACCGGACTCAGGAGCACTAGGAGAATTTATTTATATTCAGTATTATTAATCAAGGCATGTAAGGCTCAACTTTATTTGTACTTGGACTGTAATTGTATTTGTGATATTGTCAGATCCATGTGTGTGCACAAGTTGTGGGTTGTGGAACCCATATTCGCGGTTTTTATTCAATTATTGTTATTTGTTTAATGATTCTAAATTCTTTATAAAATGTGGTGGAAATTCTTCTTAATTTTTATTTAATTGGATTCTTAAACTCTCGGTTTTTAATTAAATTCTCTTTTAATTAATCTAAATATTCCGCCACGTCACCTCCCGTACTCCGGGGCGTGACAGAATGGTATCAGAGCCCAAGGTTATGAACCTTGGGAATTGTGCACACATAGGTTTGACAATGAAATACATCTGACAGTCCAAATTTTGTTTTCAGAAGTGAGAGAATGGCACCTAGACGTCATTCGACAGCTGACGCGGAGTTCGGAAATGATGAGGGCCTGATGAGGTCTATGATGGCGGCTTTCCGGCAGATGGCAGCCAGGGCTAGACCGGAAGACTCCAGTGTTGGTAGTCGGCATGCCTTCTTTAAGGAATTTCGGCGGGCGTCTATTCCGACTTTTGATGGCAATGGGGATCCGCAGTTAGCAGAGTATTGGTTGGATTCGATTTTGAAGCATCTTGATACCCTTGGTGTGCCTGAGGAGTATCGTGTAGAGTTTGCGGCGTATAAGCTCGAGGGTGGCGCTAACACCTGGTGGAAACAAACTAAGCGTCTGGAGCGCGGTGGCAATATCAGTTAAGACAAGTTCGAGGAGCTGTTCTATGATCGGTATTTTCCGCAGGGATATAGAGACCAGAAAGCAGCTGAGTTTTATAGATTGCAGCAGGGTGATATGTCAGTTCGGGAGTATGAGGCAAGGTTTAACGAGTTGGCTAGGTTTGCTCCATCAGCTGTGGCATCGGAGCGTGAGAAATGCATCAAGTTTCAGGAGGGACTCAAGGCTCCTATTCGGCGGCAGTTGGTTGCTCTACGGCTTAGGAGTTTCGGAGAGCTTGTGTCGTCGGCGATCTCCGTGGAGAATGATTACGTGCAGTATTGTGAAGATCGAGCCAAGGCTTCAGGAGGACCGCAGAGGAGTGGCAGGAAGAGCACCAGTAGTCGTCCAGCTCCGGGGAAAGGCAAGCAAGGCGGTGCGACCAGTGGTAGCAGCAGTTCGTCTGGCAGCGGGCGCAGCAATCCCTACAGCTTCCATTGTCATTTCTGTCAGCAGCCCGGACACATCAAGAGGAATTGCCCGATCAGGAGTGCTCGTCTTGGATCGCAGACCGGGGAGGATGCCAGTCGTTCATCTCAGCCTCAGCCTCAGACCCTACCTCCACCTCCGCAGTACCCGCAGTTGCAGTATCCGCAGTTTTCTCCTCAGCAATTCACATATCCGGCACGGGGACAGCAGCAGCAGTATTTCCAGCGCAGTGTTCCTCAGTATAGAGCTCCGAGTGCAGGTAGTGTGCAGTTGTCTCCATCTCAGCAGCATCGGCCGAGTAATGCAGGACCCAGCAATGTCGGTAGAGGAAAAGGAAAAGCGCCAGTGCAGGTTCATGCGATGGCATCTGGAGGGTCAGATTCTCAGACTGGCAACGCAGTTGTTGATGGTATGATCTTGGTTTCCAGATCTCTAGCACGCGTTTTATTTGATACCGGTGCCTCTCATTCTCTCATTTCGAGTTCTTTTGTACATGCCTTGGGATTAGAAGTAGAAGAGTTTAATGAACCCCTAGCTATAATTTCTCCCTTGGGGCGGGTGTGTGTAAATCATATGTGTAAATCTTGTAAAATAAAGATTGGGGATGAGATTTTGAAAAGTGATTTGATTATACTCCCCATGAGTTCCTATGATGTGATTCTAGGAATGGACTGGTTGTCCAGGTATAATGCAGTTGTGGACTGCCAACTTAGGAAAGTGACCCTAGTGTCTGATAGGGGGACGGTAATCACTTACCAGGGTGGTGGTGATTGGCTAATGAGTGAGCGTCTCATGAAGTCATGTCTAGGAGGGCGAAGGAATCTAGATTGTTTTGCTTTTCTTGCCAATCTAGATTGCGAGCCCTATGTTTCCAGTAGTAGTGTAGCGATTCCGGTGGTTGGTGAATTCGAGGATGTCTTCCCCGACGAGTTGCCAGGATTGCCACCGTATCGGGAAATTGAGTTTGGTATCGAGTTGTTTCCAGGGACATCACCGATTTCTATGGCACCTTATCGGATGGCGCCGGCAGAAATGAAGGAATTGAGGAAGCAACTTCAGGAGCTTGCTGATAAAGGATATATTCGGAATAGCACATCTCCGTGGGGAGCACCAGTTTTGTTCGCTAAGAAGCACGATGGGACTCTCAGGTTATGTGTGGATTATCGGCAGCTGAATCGTGTTACGGTGAAGAACAAGTATCCTTTGCCTAGGATTGATGAGCTATTTGATCAGTTGGGAGGTTCGCGATACTTCTCGAAGATTGATTTGCGGTCAGGTTATCATCAGCTCAGAATCAAGGAAGAGGATATTCCCAAGACAGCTTTTAGGACTCGGTATGGGCACTTCGAGTTTCTGGTTATGTCTTTCGGGTTGACGAATGCTCCAGCAGCTTTCATGGATCTGATGAACAGGATATTTAGGCCGTATCTGGATCAGTTTGTGATCGTGTTCATCGATGATATTCTTGTGTATTCTAAGACATGGGAGGAGCATGAGCAGCATCTTCGGATCGTGCTTCAGACTTTGCGGGAGCACCAGTTGTATGCTAAGAGGGAAAAATGTGAGTTCTGGTTGACCGAGGTCAAATTTCTGGGTCATGTCATTTCGGAGCATGGTATTTCAGTGGATCCGTCCAAGATTGAAGCTATATTGGAGTGGGAACGACCAAGGAATGTAGCGGAGATTCGCAGCTTCTTAGGTCTTGCTGGATATTACAGGAAATTTGTAAAGGACTTTTCGAAGATTGCAGCTCCGTTGACGAGGTTGACCAAGAAAAATGTCAGGTTTGAGTGGGATGAAGACTGTGAGTCTGCTTTTCAGGAATTGAAGAACCGGTTGACTTCAGCTCCAGTATTAGTTATTCCTAGTAGTGACGAGCCGTATGAGGTTTATGCTGATGCTTCAGGGCGTGGACTTGGATGCGTGTTGATGCAGCATGGACGTGTGGTTGCGTACGGATCGAGACAGCTACGACCTCACGAGCGGAATTATCCTACTCACGATTTAGAGCTTGCAGCGGTGATCTACGCGCTGAAGATTTGGAGATGTTATTTGTATGGAGCGTCGTTTCAGGTCTTCTCCGATCACAAGAGTTTGAGGCATTTGTTCACTCAGAGGGATCTCAACTTGAGGCAGCGCAGATGGGTGGAGTACATGGAGGATTATGATTTCGCGTTGCAGTATCATCCCGGGAAAGCTAATGTGGTCGCGGACGCGCTTAGCAGGAGGTCTTCAGGGATTCTCGCTTGTTTGATTTTTGAGGACTGGAGCAGGGATGCGACAGTGAGTGAGTATCGGCTACAGTATCATGAAGACGGTGATCGAGTTTTGTTATATCACGTGAAAGCGACTCCAGCTCTTGTTCGGATGGTGAAGCAAGGTCAGTGGCAGGATCGACATTTGCAGGGGATTTGGTCGCGGATTCAGAACGGGGAGCAGTTTGAAGAATGGAGCGTGCATGCAGATGGATCGTTGTACTTCCGGGAGCGTCTTGCAGTTCCAGTTATCGCCGAGGTGACGAAAGCCGTTCTAGATGAAGCTCATAGGTCTCAGTTTGCTATTCATCCGGGGAGCACCAAGATGTATCGTGATTTGAAGAGGCACTATTGGTGGAGAGGCATGAAGAAAGATGTTCGCGAGTACGTGGCCAAGTGTTTGACGTGTCTTCAGGTGAAAGCTGAGCATCAGAAGCCTGCAGGTCAGCTTCAGCCGCTTCCTATTCCAGGGTGGAAATGGGAGCATGTGACGATGGATTTTCTCACAGGTTTGCCGAGGACGGAGCAGCGGCATGATGCAGTTTGGGTTGTGGTCGACAGGTTGACGAAATCGGCGCATTTCATTCCGTTTAGGTCGACGTGTTCCAGGAAGATTCTCGGGGAGTTGTATATGCAGAACATTGTGAGGTTGCATGGAGTTCCTTTGTCCATCACCTCTGATCGAGATACCAGGTTTAATGCTAAGTACTGGAGGAGTTTTCAGGAGGCTTTGGGTACGGATTTGAACTTCAGTACGGCGTTTCATCCTCAGACTGATGGGCAGTCTGAGCGGGTTATTCAGGTTCTCGAGGATATGTTGCGTGCTTGTGCGTTGGACTTCGGCGGAAATTGGAAGCAACATTTGCATTTGGCGGAGTTCGCGTACAACAACAGTTATCAGGCGAGTATCGGTATGGCACCATTTGAGGCATTGTATGGGCGACCGTGTCGGTCACCTGTGTGTTGGGCCGAGCCGGAAGATAGAGTTATTCTTGGGCCGGAAGAGATTCGTGATAGCAACGAGAAAGTCGCGGTGATTCGAGATCGGTTAAGGGCAGCTCAGAGTCGGCAGAAGAGCTACGCGGATAGGAGACGTAGACCCTTAGAGTTCGCGGTTGGAGATTTTGTTCTCTTGAGGGTGTCACCTCGTAAGGGAACTATGCGGTTCGGGGTGAGTGGGAAGCTCGCGCCGAGGTATATTGGGCCGTTCGAGATCACTCAGCGTGTTGGTGTGGTCGCTTATCGGCTTGATCTTCCGCCCGAACTTTCTCATGTGCATGATGTGTTTCATGTGTCGATGCTTAGGAAGTGTCCACCTGAGCAGGATAAGATAGTTTCGTTTCGCGATGTGCAGGTTCAGGAGGATACGACGTACGAAGAAGTGCCGATTCAGATCATCGACCGGAAAGTGATTAGCTTGCGTCGTCGTGAGATACCGTTGGTAAAGGTCGTGTGGCAGCATCACGGGGTTGATGAAGCCACTTGGGAACTAGAATCGAATATGCGGGAATTGTATCCGCATTTGTTTTGTTTCTGAAATGAGTTGTGAATTTCGAGGACGAAATTTCTTTTAGGGGTGGAGAGCTGTAACGTCCCGAAATTTATTTAACATTAATGTAATGTAAATGGTGAATTAGTGTGCCATAATTAAAGTTTTAACTTTAATTAGATTATTTGGTTGGATTTTGAATTTTGGTTGTTTTGTTAAACTGATATATTCAAATGATTTCTCATTTGTTTTAAAATGATGTTTTGAGTTTTAAAACACAACAATTTGTAAAATGTTAAAAATACTCTGTTTTACAAAACCGTGGGCGGCACATGGTTTTCGCACAGTAAAACCGCCCACCGATTTTCTCTATTTATTTCTCTCTTCTCTCTCTCCCTCTTCATTCTCACGGGCTCTCTCTCTCTTCCCTCCCTCTCACTCGGCAGCCCCTCTCTCTCTCTCAATCTCTCTCAAATTTTGGTTTCCATTCGAATCCAAGCTTCGGAACAGCAAGGAGGAAGCTCGGGGACGTGATTCGGCGACCGAGAACGCGGATTGAAGCTTCGATTCGAGGTTAGATTCGAAATTTCTAAACTTTTTCAAAATTTTCGATTTTGTGTGTTTTTGAAATCTAAGCTTGTTTAAGCTTAGAAAACCGTGGAATTGTGTTAAATGAGCTTAGAACAACTAGAATCTAAACCTAGATTGAAGAAAAACGGATTGGATTCAAGATTTTCATTTTTCTCCTCTTTTTCTCATTTTCGGATTTTTGAAGATTTTGAGTTCAAATGTTGTTTAAATGATTCCAAATATGTTTTAGAATGTTTTTCTATCAACTATAGTTGTTTTTCATGCCTGGGATTTGAGAAAAACAGGTTGGAATTCAGATTTGGATTTTGGGGATCGAGAAACCCGTGGCTGGGATTTCTGGATTTTCCCAGTTCGGCAGGCCGAAGTTCATGTTCGGCAGGCCGGAGTGATGATCGGCAGGCCGGTGTTCTTCCGATCGGCAGGCCGAATCTGGGGAAATGTTCGGCAGGCCGAACCTCGTTTCCGGTAGGCCGAACTGTGCAGTTCGGCAGGCCGAAGCAGGGCGTCCGGCAGGCCGACCGAGGCATGGAAAATTTTGTGATTTTTACCCGATTTCATTGTTTTGAACCCTAATTTAAATCCCAACCTTATAGGATGATTTTAATGATACAAATGGCACACTAGGACATCATGAAATGATTTAGTAACATAGAATGTCTCAAACTAGATATTGATTGGCTTAGTTTGTATCTAGGACTGTTCGTGGTTCCGTGGAGCTAACGTATAGCGGACCGGGATTACGGTGTGGGGTACCGGCACGAGTACTGAGGTAGGACTTCTATCCTATTTCTTTGGTAGCCTGGTTTTGAAATGATTTGGCTTTGAAAATGATTTCTATCAAAATGTTCTCAACGGTTGTTTGGAAATGGTTTTATCGGTAGTATTTTAATACACCGTGATTATGAAATGAATTTCATAATGAATGTAATTGACAATACTCGGTAATTGGGTTTGAATGATAATGATAACAAACACTAAGGCATGATGCCATATCAGAGATCGGGTCGTGTGACGAACGACCTTGGGGGCAGGTCCCGAAACCCAGCTGGGCCACTACGGTGGTGATATCATGGTTTGCCTAGGTAAAAGTAAATTGGTGTTTTGATTTGACGAGTAGACTGTTCTGTGTCAGAACGGTTCTACTCAATTTATTTATTTATTTATTTATCTAACGTTTTATTTCTGTATACTCCTGATAATGTTTTGTTTCTTTGCATCAAATTATTTTATAAAACCTAGTCCTACTGAGCCTTTCGCTCACGTTTTATTGTTTTAAATTTCCCCCCCCCTTCTAGGTGGTTTTCCATATAGGTTTGGAGGAGATTCTTCAGACCGGACTCAGGAGCACTAGGAGAATTTATTTATATTCAGTATTATTAATCAAGGCATGTAAGGCTCAACTTTATTTGTACTTGGACTGTAATTGTATTTGTGATATTGTCAGATCCATGTGTGTGCACAAGTTGTGGGTTGTGGAACCCATATTCGCGGTTTTTATTCAATTATTGTTATTTGTTTAATGATTCTAAATTCTTTATAAAATGTGGTGGAAATTCTTCTTAATTTTTATTTAATTGGATTCTTAAACTCTCGGTTTTTAATTAAATTCTCTTTTAATTAATCTAAATATTCCGCCACGTCACCTCCCGTACTCCGGGGCGTGACAAATAAATAGAAAAAAAGAAGAAAAAAGAGACACTAAATTTTTATACAGGTTCGTCCAAAATTGAGACTACGTCCTGTTTGTGCCACTTGCAGATTCCACTATGATGAAGGAGATTACAGATTACAAGAGAAATTTCTCACACACTCTCAAATTGTGCTTACTAAAACTCTCTTCTATCTAGCACCCTGTGAGAATTTTTCTCTCTCAAGGATGGAGCTCTCAAGAATTATGCCTCACACAATATAATGTCACTCACAATGTCACACACACTCAACCCTAGCCTCCTTATGTCTATTTATACCCAAAGGAAGAGAAAAAAAGCAACTAATGAGAAACCCTAGTAGTTTCTCGTTTTTAAGGCGTTTGAGTTCAACTCTAACTCAAAAAATTTCGCGCAACACAGCGCGTTTGCGGCGCTCTCCTGCAGCGCCTAGGCGCCATTCACTCGATGCCTCGGCATCCTCTTGCTAGCGCCTAGGCGCTCTTCACTTGGCACCTAGGCGCCCTTGTCTTAGCGCCGCGGCGCTCTCCTGGCAGAGCCGCGGCGCTAACTCCCTGCCTCACGAAGACTACAATTCTCTCTTTTTCTTCCTTTTTGCTAGGGTGTCGACTTTATTTTGGCTCCATATCTGCAACAGTTTTGAGTTGCACAACTATGTTTGGGGTGGTGGTTCACGACGGTTCGTGGCAGTTGGATGACGTCATGAATCTCTCAAGCTGAATTTACTTAAGCGTTTATAAGCGATCTTCGTAAGTAAGATACGATAAGACGAGTTTGTTGTAGGAAGTTTATAAACAATTTTTTTAAATAAAGACATTATCTTTCAATAATATAACGTCTTTAAAGGTATACTGTGAAGGTTAAGAGCAAAACATGTAGCTTTAAACTGATGGTACAAGTTTTTTTTGAGGTAAATTGTGTAGATCATGAACTATAGCGTGTGGGTTTAAGTCTAAATAAATCTATCTTATTTTGTATAAATTTAATCATTACAAATAGTATCAGAGTTATACAGAATGTTTGAAAAGTATAATTTGGATTAAAAGTTTAGAATTAAAAACTGTAACATATAAGGTTTTATATTGTAATTTAATTTTTTGATTGTTATAATATATAAAAACTTTATACTATATTAATTAAAAGTTTTGATTGAAACTGATTTTTACTCGCCAAAAATGCCGCAAATGAGAAAATAAGAAAATAGAGACTCGGGCAAGGGAGGGGGGAGAGTTAGGCATCAACAAGGTTGATCAAAAAGCCCACTCACTTGGCCCATCATTGTATTGCCAAGTGTTTGGATCAAAACCCCCAAAACCTCCTTTTTCAGCAGGCCTCAACAAGAGAAAGGAAGGTTTTTGAATCTACAAAGGCAAAAATTTTGTTGATAGTTTTGTTTTTGATTTTTCAATGATTGAATATTTCAAAAAGTACTTAACATAGATGAAAATGACAATCTTGATATTTTAAAAAATGTGACCTATCAAATAGTTATTCTCATAATGTTTTTATAAATACGGAAGACATTTTTTACATCTTTTTTGATAGAACATTTTTTACATTTTATAATATAATTAAAGAGAAAAATGTAATGTTTGGAAAGAACGAGAATATATATACGTTTTTTAAAAAACCCTTCATAAAATTCAATGTGACTTAATGCTTTTTTTTCATAAAATAAAGAGTTTTAGGAATGAGTGGATCACCACATTTCAATTGAGATGATTATTTCGACACAAGTGATCTTTTTTTTTTTTAACCGGACCTGAATATTTTGCTATTTATAGGTAAAAGTTGGTCCATACTTTTTCCATAATTTAAGAATATTTACCAAAATGAGCTTTTAAGTTGTAATAAGTGAACAAGTTTTTGGCTATTGAAAAGCTATACATTTTCCTTTAAAAATAAGTTCAACCTGACTTTTTTTCATTTTTCTTGAGGATTCAAGAAAAGTTGACAAGTGAATTTATTGACTTATTTTATACACCACCTATGAGATGTTCATGTAGTAATTTTTTTGGCCACAACTGAGATAAAAAATTTTTAAAAAATAACCTTTACTATTTATGGTGCACCGGCCAAACGAGGAAAAAGAATTGGTGAAAGTTTTTATAGTTTCATTTATGAGAGTCACTAAAAGTAATAACTATACAACCACAATTACAGATGCAGGAATCCTGTGACTGCATTTAAACATTGGTCATCTGGGTAGGCTTGGCCTTTTTTTATGTTACCAACTGAACAAGTAATGGAAAGTTTACTGTTGGAAATTGATTAGAGATTGATGATTAAGGAATTAATTTTTTATTGTTGTTGTTATTATTATTATTATATGTTCGGTGGAATCCTTGAGAAGTAAAAAGTTACCTAATTCTTCTTTATTGAAAAAGCTACCTAATTTTTTGACAAAATTTTAGATACTTTTTTTTTTCCCTTAATATTGACTATGAACCTCATGGGTGTCATTTTTTTATTTGTTGAAAAAGAGACATGGTGATTGGAATTATAGACCTGTGATTCATTTAGCTACCATATTGTTATTGTTATTATTATTATTATTATATGTGGTTTGGGGTAAATCGTCTTTTTTTTTAAGTTTTTTAGTTTATTTTTTAAATTTTTTTAAAAGTAAAAAAATGACCTTTTTTAAATAGTTACTCAATAATGTAATGATATTAATTAGTGATGTAATAATATTAATCAATGACATACTACGATTAATCGATAATGTACTGATGTTAATCTCTGATAGATGGTTTATAATTTATGATGTACTAATGTTAATCTATGATGAATGGTTTATAATTGAGCAACTTAGTAGTTTATCATTAATTAACTCGGTGGTTTATTAATGATCAACTAATATTAGTGAGTGATCAATCATTTTTGCTCAATAATATACCCGATTATCAATAATAAATCAAATATTTTATCATTGAAACTAGTAGTTAATCAGTAATATACTAAAGATAATTAATGATGCACTGTTGTGAGAAAGGGTCACTTTTCTACTTTTTAAAAAGTTCTATTGTTTCCTTAATTTTAAAAAAATTCTTATATTTATTTCAAAAAGTTGGCCAAAATGAATTATTTGCGTGATCTACTTACTATTTAATAATAATTATTATAATACTAATAACAATTGGTATAACAAATTACAGGGTGTTTGATTAAGGGTGTTGTGAACTACAAACTCAGTTATAAACAGTATAAAATTCTCACATATTATAGTAAATAGATAAAAAATTGTTACAATGTACAGTTCTTACATACTATAGTAAAATTATTTTCTACTAATAGTTCTCATCACTAACCAAACACCCTATTAAACGTTGAGAAGAGACTGCCTGTGATATACTAATTTCAAAGCGAGCCACAAATGACAGGAGCTTTTATTATGCCTCATGTTACTTGCGTTAATCTAATAATACTTTGTATGGGTGTTGTTGTTGATACTTGCACATCTCAATTACCACCCAAATTGGCATAGTAGTTTGAACTTTTCTTGACATCATTCATGTCCTTTTTGTCATTTTCCCAAGTCCCAACAGTGTAAAAAATGGAAGCAAAATTATTTCAAGCACTTTAGATTATTGTACTCTTTACATGTCCATTTTAGTCTTTTTCATATAAACAGCCTAAGTCCTAAAAATGGTCCTATGTTATACCCTCAAGAAATCTGATAATGGCATTTCCACACGCCACACCCACCAATTTGTCCAAAGTCTAGGCTAAAGGACAAGAGTATGTTTCATTCATAAAAGTAATGACCCTAAATCTAATGGGTCAATATGTCTCATTTATATTGTTTTAAGAGAGATCAGTGGGCATGCTTTATTTAATTATGAAGAAAGAAGATAAGTGACAAAGAAAAAAAAAACTCTTCATATTAATTGACTATTTAATCAATCAATTCTATAATAATCTTTTCCAAAATTATAATATATATCTTGAATTTGATTTTAGCCTTTTAGAGACTCCTAAGAATTTTGTTTTTTATTTATTTTTTCTGCTTAATTCACTTGTGTAAGTAGAAGGATCCTTGGCCTTGTCATGCAACTTCAATTACAAGCGGCTTAAAGAAAGTTAAGAAACCCGTGTTACGTGAAACAATAATAATTAATAAATTAAAGGAATACTTTATATAAGTGCTGCTAAATCCTCTGCTGTAGTAATAACCAATAATTGTAATATTATTGACAATTTCATTAATTTTAAAGTGATTCTAAATTCCCTCATCTCTTGCTTTTCACTTTTTTTCCTTTTAAGCCCACAAACTTTATGAATTTTGTCATAATGTATGAAAAATAGTAAGACATAATTCAGAATTATGAGTTCACAATAAAATTAATGAATTCAATAAAATCTAATAATTCCAACGAGTCTAGATGACTATTGTCCCTATTTTTATTGTTCTTGTAATTAACTTTTAACACCTCATTTAATTGTTTAAGCATTTTAGTACTTAATCCTTACTTCTATAGCCAAATTATTATATTTAAGGTGATAAATAAGTATATGAAGGACAATAAAAGAGACAAAAAAAAAAAAAAAACAGCATATCTAAACTAGGATTTTTTTTTACCTATTATATTAAAGAATTCTCCAAATTTCTAATTCTCACCAAAAGATAAAAGGAGGAAAATTCCTAACTGGTTCTTAAAAATAAATCCCAAACAAAATAAAACGCATTAAATGGAACTACCATGATTAATGGCAGCTTCCCCTCAATCAAATGCACAGTATGACTTCCCTTACCTTCATTCTTTCTCTCCCTCTCTCTCTCTCTCCCCCTCTCATATTTTTTAACAGGTTTTACTTATTCTAGTAATAATCTAAGCCATTTTGTACCATATAATAAAAATAAAAATAAAAAAATAAAACAAGCAAATGCAGCAATTAGTCACACCTCATGATCTTCCAAGGATCTTCCTTGTCTGAACCCCAATAAACAAAAGATAAAGAACCAAATCCTCCCCCTTTTTACTCCTCCTTTCTCTCTCTATTTCTCTTTCTCTCTCTATATGTGACATGAAGTTTCAGAGAGCCTACACGCTTGTACAAAGTCAATGCACCGACTATACTGCCGAGCTACCTTAGTTTTCTTCCATGGATCTGAATCAGTGAACTTTGTTACTACTTTTCATGCATTTTTTTTCCTTCTTTGTCATGTACTTTCTTTCATTTGATTATTAGGTGAGTGCTATAGAGGAGAGAAAGAAGCAAGTTTTCTCAATGCTGAAAAAGAACTATAAAGTCCAGGTAAATTATGTACAAATTATAAATGCATGATATAATTATGCATGATTTGAGCTTAATACGTTAGATTTACGTCCCTTTTAGCTTTTCCATACTCGGATCCATATAAATCTTCTAGTTTGAAAGTTTCAATGGAGAATCTTCTCTCTTTCTCTCCAACAACATTATAATTTTCTTTTTTGTTTCCTCTTGGAAGCAACTGATTTATTATTTGTTTTTTTGCTTTGTGTCATTTTTCATTTGATGCAGAATCAAACAAGTATTATATATGTCTGTTCCAGACAAGTTTCGAAAAGATTGACTAGGATATCCAAACGCATGTAAGTTTTTTTTTTTTTTTTTTAATATTTATATGAAAGGAGTATTGTATTGGGATTGATGGGTTTTTGTTTTTGTGACTTTGTCAATGTAATTTTTTTTTTTTTTTAGAATATGCCTCAAGACGGTCTGAAATCAGTCATATACAGATCATTTGTCACATGTGACGATCCTAAAGGAGTTGTTACTTGTGGGACAATTAGAAAATCCAAAACAGACTATTCCCTGAGCAAGAGGAAGGAGAAAATAGAGGAAAATAAGAGAGAAATCATTAGCCGGCGAAAGCCGAAGAAGAGCTTAAGTGAAAGTTCGGATTATCATTACAACCCAGAAGTGGAAGAGATAACCATGCGCTCAAGAGGAGAGGAAATTCACAATCTTAATCACAATCACAATCATAGCCCGTCTTCATTTCAGCTAATGGAGGTCTCTAGAGGAGCTCAAAGGCTAAACAACACGATTGAGTCTTGGTCCAAGGGTGTTAAGTTCGAAGGGCAATCAAAAGACATTGCAAAGGATTTGTTAAAAGGCGCTCTTGATTTGCAAGATTCTCTGATCATGCTTGGTAAGCTACAAGAGGCTTCAAACTACATGGCTCACTTGAAGAAGAAACAGATCATGGAGAGCTCAGAAAGAGGTGGATATGATGATCATCATCATTATCATTATCATCATGATCATGATCATTATCATTATCATTATCATCATGATCATTTAAGGGATAAGTACCCAATGACAGGATTTCAAATGCCTAGGAATTCCTTTGATCGATCTTCCTCTAGGAATTCCACAGAGGAGCTAAAGAAGGTAATAAGAGAGAGTCTTGTGAGCCAGAGTTTTTTGTCCCAGGCTAGAATCAAGCATGAAAGGGCTTGTTTTGCTCATAGAAGTTTGGAATTGGCTTCAACTTTGGATCAATCTCCCACCGCCGCCAGCTCAAGCCAATCTTCTTTGGTTCTACCCCCCGTCACTGAATCGCCTACTGCTTCTTCTTCTTCATCAGTAGCAGCTCCTCAGACGGCGAAAGGTCCAAACCTGATTGCCAAGCTGATGGGCCTAGAAGAGCACCCTTTAAAGCCTTTGCAAGCCACTTCCCAGAGAGGGTTTGAAGGGCATAGTAAGATTTCAAGCGAACGGAGACCTGTCTTCGATATTGACATGCCAAAGGCAAGGAAGCCCCAATATCAGGTTCGGAAGGCAGATCCAGAGAGAAAGACTTTGAAGGAAATTCTTGACACTATGCAATTTAAAGGGCTTCTGAGAAGCAATGCTGCAAAGGGGGATCATACCAATGCTTCTTATTTCAAGCAGAGATATGTTGATGATGGTCCACCTATAGTACTCATAAAGCCTCTTCGCGTTCCATCCGTCGAAATGGAGGAGACACAAAAACAGACACAAACAAATACATCATTGCTTGAAGAAGAGGATCCTTTGTACAGAAGAAAGATGCTGAGGAAACTGAGAGGCAAAGAAGAGCTTCAACCGAAGGAAATCAGTTGCAAAGAAGTGAATTTGAAGTCTGATATTCTAACACAAAGGAACTTAGAAGCAAAAGGGATTCCAAGTGAAGGGCTTAAAGAACAAAGAGTGATAGTTGAAGTACCAGAGGAAAAAGAAGTCGTTGTCAAAGAGAATTCTTCAGTTAATTTGAAAGCCTCTCGTCTTGTAAACCGCAAACCACAGAGAACTGAGGCTGTTGAAAAGAGAGCTGACAAGATTCAAAAGGTCACCAATATTAACAGGAGAGCACCACCATTGGAGAAGGAAGTAGTGAAAACTAAAAGTGTTCCTCCAAAGTCTGAAGATCAAGCCAAGAAGCTCTCAACTAAGGCAGGAAGGTCCAATTCCGTATCGAACATCGTAAAGAGTCGAAGTTCCAGACGACTGAGTACCAAGCCAAGTGCCATCAAACATGGAGAACAGAATGCAGCTTGTAATTCGGCTTTTCAGAAAAAGAACCAGCTCTAAGAAAGAAAAGCCTGGGAAAAAGCCTGCAGCTGCTAAATCAGTTGTGAGTTTTCTTGAATCTAGATTGTAGCTGTATTTTGTGCATCAAGAAAGATGATTGAAAAGTAGATTAAAAATGATTTGTTCAAAACTTGATGCAAATCTTCTTCTTTTTATGCAGACCGAAATTAGTGGACTTGAAGAGGGCGAAAAGAAGATTAAAGTTACCAATGAAAGTGACTACCATGAAGTAACGATTGAGATTAATCCTGAAAATCATGAAGTTAAGGAACAGCTCCCTAAAAAAGAGGATCTAGATATCTTTGATTCCAAGATTGATGGTAAGCCCCTTATAAAATGTTTTCAGATGATTAACCCGAAAACCGATCTTTTGATGCATGAAATTTTAATACACATGTTGTTTTATTCATAGACAACAAGATTATAGTTGAAAAGAAAACTGATGCTTTCCCAATTAGTAGCCAAGGAAAAACATGAAACAGAATTTTATACATCATAAAAGGATAAGCATATATTACTCGTCAGACGTTTGGAAACTGTAAGCGCATATTTTTAAAAAGATAATCTCTTTTTTCTTTTCTTTTCTATTTTTCTTTTTTTCCTGTAGAACGTTGCAGTGATAGCCACAGTTCTCCTTGTGATGCCACACCGTCAACACCATGTCCCGACATCGAAATATGCCGTGAAATTACGGAACATATTCCCAAAGACATCAGTATTTGTACAAGTACAGATGAAAACTCCTTCAAAAGTGAAACCGGTCTGAGAGCTCTCCTCTTGAGCAGTCTTTCTTTTCAAAATCACGTAGAGGAGCTTTTCGATCTCAACACAAACGGCTCTGGCATTTTGCAGACATCTTACACCAATATTTTTGGTGACTCCAGTACAAGCCTCTCTCTGGATTGTGCAAAGGAACTTGTTGAAAGAAAAAGCCTTCAAGACTCACAAACATTTGGTCCTCTTATACCGACATGTGCAGGCAAATTAAGATGCCGCAGCAGCGTCTTTCTGGAGATGTTGGTTGAGGAAGCCTGCAGAGGGATTGAGGCTGTAATGAGATACAGCAAGCTAGGTGGTGAAAGTCTTGTTGCTGTGGATGGTTTGTATGCAATGTTGGAGGCAGATTTAGCCTGCAATGGATTTGAAAGCGGAATTTGGGATTTCGGTTGGAAGACTGGAATTTCTTGGGATGAAGCTGAACAAGTTGTGAATGACATAGAGAAACTAGTCTTGAGTGGACTCATTGAGGAGGTCTTCACTTGATTTCATGGCACTTCAGTGTTGTAACAAATAATTTTCTTTGGCAAACAAGGTTAGTGAGAATATCACTATCACCTTTTTTTTTTGGGGGTTTGACATGGTTCTACTAAGTTGTATTAGAATTGGATACTGCTTATATAATAAACATAGATATATAACTTATTGGGACATGCCAAACAAAGGCTCTCTGTATATGGCTATAGTGATATTTAAGAAATGCTAAGATTCATAGACATCTTTGGTTACTGCCTCAAGGTGATAATCACTGATTATATAAAATGATTACAAAGGAAGTGAAACTTTTACCTTTTACAATGATTTATTGCCTGGAATATGGTAGCAGAAAGCAGTATAGGATAATTTTGACAATAGAAATGGACGTGTATTTTGTGCATTCGATTGAATTTTGAAGGTACGTTTGCATGTTCGTACACTCTCTCTCTCTCTCTCTCTCTTGAGGGAAAAATCGAGATAAACTTTAGTATGTTCCAACAAAATTGGCACCAACTCTAGACTCATTGCACCATCCCGCTCAATTTGTTAAATAAAAAAATTTGAATAAAAAATTGAAATGAAAGGAAAAAAGAAAACTAGCCAGAAGATTGCACGAAATAAAAATAACAAAAATAAAAACTATTACAGTACATAATCAACGAACTATCTCTGCATCTTAAAACCCTTTCCACATCTGAGTACAAGCCTTAACGTTCTTTCCTAAATCATTAGTCATGGTCTTTCTTATCTCTGGAACGAACAACAGAGACGTGCTTCTTCACAAAAGAAACGAAACAAGTTCAAAATCATCATGATGCTCAGGTGACAGCAAGAGTTGTTGGAAAATCAAATAAGCTGAGAACAAAGACTGCTTCCTAGTAATGTCTTTTGGATGGTGTTATCATGCCTTTCCTGATGTCAGCTCTAGACCATCACTTTTGAGTTTTTGAGAGAGCTAGGACTCTAGGAGTAGAACAAGGTCCTTCAGCTGCGTCATTATTTTAACATAATACTAAGCTGCTGCTTGGATGTTCCCTAATCGCACTTATTCCATACCGGAGCTTTTAGCGAATTCTGTCGTCAAGAAACAACGATCAGAGCCGAGACACGCAATGCCATACGAGCAAGACGTCATATTTGGCTGGAAAGCTACTCAATGCAAGTCGTTCATTTGATGATGAATTTTTCATTAGATGCTTCGACACTCCAGAGAAGTCAGAAGATACAGCGTATAGGTTCACTGTTCCTTATGTCCATAAGGAGGCCGACTTGGATAAGTTGGCAAATTACTCGATCGACTTTGAATATATATATATATATATTTTTTCCTTTTTCAGTTTTCATTACCATTATCATTGTAGGCCTCTCTCTCTCTCTCTCTCTCTCTTCTTTGGCCAAGTGCACTTGTAAGCTAACCCTGCAGATCCGCCATCCTGAAGGCCACATTTGAACTAACTAGTGGTCCAATGAATTATTTCTACCAAAGAAAAAAGAATAATATACATCAATAAAATCCATAGTCAAACAAGTATAATAATACCTATACTTATCGGCCATTAGTACAAAATTTCTTGTGGTAATGCTTTGACAACAGTGACTCCTGGATTAGTGGAAGTGACTTTGCTATGGAAATCCTTTGGTAGTGTAACGAGATTACAAGAGTTAGAGCATGGCTAAAGAAACTTTGGGCCTCCAGAGTTGAGGGGGAAAAAAGAATAGAGAAAATCCTATTGGAAAATTGATACAGGACTAGGGATTAGAAAATCGACCGGAGCTAGAACCTTTCCTCCGCCGTCTTCGCTTCTGCCGCATTCGCCAGAAGCTCAAGAATACCAAAAGACCTATATGGACAAGACGATTCAAATTAAAAGAGGATCTAAAACTCTAAGCTAATTAAAAAAATTCGAAAATAGGAAGTCATTGATTGCTAACCAGTGACTGCAATTAGTGAAGGAACAATCCAATGACTGGCAGCTAGCACAGGCATATCAAGCTACAAAAATTAGAAGAAAGTCAGCATTACGTGCATCGAAAGATTAGGAAGAGAAATGTAAGAAAACGAAGAACAAATCTCTGATCTGACCAAATATTTCTTTTGCTTACCTCATCTCCATAAAGCAGGCCCAAGTACTTGTTTCCCAAAGAATCACTTTTACTTTTTCCGTTCAACTTTGGATGTCTCAAATCAGACGTGCGGATTGAAGAATTTAGACCTTTCCCCAAATCTATTACGGGATAACCTGGTAATCTCCTGTTTCTTCCCCTAACCTGTAAATTGTAGCCCTTGGTTCCCCATATTTCATATCTGGAATCGTGTCTGCAGATCAATTCCTTACCTATGACTCTGGAGTACGCAGAGAAATTCACATCGGTTCTACGAGATGGTAACTCATTGTCATCCACATATAGGGGAGAATCATGTTGAGCTGAGTTGGAGAACAGAACAGGATCTTTGATGTGGCTACTAGTGAAATCTAATATTTTCTTCAGTAGCCAAAAACAATTCGTCACCATATGGCTGCTGTCCAAACAGTTAGAGTCCCCATAGACTGCAATACGACCTTTACCCGCTTCGATAAGACCAAGGATGGGAGAGTCTGCCTGCATTGATCAAATGCACACTGATAAGAATTTGGTCCATATAAATAAACATTTTAGAAGTTCTACACAGAATAATCTTTGATCGGGTAATTACGGATTGAACTTCATTCAAAGCAAGATGTAAGAATTTTTTATATCAGCAAGGCCTCTGACTCTACCAAAGAATCTAATTTTTTGGTACATCGTAAATGTTTATTTGTTGTTTGAAGGATAAAATTTATTTGGATTGTTTATACGCCTAATGGTTGTGCAGTAATAAGTCAATACTGCTTGTTATTTTTATTACTTTAAACATGTGAAAATTGAACATCTTAATCCACTCAACCATAGGGCCACCTATGTTGAAGGTTGAATAAATGGCATTTCCACTCACCGCAGACATATCGGAAGCCCGCAGTACATTTTGAGTCGCCCCGCTCTCTGAGCTATCCAAGAAGGGAAAGCTGTGCACATACCCTCCAGGAAACCTCACAATGTCTGTTCCAGATGCATATCTGCTCTGTTCACCATTCATTGTAAAATCACCATTCAGAATTTTGTCCCCAAACGCAATCCCAAATGGAGCCAAAAGGTCATTCAGTGCTGGAACATTAGCACCTCCAGTAACAGGAGTCCACCAACTGCGGGTGTTATCATCAAAGAATCTCATCTTCACCATTGTGTCGACATTATACCACTCACCAAATACAGCCAACCCTAATCCAGTATGAATAACATCATCTCTTAGCTTTTCAATCTCCTCCTGGAAATACTCATCCTCAAGATCTACCATAAGAAGTGTCCCATACTGGTGAGCATCAAAGCATGTAAGAGGAGAACCAAGTGTTTCTACATAGTAATCAGCATCCCGTAACATGTTGAACATAATGTGAAAATTCGTATGTAGGTGATCCCCATGCCAATCGAGAATGTCATTACGGACATCCAACGAGTCTCTTGGGATATAACCAGGAGGATATTTAATATTGTGAAATTGATCCCACAAAATTCTTTTTGATCTTGGTGGCGTTGGAACTACTTTTAACTTCAATTGAAGCACACAAGTACAAATACGACGGTCCTTCTCTCCTTGAGCCGGAGGACTAGATACCCTAAGTGTCACATTGCCCTCAATATCTCCAGAAAATTGTGCTCCTTCCTCCTTAATTTGCATGTGAAGTGCTAAATAACCAGTCCAAGGCCAGATAACTTCTGAATAAGTAAAGTGGACACTCAAAAGATTACCTTCTTCATCAGAAGGATGCCATGTTGGCAGACTTTCAACATATCCAACCACACCCATTCCATTAAGAATGGTAGCGTTAAAAATAACAGGCATGGCACCTGCATAAAGCGGTTGACGACAAAAGGGCCAGGAATAAGGACAGTCCGTATAATCAAGAACACTAGGAAAGATGCTTGCGCGGGGTTTGTAGCTCTCAAGAATTTCATAGGAGGCTAACCTGAAAAGGTAGTCGAAATAATTAGAAGCTGTTCATCATATATGATATATTCAGATGATAGCACTATGAGCTACAAGAATCGCTACATTATTACAAATTTACAGAATCAACCAACATCAACCCAAAAATGAAATTGACACGCAAATGAAAAGTTCTCTTAATCAAGAAAACTCACAGATCAACTCTGCCTGCACCCTGCTCATACATATTTGGACCGGCAAGTTTTGCAGCTCCCTCAACAAGTGCTTGCTTCATGCTCGCTGGATTTAAGATGTGCTTCCGACTATTTTCAGGGATGACACTAACAAGCAGACAAACCATACCAGCCACCACAGGACTTGCCACACTAGTGCCAGATAAGCTTTTACAACCTGTGCTGATCTTAGATCCCATAATGTCCCGTCCGTATGCAACCACATCCGGCTTCACCCGGCCATAACTGTACATATTCAACATATTGGTCATTTATAGTAGCATGGTGAACCAGTAGTATGTTCAGATAAAAGAGATGTATTTTATCATAATACGTAGTGATTTAGCATAAAACTGAAACGCGTTACACATATTGGAGAAAAAAAAAGAGCGGCAAACGTGATATGTGAAATTAAAAAAAAAAAGCTGTAAAAAAGAAATTTGATAATGAATTACCCGTGGGGGAGTTCCCAAGTACTCATGCCTCTCGAGGAAAAGGAAGCAATGTGATCACTATAGTCAATGCCACCAACGCCAATGACATCACTCTGATCAGCCGGATTGTTTAGAGTTCCATAAAGCGGTCCATCATTTCCAATTGCAGAAACCATTATTATATTGTTTGCTGTTATTTCCCAGACCTAGCAAAGAAATAAGCCCCGCAGAGTGAGCTAGAGGTATTTTCCTACCTTGTAGTGCATAATAGTTACAAAAGACATCCACAAACAACAAAGGGGAAAGAGAGAGAGAGAGAGAGAGAAGAGGGGAGGGGTTTAGCCTCGAAAACTTTGTTGGATGTTTTTCTTTTTTAGTTAAACAAAATTAGAAAATTGTTGGGTGTATAATAGATAAATAACAATGACAGACAAAGGTAGCAATACCTTCTCCACAAACGGAAGATCCAAATAATCAGGCCCACCTATGCTCAAATTTAACACATCCATATCGGTTGCAATGGCATAGTTGAACGCATCAAGGAACCACGATGTGTATGATACCTGTAATAAGCTGAAAACAAATTCTCATAATCTTATTAAACTCTATTGACCAAGGCAAATACTAACATCTCATTACAGAACATAAGTAGTCAAAGTAAATCACGTAGGGAGCGGGCAGAATACAAACTTCTAGCAAGTTTGCCAATTCACACTGAAGCCTTTTGCTCTACGCTTTAAAGTGATCATTTGGGTGAAGAAATATGTCTCCATTTCACATGTAAATAATTAGTACAATGTGGAAAAGATATATGGTCAAATGTACATTGCGAATAGAACATTCAACAAGCTATATAAGGATAAAACGTGAATCGTAGAAGTGACGTCTTTCTACTTTCAAGTACACAAAAAAATAATAATAATAATAAAAATTGGACAATATCATATAAAAATGTTTATCCAATGTCCAAAGATGCGTTACCTGCGCATCTGTAAACACACGGAACGCATAGATCTCTGTGTCAGGAGCAAAACCGAGACACTCTGCATCGCCCCCAGCAACAACACCAGCAACAAATGTCCCGTGTCCAAGATTGTCATTCAGCGTATCTTCATTGGTCCAGTTTGTACGCTCCTGAAATTACCCAAAGTGTAAAACTAAACATCCACTCTGAGTAAGGAAAACCAACATTTGTTTAAGGGATATATGACAATAGTCTCTAAACATATAAATGACACATCCCACAAACAGGAATCTCTTCCCACCAGACAATCCCATGAGTTTTTTGTACATTGTCTTCCCTTCCGTGTCCTATAATGGGTTTTCAGACTTAAAGAAGGCTGAAGTAGAGAAAAGAAAAGCTCAGAAAGACAAGCTAAAGCCTAAAAGTATAGCTTATGAGTTGCATTGCATTAGCCCCTCTTTACTAGCACTTCCCCCCTCTCCCAACAAAATAAACAAATAACTAAACATTGTTAAAAATTTGATAGATAAAACCTTGAGATACAGGGTACCTTGATGTTACGAAAATGTGGGTGATTATCTCGAATGCCTGTGTCAAAGACAGCCATTTTGACTTTTGACCCAGTGTACCCCTTTGCCCAAAGAGCATCGGCTCCAAATAATGAAGTAACTTGAGATCTCTACACGAATTGGTAGACCAAGTGTGTCTTGAGTTAAGATAGCATATTCAAAAATGTAAATAAGTAATCAGTAGGGCGTGCTCCCCTATCACATTGTTTCACGTTTTAGTCCAAGATTGTCATGTAGGGAAACAAAAGTAGGAAAAATCGTTAAAAAATAAAATTGGCTCTTTCTGATGTATCTCTAAAACTGCTACTCTTTTAGAAAAATCTCATCGGAATATATGTAGAACCCTTTTCTTTCAAGAAAGCCAGATTTGACACTAGTGGCACTTGCATACCATATTAAAAAAAAATAAAGGGCACAAACAATTGCATCAAAATTTTCTTTTCTAACAAATTAGAAATTTCCATATTAGCAATATTTTAGCGTATCTTTTTACCATTTAAAGCACAAAAGTCAATAGCTTGCATGCTCAATCGAACAAACACTTGTGATTTCAACCAGAAATCAAGGAGTCCGCTAAAGAGATACTTCTCCAGAAACCGAAACATCTGAACGTGAGCATTCCTACTTCGTATTCCCAACCAATAAAAAAAATCACCAAAAATCACAAATTCTATTGCTTCTTCCCTTCTCCTCGGTTAAATTTCTTATCAATCAAACAAAATGCAGAACCATAGTAATTTCTTCAATTCTGAGCAATATATCATAGCCCAAGCATTTCCTAATTCGTAAGCCAAATCATTAGAAAAAACACCCAAAAAAAAAAATCAGTAACCAACAAAGAGAACGCCAAACGAAATTCCTTACATCCGCTAAAAGCTCCCTCCTCCAGCTCAACGAAGAATTGCTTATTGCCGTCCGATACTCGACCTCGCCATCGCCTTCGCCTTCGCCAAACGACATCGCCGTGAAAATCTTCCCAGGCCGCTTTTTCCCATCCACAAAAGCCCCAACCCTAGCCCTCGTCGTCTTCCCTTCCCTAAGCAAACCCCTCCTGTAGCTCGCGTCCACATTGACGTCCTTCACCATCCCCAACCTCTCAATCTCCCGAACCATCCCTTCCCTCGCCGACTCCTCGATCCACACCAATCCGAAGTCGGTCGGAAACCGAGCCGCCGGATTCCGCCTCTCGATCCAGCCCCATCCCGGGGATCGGAGGCGCAACTGCAGGTACTCCCGGTGCTCTCCGGCGATCTTGTACTCGGTGAAGCGGACGATGTAGTTGTTCTTGCGATCGGCTCGGGACGACGTCGAATTTTGGGTCCGCGATTCGGTCGGAGAATCTCGGGGCGGCGAATTGCGGAGGAGAGAGAAGGAGATGAGAGGGATCGCGACAGAGAAGAAAAAGAAGACGGCGACGGAGGGCCGATTAGAAAGAGGGATCATGGCGGTGGTGGCGATGCTGTTATGCCTTGTACCATTTGGCGGGAAATTTCCTTCGCATCTAGAGAGAGAGAGAGAGAGAGATGGAAGTGAGGTGGGTGTCAATTGCTTTCTAAGTTGCAGAGTCTCCTTCCTTAAGTCCGGACTATGAGTTTTTCTTTTCGTGTAATTTTTATTTTATTTTTCTTTTTTTAAAATTTGATTTTTATTTTTTATTTTTTGTTTTTTAGCTTTAGATTTTAGAGTATAATAAAATAATGACAAAACGCTTCGTTTTCTTGATTTCCTTGTATTTTTTTGTAACCATTTGAATCTTCATATAATGAAACGAGATCTTCTTTCCAATTTTTTAATGTCTTATCTCCTGTTCCATTAATTTTCAACACAAGTTGTAGATAGATAAATTCGGATTTCAAATCATTTAACATTGACGCACTGGTTGGAATTTTTTATATATAAATATTAATATGGGAGCTTATATGTAAAAAGTGTATGCTCGGAGCTTGCATGTTAGAAGTGTATATGTTATATAAATATATACATTACTATTTTTGGTATGTGAAATTCAATACTAAAAATAGGTATGTATTGAGTATCTTAATGCATTGCGAAATTAATTTGCTAATAGCCTAATACTAATTTTGATATTTGAGTGAGAAAATAATCTTCCATGCAGCTATATTTTTATGCAAAATTTTGTCAATTGGTATACTTAGCATGTATATGGAATATTAGTTAGAACTAATTAGAGCTGATAATTTGTGTTCACGTGTCATGTTCGGGCTAACACTGATTACAGCAGACACTATTAGCCTAAACATGAACACAATACAATTAATAAACGTGCCTGAAACTTAAACATAAACACAAGCTGTATTTGGCATGCTTCACATAACATGACGCAATTAATACGATTATTAAATAGGCCGTGATGGGTTGAGCCATAAAAACATGTATATGACACATTTATGACCCAGTCAATTGAAAGTTAAAAAAAAAATGCAAGAAAAAAATTAACAGAGACCCAAAATATCTAAACTCACATGATTGGCCCTACGGTTAATGGTGGGATTGGGTGTTATATATTTTTATATTTAAAATTTAAATGTCATAAATGGACAGGTTCGCGTGGCATCGTGTCATCTCATGTCGGTACATTTACGTCTCATTTAATTAAACGTTTTAAAGCATGTTAAACGTGTTGGTGCAAATCTAGCCCGTTTATTTTCGTATTATTCGTGCTAATCCATTTATGATCATATTAATAAATGTGTAGTCCAAATATGTTTATCTTATATTGTGTCATCATATTGTATCTAAAATTACCAACCTATAACTAATTAGTTGTAACTAACTACAATATATAGTTCTAATTGCTATAAAATGGTTTGATAAACTATTGTTATGAACCATTTTGGGGCCAATATTGTAGTGAGACCCACTTTGTATATATGACGGATCTTGGTAAAGTTGCGTTCTTTATCATGAGGCAATCGAAAATCATATGTTCACATACTCAAAATGGTTGTCAGGTGCTTGAGAACGTATTGAACGTTTGTCTCTCAAGATACAATGATGATCGAGTAAGACGTCAGCATCAAAAATACTACTCTAGCAAACTTGTGCCTTCCCTCTTTCACCAGAACTCCTAGAACTCTAATAAAGCTCTAAGTCTAAGAACGAGGATGAGAGAATAAAATGAACTTCTTGATTTTTTAGGGTGTAAAGGCCTTCTTTTATAGGCTCATTAGCGGTGTTACAAAGCCATGAATTACGATAATTAATATAAAATTAATTTAGAACTATGGGAGAAAGTCAAAGGTTTGTAGCCTTTGAAATTCAAGCTTAATATGCCCATTTTCTTATCCAAGTTTATGCACTAATGTGCAAGAAATCCAATAGTCATCGATTAGTTCAAATTCTGCAAAATAACTCCATAATTTAAGTTGAAAAAAACAAATAAAGGATCTGCAAAATAGGACCTGCACAAAGGCAAGCTTAATAGGCCGACATTCACGTCGCCCATGTCGTGCAGGCATACACATTGGGCCCCTAACCTATCAGGTCGAATGGTTTGCAACCCCCCTGCGGGTGAGAAAGCCTCTTAGGGTACATGTTTTTACCCAAGAGCTATAGTGCAAACCTATTTAAACTCCACCAAAGCAATATGCCTAAGCAATATAAGACTCCAATTATTTAGTATTCTTTCAAACAAACCAACTCTAATGGGCATACTTTGAACAGTCAATTTCTCATTCACCTGATAACTATTTTCAACGTGTAAATATGATTTCAATCTCTTCGTGACTGAGAACTCAACTCTACTAAGACCATTTACATATACAAGTGGGTCCCACTCTAATATAGGCCTCAAAATGGTTCATGACAATGGTTTATCAAACCATTTTCTAAAAATCCCCCACGTGAATGGAAATTGAACAATGTTAAGGGAAAACAAAGACTCGATACGATGATAGAGTTCGATGGTCAAAACTTACATAGGATAGGTAGGCGTTAACCCTTGAACCTTTCCTTGTGAGAATATATTTACTTTATAGGATTATCAGTAGACGTGATGTTTTGCCATTTGTGTAGACGATGATATACTTCACACAGATATCTTACTGACATAGCTTAAGTTCTCATGGTTATGTTTATTTGGTCGTGAACATCTACTTGGTTCTGTAAGAGTTTCTAAATAATTAAGCCCTAGCAATTCTCTTTTGAAGTGGCCCTATTTCTCTCTCATATAGGTGATTTCTTAACTAGGAATAACTCGTATTCCTCTACTCGAAATTCCAATTCCATGCATAAGAATCACTAAAAGCAATCGCTTCACCTTACTCGTATGGATACCGCAGTTTCCATCATAGGAATAGGATATGGGGTAACCCCCACAATGATTTGACACAATCTATATATTTTAGTTGTTCCATTAAACCTAGATCTTGGGATCTCTAATCATCTAGATTGGGTTTTTATTGTTTTAACCTATTCATTCATGGGCATAAGACTCATTCCTCTCGATGATTTCTCAGCTTGATCTCTATTCAAACCTTTAGTTAACGGATCCACAATATTCTCTTTTGACTATACATAGTCAATGTCTATAACACCAATTGAGATCAATTGTCTGATAGTATTATGTCGACAACGTATGTGTCTTGACTTACCATTATACATGGCATTCTATGCTCTTCTAATAGCCGCTTGGCTATCACAGTATATATTTATGGCAGGCACAAATCCAAGAAATGTCGTAGTCCTTCAACCTTTTCGTGCATTTATCCTAAGGCTATAATTCAGATTCCATCATGAATCTGGTTATCAGTGTTTGCTTAGAGGATTTCCATGACACTATGGACCTCCTAAAGTGAATACATATATGTTGGTAGCTTTAGAATATTTTATATCAGATATCTAGCTTGCATCTGAGTATCCTTCTAAAACAATAGGATCTCTAGTATAGTGCAATTGATAACAACGAGTATATCATAAGTACGTCAGTCCTCTAACAATTGCTTTCTAGTGGATAGCTCTCGAATTACTCATGAATCTGTTCAAACTACCCACAATATAGGCAATGTCTGGTCTTGTACAATCCATCAAGTACATCATCCTATCTATCACTCTAGCATATTCCATTTGAGATACACTATCTCCTCTATTCTTAGACAGATGTTGACCCAAATCAATCAAAAATCTGACAATACCAATCAAAAATCTGACAACACCCAAATCTTTCTTGCTAATTTGTCAAGTATCTTGTCCACATAATATGATTGTCTCAATATGCAACCAGCAGGTGACCTTGTGATTTTGATCCCTAAAATTATATCAATTGGTCCCACGTATTTCATGTCAAATCTTGAATTCAACATGTCTTTGATAGATTTGATAATCTGATCATTGTTACCCACAATTAGTATGTCATTTGCATACAGACAGAGTATAACATATCCATCTTCTGTATTTTTGTCATAAACATACTTGTCACATTCAATGATTTTAAAGCCATTTGTCAACATTACTTTGTTAAATTTCTCGTACTATTGTTTCGGTGCTTGCTTAAGTCTATACAAGGATTTCACCAGCTTACAAACTTTCTTTTCTTGCCCTAGAGCTACACAACCCTCATGTTGTTTTGTAAAGATTTCTTCTTTAAGATTTCCATTAAAAAGCTGTCTTTACATCCATTTGATGAACTTCAAGATTCCGTAGTGCGGCAACCACTGGTATCATTTTTATAGATGTTATTCTCAGTCATAGGAGAATAGGTGTCAAAGTAATTAAAGCCTTCTCATTGTTTGTAATCTTTTATTACAAGTCTGGCCTTATATTGGTCAATTATTCCATCTACCTTCATTTTTTGTTTGAAAATTCATATAGAACCTAGTGCTTTATTTCTTGGAAGAAGATCCACTAACTCCCAAGTATGATTCTACATGATGGAATCAATCTCGCTCTTTATAGCCTCTGTCTATAAAAGACCCTTAGTAGAGCTTACAACTTCTTTATATGCTTGAGGTTTAGCCTCTAGCATATAGGTCTATAAAATCTGGTCCAAAAGACTTTTCTATCCTCACTATTTCGCTTCGTCTAGGCTTTTCTTTCACCTCCTCAAACTCATTATCTTGTTCTTGGTCTTGACTATCTTCCTCAATAGTCTCAAACGTTCATTTTGATGAACTCGGTTCATTCCTCTTAGCTTTATGCAGAAATACATGTTCAAAGAAAGAAGCATTCCTAGACTCCATTTTCATGTTCTTGTGAATGTCAAGGCTTTAGACTCATACACAAGGAACTGATATGCACTGCTATTGTAGTGCGTAGCCAATGAAGATGAAATCAATGTTTTAGGACCTAGTCTCATCTTCTTTGGTATGGGTGACATTACTTTGGTAAGGCATTCTCACACTTTTAAATACTTGTAGGAAGGCCTCCATTCCTTCTATAACTCATAAAGGGTCTTATCTACATTCTTTCAGGGAATCCTTTTATAAAAGGTAGTTAGCAAACAAAACGGCTTCCCCTCATATAATCTGAGACAAACTAGAACTTATCAATATTACATTCATCATATCCTTTAGGGCACCATTCTTGCGTTCAACCACACCATTTGACTAAGGAGAATAAGGTGGCGTGACCTCCTAAATAATTCCATGTTGTGAACAAAATTCACCAAATAGTTTCCACATATTCACCACCATAGTCACTTCTTACCATCTTAATCTTTTTATCAAGTTGATTCTCAACTTCTTGCTTAGAAAAGGCAAACTTTTCTACAGCTTCGTCTTTGCTCTTTAGCAAATACACATAGCAATATTTCTTGTTGTCATCGATGAAAGTGACAAAATACTTGTTACCACCTCTGGGCTTGAATAAATTTTAAGTCATATACATCGATATGAATTAGATCAAGTGGTTCAGTATTTCATTCAATTGTTTAAAATGATGACCTTGTTAATTTTGTTTCTACATAAGTTTCACACTTATGTTTGGAATCAATATGAAACTCGGGTGTATGATCCAAGTTAATTAATCTAGCAATGTATCATAATTAACATATCCTAGTCTATCGTGCCATACATTAAAAGAATCAAGCATATAAATGGAAAACTTTCTCTTTTTATTCATAGCATTTGGTTTTATAGCAATAGCATTCATTTTCCACATGTCATCCTTTACATAACCCTTTCCCATATACACTTTATATTTAGACAAAACTATTTTCTAGGACTCAAACACCATATTAAAATCATGTCGGCTTAGTATTGTCTCAAAAATGAGGTTCCTCTGGATCTCAAGCACGTACAACACGTTGTATAGCTTTATTTCCCGACCTGATGTCATCTTCAAGGACATCGTTCATTGACTCTTGATCTCAGATGTTACAGAGTTGCCCATGTAAAGCTTCTTTCCAGTCTCTAAGGGTACCATATCAATAGATGCAGCTCTCTCAGAACAAATGTGGCATGTGGCCTCAGTATCTAGCCACCACTCCTTCGAGTTGGAGTCCACAAGATTGACCTCAGAGACCATAGCCGAAAGACTAATGTTAGACACCTCCTGGGTGATAGCATCCGCCATAATAACCTCCTTTTTCTTGCTTTTTGACAGCCTATAATCTGTTCACTTGTGCCCTGTCTTGTTGTAGTTGAAGCACTTTCCTTGAAATTTTGATTTCAAAACTCCATCCTTAGATCCTAACTTGAATTTGTTGTTCTTTTTCTTCTTGGAGCCATTATCATGCTCCACCATATTAGCCTTAATAGTCTTAAAATAGATCTTCTCTTCAAGACGAACAGGTTGCTGCAACTATACTGAAAATCATGCGTTTAATGTATGTTTTTATTCTGTTCTCTGGCTCTCAATAATTACTTGCTTTGCCTTGTCTTGTTTTATTATATACATATTTGCTTGGTTGCATGTTTCGATTTTATTGATTATTGCGACTGCAGTTTTAAATGCTTTAGTTTATTAAGTTTCCTTTGTATTCGCATCCGATCAATGACTACAAAATCGATTAATTTTATTCTAATTGTGTTTGTTTGCCTCTTAATATATAGATGTTTTGGTTCCTACTTCTAGAAAAAAAAAAGAAAAGAAAAGTATACATTAACGTTTTGCTATATACTATTTAGAACATTTTGTGATTAGGCTTTATTTAGTTGCTTTTTTAAGGAAAGTGTACATTTAACCCTGCCTCGATACTTAGATTCTGTGTTTTATTCGATTGAGGGTTTTTTGTTGTACTTGTTTCTTCTTTTGTAATATTTTGTTAATAACAACTTGTTAGTTTATTTTTCATATTATATGCATTTTTGCTAACACTAACCAATTTGTCAAATGATCCATTCATAATTATCAAAAAATGTCAATTAAAATATAGCATTTAAAATAATATTAAAGCACAAAATATGATAGCACATTGTATCTCAATTTTACACTTTTTAATAGTAAACAACAATATTAACATTTGAAATGGTCAATTTTACACAAGCTTTTGCACTACCACACACTAAACAGCTAATAAGACACAACAAGCTTATGATACAAAGTTAAGCCTGTATGTTCTTAATACACCAATGAGTACTTGAAAAAATAAAAAGAAAAAACACCAATGTTAAAACACCATACTACCAAAAATAGCAAAATGACTATAAGGTGAATTCAAATAGCATAATTGATTCCTGGTTGTATTGTATAGCTTATTGGTCAAACTACACACAACTTTACAGTGAAGTAGGATTTGAATCTTCCCCTCCCAAAAACAAAAACAAAAACAAAAACAAAATAACATGTTATAATAAACGACACGTCGTTTTGGCGTGTCCCCAAGCTCGTTCTGTCTTCCAAAACCGTCCCAAGTCCCACAACGACATCAAAAACGACGTAGTTGGATGTGAAACCATAAAAACCGGAACAACAGCCACGAGTCCTCTTTCTCTGCACTGCGGACTGCAGAGAGAAAGAGAAGGAAGCGATAATGGCGCGAGGCCTAATTTTCTCGCTCCGAATGGGGTCCACAACGCTTCTTCCCAACCCATCATCAACCTTCCTTTCTCTCTCCACAATTCCATCTCTGTCCCTCCGCCATTACCACCACCACCACCACCAGCAATACAGCCATCTTCGTCTTCCTCCGCTTCGCTGCTTCTATCAGTGCGCTTCTTCTGCGCCGAACGCCATCGACATCACCAACTACCGCCAAGCCTTCTCCGCCCGGATGGCCATGGCCGGCCTTAAGCCTCACCACCGAATCGGTGAGTTTCTCCTTGGTCCTTTGTCTTCTTCAGTTTCAGCTGATAAATATCTTTAATATTGTTGCTTGCACCTCAAACTATTTGTTTTTTATACAATATACCATCAACTATCAATCTCAGACAAAATACACCCTGAATTTTAATCACAAAATTTGTATGTTAATTTTTTGGGTAAAACTCGTCATTTTGAGAACAAATTGAAACTCAACCTGTGAAAAAAAATACTTAATGAAGATCAAAAGGCAACTATTAGATCTTAATTGCTAATGATTTTAAAGTTCAATACATATTGTACCTAGATTAAAAGTTCAAGGTGCATTATACAAAAAGTGAATAGTTCATGTAATTTACTCTGAAGGAAAGTTTTTCTTTTTTCTGCAGATTCAGCTAAAATTCATGGTTTTTTTTTTTTTTTGGTTAATTTATAGCTCTGGGGGTCTCTGGCGGACCAGACAGTATGGCACTGTGTGTTCTAGCTGCCCATTGGAAGAGCGATGGCCTGAGTGTTAGTCATGACTGTGATGGCTTCATTGATGGACTTTTGGTTATAATTGTGGATCACGGCCTACGAGCTGAGAGCAAGGAGGAGGCTAACATTGTATCTCGTCGCGTCTCTAGGATGGGTACATTCACCTTTTCTTTTTCATATATATATATATATATATATATATATCTATATATCCAATGCAATATCAAATTAGTGTGCTAATGTCATATTTTAACATTTGAGTGAAAAATCACCCTCTAATCTAATCTAATGCTATCCTTGGTGCTAAATTTCACATATGTTATATTTGGTGGCAAATTTAGCACTTGAGTGTAGCATATGTTAAATTCTAATGTTTCGTTGTTATTGGTTGATTTATTTACCTATCTCATTTAATCATACTACAACAATGACATTTTCAAATTTTTTAATATTAAAATTTTACTTTTACATCTTTCAAAGCGTAGATATAGCATTTGAGGGCAGTACAAATAAAAATAACATATCGAATATGTCATTTTATTATTTTTGGTGCCAAATATAGCATTTGCAACAACATTACCATGAATTGTCTAAGTTGTGGCAAATAAGATGCATACATTGTGTAGGAATCAGATGTGAGATTGCCCATTGTGAGTGGTTGGATGGTCGACCAAAACAAGGCCACTTGCAGGAAGCAGCTCGTGAAATGAGGTGGTTATTTTCTGTTTTCTGATCAATATAAGTTTGTAGTTTAAGTTGTTGAAAAATGATTTATGATTCTTCTGAAGTGGGCTTTGTATTTCAGGTACCAACATTTTCAGAAAGTTTGTATCAAAAACCAGATCAGTGTCTTACTTATTGCACATCATGCTGATGACCAGGTGTGTGCAGCATCATTTTGGTTAGTTTATCTAAATGATATTGAAGTTCAAAAGTAGGGATTGGCTTGTATTTAAAAAATTACAGAATATATATCAATTCTTAAGGCTTGTAGACGAATGCTATGAGTACTGATTGTTGTGCACGCTGCAGGCTGAGTTATTTGTTCTCAGACTATCGCGCGACAGCAGTGTGCTAGGACTTGCTGGAATGCCATTCGTTTCTCAGATATTCTCCTCATACATGCATTCTTGTGATTCAAAGGATTATGGTATTCTTCTTGTGCGACCGCTTTTGGATTTCTCAAAAGAAGACATGTACAAGGTTAGTGGCATAGAGTGTCTCCGTCTTTTTCAATCCGGATGGGCTTGGAATTAAAATGGTCATGTTATTAGTTCATTTGCAGATATGTCAAGGAGGTGAACAGAATTGGGTGGAAGACCCAACCAATCAAAGCCTGCTATATGCTCGTAATAGGATCCGAAGATCGTTAAGAAACTGTTCATCATGTGAGTTTTAGCAAGAATGGCTCCAAGTTTAGTCTGATTGATGGCTTTAACTCAAAGTCTTATCTTGTCTCACATGGATTTTTGAATTCTATATGCTTTATATATGTGATGCTCCATAATCGGTAATGCTGTTTGGTCTTTTCTTATTGATAACTGGTTTTTCATGCTTCAGCTACATTCAAATCCGAGCTACAAGCAGTTATTTGGGCCTGTCAACAGACACGGCTATACGTTGATAATGAATGCTCCAACTTGATAAATAGAGCAGTAACTGTTATGGATGTGAGTTCTTTTGACTGTTCATTCCTTCAAACCATTTGTATGCACTGATAAACTATAATCAGTAATTTTACACGGACTTATTCCAAATATTTTCAAACATCTTGTATAAATCTCATTTGGCCTTTACTGCTTGCAGCTTGGCTATGTTGTCATTGATTTGGAGATTCTAAATCAGTCAAAAATTGAAAACATATGCCTGTCAAGGTTTATTGCTTTGATTTTGCAGGTATTTAATATAATCCTTACCTTGTAATCTTCTTTGTATCTCGACTATTTTACTAAAATACTTGTAAACTTCAAAGATGCATAGCAATTCACTTTTGATACTCTACTTTGATAACTCAGTTTGTATCGCAAAGGAACAGGCCAATTAGAGGTAGTGCTTCAAAGTTGCTTTTACACTACATGCGTACCTTCCCATGCAAGGTAACCTCGCTACATTATTTTGCTATTTGCTAATTTGTCACATATGCTTCTCGAACGTAGGTGCTGCTTATAGATTAACACTTCATTCTTAAATATTCTTTGAACTCTCTCTTTGTTGATAATGAAGTTTCTGTGTTGTCATGTTAGCGTTCAATCTGCAGTCTGTAACTGATATCATTCTCGCGTTCTTTTTTTTTTTTTTAATTAATTTGCGTGTTAAAATCTTTCTTTCTTTCTTGCAGACCTCTCTTACGGCTGCTGGTTGTTACCTTTGTCCAGCTCCCGGATCAAAAGGCACCAAAGCCCTGGTTTGTTGTTCTGTTGATAATCCTCTGCCTCGAACAAACAAGTTTGTTAATGTTCAGTCTTATTTTGAACATCAACACCAAAATACAAATGACGCAGAGCAAATCATAGCAGGTAGCAAAATGTGTTTGGACTGCTTGGTTCCAGATGCATCGGAAGTGCATTTTCTGGACATAAAGTCCAAATCAGTTCTAACTGAAGCTAGAAGACTCAATATGATTAGGGAGTCAACGTACGAAAACATCAATCTATTGCAAAGTGAAGAAATTAAATATTTCAGATCTGAAAAGAAAGGGAAATCAGAATTGGAGTCAAAAGGTGAAGTAAAATCCATCAGAATGTATTCTGAAAAACTAAATCCCGGGCAAGTTTGTTCCTTCATGAACCGATTCTTCGTTACATGGAAAATACCCGAGGAAGCCGATTGTGAGCATGGTGTAGTTGGGGAAAGTTGGCACCATCATTTCAGGTCATGCGTGGTTGGTGATAAAATGGTAGCCGAGGTGCGCCACATGGCAGAATCTGACTGGCTGTATCTTGCCAACCTGTTGAAGAGTTCAGCTAGCAGAGATGGTAGAGATGGGACAAACTTATGTTTGGATTACGCAAGGCAGTCAGCACAAAGGGCTCTTCAAATTCTGAAGTCCATTCCAGTTGCTGCAAGAAGAGGCCTACCTGTTCTAGTCAATAGTCAAGGACTTCTACTAAGCATCCCGGTAGGTAACTTAAAAGGTTTCTGTTGTATTTTAACTTCATTCAAATCATTACAAACTGCCACTAAAAGTTTACACTAAAGCTAAACTTTTCGTCTTTAATTCCTTTGAGCATTGTCTTTGTTAGAGTTTTCTGAATCTCATTTTCCTTGACAGAGCATTCGCTTCAAACATTGCCCTCGGTTAGATGTAACCGCAATATTCAAGCCAAGAGTACCCCTTGGAGGAGGTCATAGTTTTTTCAGATAAGAACTTCATATATTGGGTTGTATGAGCCGTAGGAAGTAGAGGGGCTAGCACAGATGAGTTGCAAGAGCAACATCTTCAAATGAAGGACTTGCTATGACTTACGAGGCCATGATTAGCAAGCAAATCATTACAAAGAGCAGTTTTCTGGTCACCGAATGATAAGATGGTTTTCCAATCTCACCAACTCCTGACCCGTTAGCACACCAGTGAACTAACAATTTGGCAACATCATTAGAACTTATTAGTTCCAATTGTTATGGTATAAAGTCCTTATATGTTATAGTATTTTGGTTCTAACCACGTTCTCAAACACACTCGTTACATTTTTGGCTTTGCATGATCTGTGAATTACTCTGTAAAGTAGTTTTCACAGCTTCACATTCATCAATAAATATTCGTTCCTATATATTCTTGGTTTATTTCCTGCACTACAATTTTCTGTACGCAAGCAATTGTGTAGGACCTATGCACCATAAGCAAGTGCTGAAAATAAACGTTGAGCAAAGATATACAATAACCTTTCGGCAAAATTGAAAGGTTTTGCCCTATGTTTTTTATAGAATTGGACATGGTCTGTTTACAGGTTGTAAAAGAAGAGAGTAAATGAAAAGAAACAATTGTATCGTTCCCACGATGCCGACTTCAAAATTTGAAGTTGGTAGTTTTCTGAGGGATCATAATTTCTTTGCCCCCAAACAAGTATCCGTTACAAAATTTTTGTTGTGACAGTGAAGAAAAGGGTTAGAATAGGAAGGCAAAGAAGAAAGAAAAATCATAATCTTCTCTGACCTCCTCGCTCCTTCAACGAGTCTAAAGACTTGAACCATTGCTTCCAAGCAGCATCCTTTTGCTGCTCAAGCCACGACAGAAAAGCACTATCCAACAGGCTGAAGATATTGACATACAGGAGCTGATACCTTACCGGAACATAACGGAAATTCACAGCCTGAATAACCGGCCAGACACTGCTCTCCAATATCAAGGCTGGAAGGAAATGTCTCTTCACATCTTCCTTCACTTGCTGAACACTCTTTCCCACGGAAAGTCCCATGTACGTGAAAAAGACAAACAGATAGAACGGGGCATAGATAATGCCATCCGCTGCAAGTTTAGTCGCCACAAAGCGCAATGACTTTGGCTGTTGGCAAAGCTTCAGCCTTAAAAACTTGTCCAAGCCTTCATACCTACAAAGGAAAATGACTAGCCCCCATAAAAAACTTGTGTGAAGCATTCTCAGAAGCTCAAGTTTATCTTTTGATATTGCAGATATACAGGTCAAACTGGATAACTCAACAAAATTCGACCTAGAGAACAAAGTTTCATCAGTCGAGGATTATTCAATAACATAGAAAGTACATCAATCCAGTTCATGATAGGTTCTCATTTTCAGTTTTAAAATTGACCACAAAGAACCACAGATCAGTATCCATATTAAAGGCTATATTGTGTCCTGCTAGTCCCTCCGTGGTTGAAAGACAGTCCTCACAGGCTCACACCAAGGCATCTTTTACTTCTAAGGAGTTGAGATGTTTATTTATGGGAAACAATGAAACATAACAATAAAAGGTTCAGCGACTTGCAAGGCAAGCGCTTCAGATGAATCACACATAAAGATGCTTACGGTAACTAATCCCAGGTGAAAAAGATAGAAAACACGAACCAGAAATGGCCAACCGGTCCAACAAAGCCAAAGCCGAACGTGCTTGTGATGGCTACACGTTTCCAGTTGATTCTAAAATCTGCATCCGCACCCTGATACATTAAACATTGGTTGTCATGTAATTTTTGCAAGGAAACTGATTGATACACGATTACTTGATTCAGCCCAAAAATATATATTCTTCAACTTCTCCAAAACGGAAAGTACCAGAAATGCAGTAACAGTAAATGCCACAATAACACTAGCTCGTTTGGGAAGGCAGTTGTAGTTCCAACCAACTTTTGTAATAGTATTTTATTTACAAAATTAAACCAATAAGTTGGTTAACGTGGTTTTAACTGCGTTCTCAAATGGCTATTAACTCTCAAACGGCTATTAACACCAATCTATGACGTAAATAGAAACGGAAACTACAACTACATAATAATGTTTTTTTTTGCATGAAGTAGATCCTATTATAGAAACTTGTAGAGATTGAGATATTTGCAGCATATTGAAATTCACCATTATACCAGAAAGTAAACTTATACTAAACAGCACTTGTTCATGAACTCGTTAGCTCATATCCCGTTAGGCGTTAGCTATAATAACGACGCTTTTATACTATTATGCAATCCTCTAAGCAATGACAAACATCATACCAATTATCTTAAGGCCATTTAAATTTCGAGAAAATTGTTGAAGATTCCTAGTAAAAGAGGGAATTGCTAGCCTAGGCACAGGAAATTATATGACACCTTTTTTAATGGAATAACATGTAAGTTACCCAAACAGTCAACACCAAAAAGCTCGACAGTTGTATACGAAGGGAAATATATATATATATATTCAAAAAAGTAACCGAATTTAGATAAAAAACGATATACCCAGAAATGAAAAAGCCCTAATACAACAAAGGAATCACAGAGGAGAAGTTGAAAAAGAAAATGATTAAAGCAGAAGTGGGTTTTTTGGACGAGAATACCCACAGAAATTTGAAGACGTCTTTTAGCGGCGGAGTGGGTGATGTATTGAGCGGCAATGTCGCCGACGCCCCAAAGAAAGCCGGAGCTGATGACTTGAGTCTTCACCGGGTGATAAGCCAGGCAGTTCTGATACCAGTTCCACAACCCCAACATCATCATCCAAAAAAAAAGGGTGTTGTGGTAGAGAAAAAGGGTATTATGGTAGAGAAAAAGGAATATGAATGATAACAGAAGTAAGTTCCTAATACATATTTTGAGAACCCATGTCCTATTTATGACCAACTTGTCAGGCGACGTGCGTGTTTTTTAGTGAAAAAAAAATCGTTTGTCTAATTTATTTATTTGTTTTTTGGCTCTTTCGTCAAAAATATCCTCTCATTTCGTTATCGTCCATTTGGGAATGGCTATTAGCAATTACACACATTCTTTCAATTTTAGGGACTAGCCAAAGCAAAAACCTTATAAAGCCCCATAAACTCAAAAATTTTTCCAAAGTCAAGGAGATAGGCGTTAGATATGTATTTGTTAGGGGTTAGGGGATATTTTGACAAAAGAGTCAAAAAAAAATTTGAATTAGACAAATGATTTTTTTTATACTAAAAAACATGTTTTTCTATGTAGTAAAACTATTTTAATTTTTTACAGAAAAATAAGAAAAAGACTTATAGCAAGAAAAAGAACCTCAACAACAAAGATTTAAAAAAAAAAACTAGAGCAGTTTTCATGTCCAAAAAAATTATTTTTTGATGCTAAAAAACTACAAAAAAAAGATCATTTTGCCAAAAAGGCTTTTTCTTAAAGTTACTTTTCAAAATTTCTCCGAAATGAAGTGAAAGCAAACAAGTTTTATTTTTTAATAATCGAAATTGGAAAGATGCCCTTTGAATTATTTGTATCTAATCATATTTGTTAAAAAAATGCATTATTCTGCTTATATGATTAGTAGGTTCCATTTTTCAATGGGATAATGTATAAAACATTAATATGTAGCAAATGATGGATTTTTTTTTCTTTGATTGATTATGGAGTGCCAACTGCTTCATTCATTATATTTCAACAGTTTTTTTGACAATTTAATTAATCTTTGTCCTGTTAAGATAATTTTGAATCTTTTCCTCTGCAATTTGCATTCTTTCTTTTTTTTTAACAAAAATCCAGGGTTTACATTAGTTGTATCATAAAATATGTTGAAAATCAAACATATTTTAGGTTTAGCACTTTTAAGTAATCAAATCCAAAAATATTACATGGTCAAGAAGTTAATATGAGTTTAATTTGAGTCTTGCTCTACAAAAATCATATTTGTGGCATTGCTCTCTTTCTTTTTGGTGGAAACCTTTTGGGGACTGGTGGGAGGAAGAAAGTGGATGGTTCAATCCATGTGAAAATGCAAAGTATAAAGTACTTGGGAATGGAATGAAATTGTTTGGCCCACAAATAATAAAATTTATAAAAGCTCATACATACTCAAATTGGTTGTTCTTTTTTCCCCCCTTCTGTACACTCAAATAATCTCCATAAAACTCTAAACTGAAAAACGACACCGTTTTATTTAGGATACTTAAGAGATTCTTATCTTATTGTTATATAATTTTGACCTTGGGTGTTATGGGTGCCTTGGCGAAATCTGGTCCACGGAATATCTCCTGTTTGGTACCTTTAACAGCCTCAAAAATTGTCCAGAAAATCTCAATATGAAAGAAGTGTGTGGATAAGAATCTCTACTGGATTGTCACAACACAAACACTTTGGCGCTACTATACAATATTGCTACTACCTGCCTTTCAAACTACATGGGCTATCACATGCACAACACAGTGGCCAATAACCACGCAACTTCATCTCTCTTCCTAAATTCTGTTGACGGGGACAAAATCATCAACAACTCATTATTTATGTTTGACTTCTCATGTGCTCTTCAAACTATTTTTTCTTTCTTATATTTTGGTCAAATGTATCGCTTGAATGTATTGGAACATAATTGATGAGGTTTTAGGATTTCAAACTAGGGTGTCCGGCTAATGGTGGAAACTATTAATGGGAATATTTATTTACTTTAGCACGTAAAAATTTTACATTGTAGCAATTTTTTTTTTTTCATTGTAGCATATAAGAGCTTTACACTGTTTATAATTGAGTTTTTGGTTCACGCCACCTAGAGCCAAACACTTACATTTTCTTTTTTTCTGTATGTTTAATGCATTGATGTTGATCATAGTGGGAAGTCTCAAGTACCCAAATGGAATTATATCGTAATTTAGTTCAGATTACAGATTGTTGCAAAATGGAAGTTGGGATGTTGAAATACCCTTTACTGTTAAGAATTAGACGCCATTATTTTACATTTCCAAAAGGATAAAAATGCAGAAGAGAATCAAACTAGAAAGAACTTGCAAGATTTGTAGCGACCCTTAGAATTTTGCTTTCTCTAACACCCCTCTCTTAATCCTAAAATTGCTGTGTTTTTTTGTGTCATGGCAATGATTAGACTCCACGACTTAACAATCCTATTGTCTTTAACAATTAGGCGTTTTAGTAAAGATTTGACCATTTTGGAGCCTCGTGTTGGATTCAAGTATCACAATTTCAAGCGCCAAATGCCACCCTTTTCTAGTCTTTGCATTAATCATCTATTTAGATTAAAAAAAATTCTCCTTTTATCTTTGTCAATCAGAAGGTGGAAGGGTTTCTTTTTATCTTTATGTGTAAGGTCTTTTTCTGGGACTATGTTGATACTGCAATGCCAATTTTGTGTTGGTGAAATGTTTCTTAGGATTTTTTGAGGAATTTATGATTTCATATGTCCTGCACAGAATCCATTCGGTAGACGATGTCTCTTTAACTGTGTTTGCAAAATGTGAAGATTGGGCTGAAACAACTTCTGTGTTATGGTCTGGCAGTCAAAGTCTGATCTTTTCAAGGAAGGCGGTCGGCAGATAATTTTGAGGTGCTTGTGGAAGAGAACTCCGAGAAGGTCGTTCCATTATCATGGGTAGACACTAAGAAGGAACCATCACAAGCAAGGAGCTGGTCCAGCCATCTCCAATCGTGGTACCATATAATTGCAATTAATTCTAACATATTCATTATGTCTTTTTCTTTTTACTTTTTGAATATAAGCCTCTGGATTCTTTTTGGCTGCATTATTTTCCACCTTTTTTAGCTTTCTTTAGTTTACAAGAATTGACAGAATAAGGGAAAGAAGAGACCTACTGCTTCCTTTGTTCACAAGAAAATAATAACTAGACATCATCAATCATCATGCTTTGTTGAGTTACTATTTGGAGCATTTTGGTAAGACATTTGTTGAAAAGTTGCAATTCTTAAATCAACTTATTTTCAAAGATAGCGTGTCGAGTTTATAGGTTGTCAATCTGCTGCCTATTACTAGGCTTGAGCATCAAGTAAATCCAGAATGTGGTTCTCTGAAACGAGTTTTAAAATAAAGTTGCGTGCCATGTGTTATTCTGAATTATAATGACGCTTGATTCTTTGAATCCCATCATTCATTCATGCATGTTTAGATGTAGCAATGCCTAAATTATGATCGTTTGTGAACTTCTTAGGAACCACATCTGCACAAGAAGGACAAAGTACACGTGTTCTTGAACTCCATTGATTCGCATATCCAATCACACTGCCAGGTCTGTTTGGGAAAAAACAGCTGCCGAACTGTTCGTTCAAGAACAAAACTAAGGAAGGTTTTGATTGAAAGGGGAAGGCCTCATGAAGTCCAAACCATCTTCAACACCCTAGTAGAAGAAGGACACAGGCCAACTCTAATAACACACACGACACTTGTAGCTGCGTTGACCTGCCAGAAACGCTTCAAGTCAGTTCCTGCACTCCTTTCCAAGCTGAAAGAAAATGGTACGAAGCCCGACTCGAAACTTTACAATGCCATGATAAATGCTTTTACCGAGTCTGGGAAGGTAGACGATGCCATGAAAATCTTTCGGAGAATGAAGAAGAACGGATGCAGGCCTACTACCAGTACTTTTAACACCCTCATTAAAGGATATGGGATTGCTGGTAAGCCCGAAGAATCTCTGAAATTGCTAGAGCTTATGTCAAAGTATGAAAATGCTAAACCAAATGACAGGACCTATAATATTCTCGTTAGAGCTTGGTGTGACAAGAAGAAAATAGATGAAGCATGGAATATGGTGTATAAGATGGTTGCCTCTGGTGTGCAACCCGATGCTGTCACTTATAACACATTAGCAAAGGACTTATGCTGAGAATGGGCAGACATGGAAGGTGGAAAGGATGATTTTGGAGATGGAGAGCAACAAAGTTCGTCCGAACGAGAGAACTTGTAGCATCATCATAAATGGGTATTGTAAAGAAGGAAATATGGAAGATGCCATGAGGTTTGTGTACAGGATGAAGGAGATTGGTGTGCATCCAAATCTTGTAGTTTTCATCTCTCTCATCAAGGGATTCCTGGACATTACGAACACAGGTGGAATCAACGAGTTAAGTTCGAACTCTGATACTCTTTTGTTGGTCCAATCCCTTTCTCTCAAGTTTTAAGTGTTAATCAATGCGTCAAGTGAATTAAGACTGCAATTGTTTGTCGGCGTTATATTGTGTCTCTGTCTTCCTCGTCACAATAACAAAAAATATTAATAGCTATTACAAAGGAGAATTAGTATTTCATGTTATGCTCGATGGTCCTTATGTTGCAATCAGAATTCTCAGTTTAATCTGTAAGTATGTGAAACATTTGAACTTAGATAGAATCATAAATTGGACAGGCACTGTCATTGATGAAAGAATATGGGGTCAAACCTGATGTTATCACATTTAGCATCATCATGAATGCATGGAGCTCTGCGGGCCTCATGGACAAATGCCAGGAGATCTTCAATGACATGTTGAAATCAGGTATAGACCCTGACATTCACGCGTTCAGCATTCTCGCGAAAGGCTACGTACCGGCTGGTGAGCCAGGGAAGGCCGAGTCACTTCTTACTTCAATGAGCAAATAAGATGTGCGTGCAAATGTTGTGATCTTCACAACCATTATCAGTGGGTGGTGCAGTGCAGGGAAAATGGATTTTGCCATGAGGGTTTACGAGAAAATGTGCGAAATGGACGTCTCCCCGAATCTCAAAACTTTCGAGACCCTAATATGGGGATATGGAGAAGCAAAGCAGCCATGGAATGCAGAAGAGTTGCTCCAAGTTATGGAACAGAAAGGCGTTTCCCCTGAAAAAAGCACTTTTCGACTTGTTGCTGAGGCTTGGCGTGCAATAGGTTTTATCACTGAAGCCAAGAGAATTTTAAATGAAGCAGAAGAAGAAAAGGAAGTTTTACCAAGAACAACAAAGGATGAGATATCATTGGAAAGTTTGGAGACAATCTATAAGAAACAACACATAAGAGCTTCTTCTTCTTATCCTAACATCATGAGGGGCCAGATGGTTTCAAAAGGATTTGAGTACTCATTTGAAGGCATTCAAAACGTCTTCAAATCTATTGTTCTGCCTCATACAAGTGCATTGAGAGTGCAACCAATGATCGTTTGTCGAAAGCAATCACAAGGTCTTATCGGACTGCATGGGAACTTTGTAAATAATTGTAGAGTGGTCTTTTTATAAATTAATTGATGGGGATTTGAGGAAATGCAGGATCCTATGTTGGCAAGGGAGGAAATTCTGTTCTATCCAATTCGATTTTTATTGGTTCCTTGAAGTTTAGGAGCCTTGAAGATTCTTTGCTGTTCAAAGTTGCTGATTATTTTGTTTGCAGCATACCAACATATATACAAACCTTCACTTTCTGTTGCAAGTCAACTGTACGTAATCATGTAATTTGCTTCATGAAAAACAAACAGCTTTTGTTAAATCCTTGATATATATATATATATATATATATATGTATGTATGTATGTATGTATGTATAGTCAATGAATATTTTTACTTTGGAAACAAAAGGTTTTGACGACCCCATTTGTACTTTATTTTTAATTTTTAATTTTTAATTTTTGTTCTCAGCTATCCGTCATGATAAACCTCATCTACGACAGCCTTTTTCCTCATGTTCATGGTTTTCCTTGAAACGCATGAGATAAAATGCTGAGAAAATAGTTCCTGAAATCCACTAAAGGATTTCCTTCCATGATCCCTTTGGCGTCAAAAGTAAAATCTGCAGTGTCGGGATGTCATTGTTTTCATTTCATTAGGATGCAACTTATTTATTTGGAGGATCACAGAGCGACTAGCCAACAAGGCATCATTTATAGTATTTACCAATGCGATAATTAGTAGTGGCACGGGCGAGAAAAATATTTTCAATAGTGACATCATATAAAACACGAAAAATAAAAAGAAATTAGATTGCGTAACTTTTTATGGTCATTTTAAAATAAATGATTATACTTTTTAAAATTAAGCAAACGGCTATTTATCAATGATAAATTGAGTTTATCTGATAAACTCGACAAACTTAATTTATCAATGATAAATAATTATTTGTCTAATTTTAAAAAGTATGATTATTTATTTTAAAAATACTTTTAAAAAGGTTAATTATCTCTACATCTCAAAAATAAATAACTAAGTGAATAATAGGTGAGACATAAGTAGAATTCCTTAACATTAAGTACCTCTTAATTAAATAAGGACAACTTTTCAAATCCTTAGAATTTACTAGTTGAAAAGTAGCGCGCTCCGCGGAAGCATATTAAGCATGTTATGTTAACAAAAAGAGAAAAATTAAAAATTAAAAATTAAAAAACAAAACGTTTCGGAAAGCAAAAAGCGAAAAAAACGTTTCGAGAAAGAACATAATTAAAAAAACGTTTCAACTGGCGTTCAACTGTCCCACCACAGCTGCGTCTTCGCGTGAATCCCCCAAGCCCAACCTCGAATCTCCCTCCACGTGCCTGTCATCATCGCCGTAGCTCCATCATTGTCACAGAAGTCGCTGGTGTCACAGCTTCATGGAGAGCCCACTGGTATTCCAGCCAAAGGAGGAAGAGGGGACTTCCTTGGGAATTCTCAAAAAATGTTTGAAATGTTTATTATTTAATAAAAAAAATGTTTAATTTTAAAATCTAAATAGTATTATTCATTATATTGATAATTAGTATTTTTAAAATTAAATTTAAGTTTTATTTATATTAATAATTTCTATTAAAAAATATTTGTGTAAAAAAACATACCATCATGTACACTCAAACATCATTTCAAAAACATTCTTAATATATTTCTTAAAACATTTCTATTTTTAGATTTTTCTAAAAACAAAAAACAAAATGAAAAAACTACAAAACTATAAGTGTTTAAAAGAAACACGTGATTTTAAAAATACTATACGCTTGAATATTTTTAAAAAATATGCTATTTGTTTAATTAAAATTGTAGTATTTAATACAAATTTCTTGTTTGTTTGGCACTCTAGAGATCCATCAAGCCCTTTATATAGGATTTACTCGATTTCAAAGACAGAATAGAGCAAAGGTGGTGTGCAGCTGAAATTTAGGGAGTATTTTTTTAGATTTTTTAAACGTAATAACCAACAAGGAGAATAAACGACATGCATGTTAAAGGGCGAAAAAGAAACGACGACGAGAAAAGGACATTGAAGTGAAACTAACAATGTGAGAAACGACAATATAAAATTATTGACGAAGGGGGGAAAAATCATTAGAATAGAAATTAGTATCTCTGCAATAAAAACGTGGTTCCAATTTTTATTTTGAGATGAACTAGTTAATTTTCTGTAGGGAGTAAAAATAAATGGCGATTCCTTAAAAAAAATAAATAAATAAACGGCAAAATTTGCTGGTAAGTTAATAAATAGAAGTAAATTCAGTATTAACGGAATTTTAGAAGAACTAGAAATTACCGTAATTTACTTGCCGATCAAGTTTGATAAATCTGTACAAAAGCCAGAAATTGCATATATTTTACCAATTTTGACTACTTTCCTATTTACATAATATTTATTTTTAGAATCCTATTCTAACAGGGTGTTATGGTTTGAACTAAATTTGTTTAAAGCCATTATAACACGTGAAAGTTTTACACTTCAATAACTAAAAGTTTTGTTTAAAATTGAAAATGCTAAACACAATTAAAAATTATCCATCAACTGATAAAAATCAAAAAGATTCAAAAACTATGGAATTAGTTAGAACGAATTCCTCATAACCAGCATTGGATAGATTCAGAGTGAGTTTAAATCACAAGTTATAGCTTAAACTTGTGTTTTTACAAATATATCAAAATAATGATTTGAACCAAAAAAATAAATTTAAACGACGGTTTATAATATATACCGTAAATAAAGTAAGCAATAATTTTGGGTTGAAATAAAAAAACATGCTCATTTTGGCGAAAGCAAGACGGTGTAAATCTCCCAAAGTCAAAAACATGATCTCTGTAAATCTCCACTCTCCTTTACCTTCTCTAAAAACCCCAATTTCTCACAAACCTCTCCGTTCCAATCCCTTCCCTATCCTCAAACCCTCCTTTCGTCTGACCTCCAAGCTCTCCAACACCAGAACGACACCCACTTGCACACCCTTCGCTGCTACGCTCTCAAGGAATCCGGTGACCAGACCAAGGCGGTGGGGAAGAGCGGAGAGATTGACGGTGGCGGCGGCGGAGGAGGAGGAGGAGGAGGCGGGGGCGGTGGAGATGGGGATGTGGATGTGGAGAAGAAAGGTGGGATTTTGTCGGAGTGGATCAATTTCACTTCCGACGACGCCAAGACGGTGGTCGCGGCGATTGCAGTTTCGATTGCGTTCAGGACGTTCGTGGCTGAGCCGAGGTACATTCCTTCTTTGTCGATGTATCCTACATTTGATGTCGGAGATCATATTATTGCTGAAAAGATACCTCCTCTCATTTTTTCTTTTTTTTTGGGTTCCGCTTTTGTAGTGTTGTGAACAATGAGAGCTGAGGCTGCAGAAACTGGCTGTAGTGAATTTTGGTGATTTCTTTGAATTGGATAATAGCGATGAAGTTAAAAGATGATTTGTGAATATTGATTACAGATTATGAACTTCAAATAATGACTTGATACACTTTCAGGTGTTTTAAGTTCTAATGGTTCACAAAAGCAGACAAGTAAATACTCTAGTTATGAACTTGTGAGACAATCATACCAGCATAAAATGCTTAGCAATTTGAGGGAGAAAACAGGAGCCCTTTTTCTTTAACAGTAAGCTTTATTTGTAAAATAACTTTCTAAGAATTTTAAGTTATAAAATGACTTCGCAACGAAGCTGCATGATCACCTTTGCACGATGCAACTCAGTATAGCAATGAAATAGGTCATTTTGCTAATTGCACTTTGTAGGCCAGTAGAAAGAGGGCATAAAGATTGAACTAAGAACAATTGCCCTTATGTATGCTTCAATAAGGTTTTAATAGGAGTACATTGGAGACGGTGTCAACCACTACCTTGGTGTGAGAAGTATGTGCTTGAAACTTTTACAAATGCATTGTTTTTCCTTAGTTTTGTGGTATCATTTTTAACATTTAATTATGAAGCATTGTTTATATCGATTATTATATTGTTGTTTTCAGGTCTCATACTATCTCAGAAAGCCGTGTGCAAATGATATTGTGATCTTTAAAAGTCCACCCGCCCTTCAACAAGTAGGCTATACTGACGATGATGTTTTCATCAAAAGAATTGTTGCCAAGGAAGGTCATATTGTGGAGGTGGGTGTAAGTCAATATATGCTTAGCAGTTAGCATATTATCCTATGGGAGTTCAATTTTTTCCCCCTGTTTTGTTATTCTTATTTATTTCCATCTCTTGTGACAATTTGTTGTTCAAAAATTACTTTGGAGTTTAGAGGAGAAGCGTGTTGTAGTTTTAATTGTAAGAACTAAAACGTGGGACAAAAAACTGAGTCGTTGCAGAGAATATTTCCCTCAGTAGTGCTAAGGATCCTAACTTTCTATACCCCCACATGTAGCGACGTGTTATTATCTTTTCGCTGATAGATGCAGCCTTTTAACATTAGTTGATGTGTTAAATTTCTTATAAACCTAGTACTAAAGAGCAACAACTCAAATACCACATCAATTTAAAAAGTGGGGTCCTAGCATTATTCCATTTCTCTCGATCTGACCCTCGCGTAGCATCTTCTATATGTGGTAGTTTTTTGTTCTTGAGTATTCAAACATACGTGTTTATTAAGCCTCTTTCACTTTTCTTCTTCTCTCTTTTGCGTGTGGGTGTGTTGCTAATGTCACTACGCCTGATCATGTTTTGGTTGTTAGAATCTCACCAGAGTAAGCTGTCTTATTTCAGGTTCGTAAAGGGAAGCTTATAGTTAATGGGGTAGAGAGAGATGAAAAGCTCACCCTCAAACCACCTTCATATGACATAAAACCAATAGTGAGTTTTTACATTCTTGGCCTTTTTTGGGTCTCCTTTTCAACTTTTAAACAAGATGTTGAACTCAAAATTACCATATGATTGATAATACATTCGGGAGATCTTCGTTTTGCTAACTAGTACCTCGCATATTAGACTTGAAAATGTTACTGGTATGAAAGCACCTTGGTTAATGATGCCATACAGGGTGTTCCAGAAAACTCGGTCTTTGTGACGGGCGACAATCGCAATAACAGCTACGATTCCCATGTTTGGTAATACATGCTAAATTCCTACTTTCACAAGTTTATAATTGTTAGGCTCATAATTCTGAAGAAACCTCTGTTTTTCCACCTCTATAACAAAGTTTTACTAATCTTTTTCAATTGCTTTGTAGGGGTCCATTACCAGCCAAGAACATACTAGGGAGATCTGTGTTTCGGTATTGGCCTCCAAACAGAATTGGTGGCACAGTTCTTGAAACTGGCTCTTCTGTGGACAAGCAGGAGACTGCTCCTGCAATGCAGTGATTATATTATCCTCATTAAAGTCTTTTTTTTTTTTAATCCAAGAGGGCTCTCGTTATTTTTTTCTTTTGGAGAGGGCCCACTGTTGACCATCTGTTGTTGTGTTCAACATCGTCTCTTTTTGTCACAGTGCATTTCAGTACGCATCCAAAGGAGCTGTTAGGGTCTAAATCAGGGCTTACTTTGACAGAAGAACTTTCTATGTTTCCAGAGAGGGATACAAATCAATGAATTGAATTTTGATTATTGGTTCTTAACTTTTCAATTCATGTAAACCCTTGACTAAGATTTTAAGCCAATCATACTTAGGTAAAAGATTCACGGATTCTACCAGACAATGTTGGAGACAAGAATCTTGCTTAATACACACAACAAAGGAACACACTTCAATATCACTCTATAGTTATTAATCTATCTCGATAATTTCTACTACCATGGTAACGGCAAAATTCCAAACTCCATTGTCGCTTTTCCCCATAAAAACTCCTGATGCGGCAGATGAAGTGCTGCTTCCACACACTCTCTCTCTCTCTCTTGCTGGATAGTAATAGGATTACCGGCATTACTCGAAGGAACAAGAGTCGTGCTTAAACTTGATGGGCTTGGTGACATGAGAGTCGATTTCTAGGGAACAAAGTATGCGTCGTTTGTGCGTTGATTTTACCAACTTCCCAACGACATGACCTTTTGACCGCACTTCAAACATCAGAGTCATTGGAACTTCACTGTCATTGTCTGAGGCTGCTAAGCTTGCTCCTGCCCCGTACAGAGGCACTTTGAACCCTTGCAGGTTCACATTCACCGTCCGGTGGCTCTTTCTTGGCTGATAGTACTTCTTCAACTGCAATGCAATATACGCAAATTTCAATGCGACAAACAAAAAGCTCAAGCTAAGAGAAGAAAGGAAAATTTCAAAGCCATTCAAGACTTTTTTTTTATTTTATATTTTTTTATTAAACATAAAGCATAAATAAATTAATAGAGTGTTTGAAAAGTGTAGTTAGAACAGAAATTTTTGAACTAAAAAGTATAGCATGTGAGAGTTTTATATTATAACTCACTTTTATGATTATTATAACATGTGATGTACAAGCTTTACATTATAGCAACTAAAAATTTTAGTTAGAACTTATTTTGTCAAACACTTTTAAATCACATACCAATGTATGGGTGTGTTTATTTCACATGAAAAGGAAAGAAGAAAAAAAGTGCTTTCATATCTCATTTGACCATAAATTGACTTATGAAATCACTAATGGTAGTTTGGTAGGCCCCCACGATATGGAAAATAAAGAAGGGGAATGTCAATTATTGGACCTCTTGCTATTGATTTCCCGATTAAAGGGATAGATGTCAAACTTGCTTGTGCACCTTTAAGAAGTTAATTTGTATAAGTCGATAATTATTTTATTACGAAAAGGAAAATTTTAGTAATGAGTTTAGTAACCACAATAAAGAGAATAAGGAAACGAAACGTCAAACATTAAAACCCTTGATATGATTTCCAATTGAAAGAAAAGAATGTCAAATTCACATTCATATTGTTGATATGTTCATTTGATACAAGTCGATGATTATTTAACTAAAAGGAAAATATTAGTAATTTCATAGACAAGTTTAGTAAATACTAGAAAGAGAATTAAATTGTTTCTCGTTCCACTTACTAATAAATAAGTACTACAAAGAAATCGAGAGTTTTGGGATCAAAGTTCAAACTTGAAGTCAAAAACGCCATAGCGATGGAACTTCGGAGTTAGAAACTTGATTTCCAAACACTTTCGTTAACGATCACTATTCTAATTCTTTGCTTTCCTATTCAGTCTCATTACTTTTCATATTACATTCGACTACAGTTTACTTTTCATGTTACGAGCGGTACTTTTCTCTTAAAGAGAACAAGTGAGCAAAATTAGCTCAAAACTACAAGTCTAAAGAAGATGTTACCTGGCCTTTAGCAACTGCAATCTCAGAATACATAAGGCTGACAGGAGAGGAGCTAACATGAATGCCGAAGAATGAAGCAGGGTTGTACACACTCATCCTCACTGAACAATTTACTGTCAGCAACTTCGTCGGCACCCCCGTCACGTCCGATCCCTCACCGAAGTAAAAATTGTGCACGGTCAATGACTGCAAGCAACGAAAAAAAAAAATACATTCTCAACTATTCCAACAACAATAGATCATAGCAGAAAATCAATCATTCTTATACAATCAACTTTAAGCCAAGATTACCAAATTACAGAAAAGTACATATTTTATAAGCTGATATAAATATTACATTCTTAAAATTGGAAAAGGGCCTGTTAGTTTTTGGTGTAAGACCCGGTATCCAGAGCCACATTGAGCCCCAACTAATCCAGAGTCGAGCCGTGTCGGACCCATCTGGAAGAAGCTCTCTCAATGCCTGCGTCTCCGTTCACAAGGCTCAAACTCAAGACCTTGCTTAAGGAAGAACGAGCTCCTTGCCACTCGATCCCACCAGTCGTTGGTAAAGGGCCTGTAAATTAACTCATGAAACTCACACTGAGCTAGGCATGTATTTTTCCGTCCCCAAAATTTTCCTCTCTCGTTTACTATCATGCCATAGATCTGTACTATTTTTTCCACAAAAGCATGAACAAAATGGTGAAAAACTATCATTCCTCTCTCTGTCTCTAGAATCACCCATGATTTGCAGTGGCAGAGACATAAAAATGTACTTCATATGCATAAATAAAGATGGAAATTTTTCTTTGCAGGTTATTCAAGATGAAATTTTGAACTAATGAGGAATGTGAAAATTGCTAAAAACATCAAAAATATCAACTTATTAATAACTCAAATTTTATACTTTCAATGACTCGTGAACTGAAGCATTATTTTATTGACTTGGATACGAGAATAATATCAAGATCAACAGCATTTAAATAACGCAGGTAATCATAAAATCCAAAAATAAAAAATAAAATAAAATAAGAGAGAAAAGGTTATAGAGAGAGAGAAATGAAATTAGAAAGAAACCTTGAGAGAAATCCTGGCTTTGTAAGGCCTACTAGCTCCCCAAAGGATCAAGCAAAAAATGGTAAAGATGATCACAAACCCAACCAAACCCATTAAAATCTGGCACCTTCTCGTCAAACCCTTATCTCCATAGAACTCATCGTAATTCCCTTCCTCCTCGATGACGTCACACTCCGGCCACCCCTTGTCGTTGTTCCTCTTCCTCCCCCCGGCCTTCCTCCCCGACGACGAACGGAACGTCCCGGAGAACCTGCTCGCCGACGACGTCCTCGAGTGCCGACCGTACGACGGGTGGGAGGGGCTCTCCGTTGGGCTGTTGAAGGCCGGGGTCGCCTGCATCGACGACGACTTGTCTCCGTCGTCGTGCGAGTCCCTCGAGGGGCTCTGTACGTAGTACACCGCCCCCCGCTTCGGCGACCGCGGCGACGACGGGTCCAGGCTCGTCATGTCCGAGTCCGACTTCGCGTGAATCATCTTCTTCTTCTTCGAGTGAAGAAAATGGCAAAATGTCTGAAACAGGCGAATTCGGAGATCCCAAAAAGAGTCAGAGACGGTTTTTGTGAGAACGAAGAAGAAGAAGAAGACAGGAAAAGCAGGGCACTAAGGAAGGGACAACGGAGGTGGTTTCACGCAGAGGCAGAGACAGGTTGAGAGAGAGGAGAGAGAGAGATCGAGGGGTAGAGAGAGAAAGTGCAAGTGTGTGTTTGAGAGTGAGTGATTGTCAGAGAAAGGTGATTACGGAAGCAGACAAAGCAGAGGTTCGGGAGACACGAAGCTGGAGATTCGGGAGCCAAGTGTCGGCAAGAAATTACTTTCTCATGCTTCCCGTTTTGTTAGCGACCGCGGTTTTGGTGAGAATATAGCCTTTTTGACGAAGTTGTAGTAGTAGTTCTTCCACTACTTCCAACAGTAATCTGTCTCTTTGGTTTTATTTTATCTCCCTTTATTTTTAGACAATTTCTCTCATAAGGACCGAAAAAATAATCTATCCACCGTCGGATTTGCGAAAACAAATGACTGTGATCAAATCTAGCAATCATAAACAGAGACTTATTAAGGAGGGACTCCATCAAAAAAAAGATTATTCTCATTGCTTGGTTTATTTTTATTTCTCTTTATTTTAATGTGTCATTTGGTGTGTGTTTTAAGTGATTTTAAATCTATAGGCAATAAAAATGAATATTTGATAGACACAAATTTCAAATCATTCAAAACAGTAAGAATTGTTATCAATTTTGAAAACTTAACCTCTGTTTTTAATAAAAATCATTCTCATTATTGTTTTTCTTTCTAAACTATAATTTTTCAAACATCAGTTCTCGTTTTAACGTTGATATGATGTTTTATTTTCATTTTAAACCTTTACATTCTAAATACTACTTTAAAACCATTGTTTAAATTATATAATTTAAAACTACCAGTTCGAAAGCACACTATATTAAACTCACGCACCAAACGAACTCTTAGACAATTTCTCTAAGCAGAACCGAAAAATAATCTATAGTAAGTATTTGTCTTTTTACTATCATATCTGCAAAAACAAAGTGATTTTGACCAAATCTAACAGTCATAAACAAAGCCTTATCAACGAGGGCCTTTATCGATGAAAGACTTATTTTTTATTACTTGAACATTTTAAAACTTTAGTTTTGCCTTTAACTTTTGTGTAAAATTTTAATTGTATCCTTACTAAATTTAACTGCGTTATCATTTTGTAAGAAAAATCGTAATTGTACTTCTATTTAATAATTAAAATATATATTTATATCCCTATTTGATGAAAATTTATCTTTGTTTTTTTTTTTTTTTTCTAGTGCCATGACTAAGAAAGTGTAATGTATCAAAAAAAGAAAAAGGAAAAAAATCTGTCGTTACCATACAAAGAGAACCAAGCATCTGTTTTTAATTTTTCAGGAAAGCATCTTTTTTTCTTTTATCTTGGTGAAGAGGATAAAGGGTGTTTGGTAGGTTTGTTAGGATTATTGGTTAGAACTATTTTTACTGTAGTATGTAAAAATTTTATATTGTAATGATTTTTTTTATTGTTATTATAATATATAAGAATTTTATATTATTTATAACTGAAAAAATGATATAAACCACCGTTGCTAAATATCATGTTAACAATACAATATATAGATTAGAAGGTAGAACAATACCTCAATCTGTTAAAATCCTTTTCTTGTGAGGAAGGCTCATTCTGTGATTCATAAATTCTTCGGGTTATTTTATTTATAAGGAAAAGAATTAAAAAAAAAACTTCAGGGTAAATTCACCATTGAAAATTTTTGAATACTTTTTAAGACTACCTCCCGACCGGCTGGATATAACACTGAATTGGAAAACGTTAAAAAAATAAAAATAAAATAAAAACAAATCACCCACCTGAATTAATTGACATAACTTTTTATCTAAAAAAATAAAATAAAATATAAAGATTGACATAACTTACGAACTGCTACGTTAGACGTCACTTTATGCTCCTAAAGTCGAATCAATAATTATCGTTTAAGTGCATCGTTTAATTTCGCTTATGTGAATTTCAACATTTCACTTTTTTTTTTAGGATTCGTTTTTTTTTTGTTGCTTCAACATCTTTTTTTTCTTTTTTTCTTTTCCACTTACCGGTCGATAAAATTTCTGCTTCGTTTGAGAAGCACATTTGAAAAGCAAGTTCAATTTACTATGATATAAAACTCTCGTATGCTACAATAATTTATTACCTACAGTATTTAATATCAAACTTCAAGTTCTAAATGATTTTTCAAACAAACCCTTCACTTGCATGGTCTTACTAATCCTCCTTGACATAAACCCGTTCTAAACAGTTTATAAAAAAAAAGAGCCCTTCCAAAATCCTCTTCTTCTTTTTTTTCTCAATACTTCACAATTGCCCCATTATATCTTTAATCTTTAACATAAATATAAAGAGAAAATAAGCTTCACATGGTGCTCATTGGATGCTTAAAACTCTAAACGTTTAGTCGTTTCTTTTTATGAAACGTTTTTAGTCTCTTTTTAGCCATAAAGTTTGTTTTTTAGTTTTTTTTAAACATTTTTTTCCCTTTTAAGCTACCGAAACATTTGTTTTTCTTCTTCTCTCTTGAAACTTTTGTTTTTCCTTTTTTCATTCCAAGGCTTATTTATTTATTTGTTGTCACACTTAATACGCACTCACATAAGGCATGCTTTTCTACTAGTTGTATCTAAAGAGAATAACTTTCTCTTTTTTTCTTAAATAAATGTCATCTTTTAAAACTTATTTTACAATATATTTTTAAATGTGCCATAAATAAATATAGTTTTTAAAAATAAAATGTGCCATAACGTATAAGAAGATCATAATTTTCTTTAGATCAATAGAGAATAAACTTATCATACCTTTCTAAAATCAGGCTAAGACTAGAATTTAGCCTTTGACCTTACACAAGAGAAGAGAAAAATATCAGTTATGATATGCTTCGTACTTTTTGTATATTATGATATGCTGGCTAACTATATTTGTATTTTTAATGGCCGAACTTTTCACATTTTAAATTTCATGATCATAAAGTTACGGTCTTATTCAATTTAGTGGAGGTAATTAGGTTTTATGTCACCTTTTTTAATTATTAGATTGACTTTTGACGTCTTTATAACTTTTAAAGATTATAAACAAAACATAAATAAATTTTATTTGACAGGTAAGAATTTCTTTTTTTTTTTTTTTTGCAAAATAGTAAAAACTGAGTAAGATAAAGAGTAAATTAGCAATACTTATTTTCCCTTTTAAAAAAATAAAACTTGGCAATAATTTGTAATTTACACTTTTTCAATACAAATCACAAATTATGTCAAATGTCTTCAATAGATTTTACTAAACACATTTTTTATTGAGCGTCTTATGTTCTGGTGGGCAATTTTTAAAATAAAGTATCCATAATCTTACACAAATAGATTAACACAAGAGAAGTATTACCTACACTCTTTTTCATTTTCTTTTGCATTATTTCTATTCACTCCTTAACACGTGAACTCTATTGTGTTACTTTATGTTTAAGTAATAATTTATAATATTAGTATATTTTACTTGTTAAGTAGTGATCAGAGAGAGTGTTGTTAGAGCTATTTTTAACACAAAAGCATCCATTCATTCAATAGCTTCTATTTTTCATTAATGTGCCTATTATAATTGTTAAATGTCGTCGAGTTTCTAATAATATTATGAATATTTGACTCCACAATCAAATGACAGATAACTAGATCTACAATAGTTTATTTGTGAATATTGAGAAAGCCATCTTTGATGGTCATATTGAACCGATCAGGCATATATATATATATATATATATAATCATTTTCACGCATAGTATTTATAAAATTATAAATCTTAATTTAATATATAATATATTTTTTAAACTAAATTTTAGTATTTTATTAATAATAAAATTATAACCTATGACTCGCAAAGTTAAATAACATTGGTTGAAAATAAAAACCCGCCGGACAAGTGTTAATTTTACTTAAATGCTGCCGTACTTGTTAGCCTCCAACAAAAAAAAAAGAAAAAGCAATTGGCCCGTCAGTAGACCCACATACACACACACGACAGGTCGACAAAGCCATTAATGCCTGTGTAAAAAAATTTGAGACCCACGTAAAATATTTAGGGGTTGTTTGGTTGGAGAATTGTGATGACTAGAGAGACTGAAGTATTAATTTGAGTAATGCGAATGAAGCAAATACCTGTTTGGTGCATTGAATTTTCAAATCACAATAACAATTTCCAAGGCATTTTAATCCCAAAACCCGAGTTCACCTCGGGGTTGTTCTCGGCAGACTTCAATATCAACGCTACAGTATTTGTGCTCGACCTGTGATGCGCATGACTCTTCGTGTGATTCTCTTCATCGTAGAGATTCTCTGAAATCTCTTCACCCAATTTTTTCTTACCGTTGAGGGATTTTATTCCTGCAATAAATCCCCCAACTGAGCAGGTATGGTTGAACTCTTTCTCTCTCCTATGCAGTCTACCCACCATTATTGTTCTGCAAAAGCTCTCTCTGCGTCTCTCTCTCTTCGTCACTCTCTCTCTGTCAAAACGGCGACCATCGTTCCTGACCGTGAGAGCTTCGGCCCTCAACTCGGTCGTCTTCTCCGTCGATATAGATCGGCCCATCGTAGACCATATCGGGCCCACCGACCATTATTGAGGTGTTATCGTTGTTTGAATCGGAGTAGGCGACCAGTGTCCTCGCGAGTTGCCGATATTCAGCCGGAGTCTACCCAATCATCTGTTGCCTCAAACACGGTAAGTATTCGACCTCTAATCCTCTTTTTTTTGTTCTTGTTTTTTCTGGATCTTGTCTTTATACGAGTTTGGGGATATTGCAATGCTCTGTTAACTTATGGTTGGTATGTTCCTCTGTTTTTGTTGGATGTAGATTTATTTTTTTTTCATTTTTATTTCTTTGAGCTCTCCGGAGTTTGGGTTCGTCTTCATAATCGGCATCCCTAGTTAATACGGTTACTCAGAATGTTGGAACGACTGAGAATGATCCACTGATTTCTTTCATTTCTCCAATTGCTTTTGTTCTTTGGCTGATGCAGTATTTCACGGTTCTCTAGTACATCTATCAGTTGAAACCATGTTGAACTAATCCATTGATGTTCTTTCTTGTTGTTTTGGTTCAACATTTTCAACGGCTGGAAACAGGTCCTTTAGACGAGAGATTATCTCTGTTGACATATATCCTGATGTGTTATTACCTTCTGTGATTGATAATTTGTGAAGTTGTTTAGAACGAAATTGCTACCAATTGCATATCATAGCCAAATGGAATGAACTGTTGAACTCCTGCTTTGGAAAAAAGTGATACATATTTGCTTTCCTTTGCTTTTTTAATCTGTTGTTGTTGTTGTTGTTGTTGTTGGCAGTGGTAGTGGTGGTTTTGTTTTAGTGTTGTTGTTCTAAGCTAATAAGTAATCAACCCAATAATATATGCATTATGACTAATTCATTGAGTTTTAGCAATTTGTACTTCAATTTGATTCATAGATTAGATGATATGAAGGCATCATGCATTTCCTGTACTCTCGGTTTTTCCTCTTCTCATACCAATGTTTTAACTCTTCTCGGTTTTTCCTGTAATCTGTTGTTGTATTCTACACAAACCAAACCATGTGGTGCAAGACGTCATTTGCAGTGTATAACACGCCTTGGTTTTTGTTATTTGTATTCAATCAACTGTGAACTATGATATGTTACGTGTGAACCTATTACTGTGAACTTGTAATTTGTTTTACACTTGTTCTTATAACAATTGACACCTACATTGCTGATCGTTTTGTCTTGTCTGTTTTTTTTTTAATGAAAAGAATTTAAACTTGATAAGATCACTGGTACTACATTATGACCCTAGAGAAAGGGCTGGCTATGATGAAACTAATTCTGCTCCCTCGCATTGGTTGAAGCTTTATTATTGTGGATTGTCATGGGCTTCATATGCTAGTGTGCTCTCGGTTGGCTATGCACATGATTGTGGCATTGTGCAACTTTCGTTTTCCACATGTCCTTGTGTGTACCAATCGATCGTAGCATCGTTGTGGACGTCTTAAGTGGCAATCGACAATAGTTATGCTCCTAATGTGAAAAGGATGAAGCAATTACAGTTTGAGCCATTTCTATCTCAACACGTATTCTAAATAGATTTTCACATTCTTTTCATTGCAAAATGTCATATGCATTGGCTATTGCGCGCTCTATGGACTGTTGACTCAACCACCGCAAGATGGGAAAGAAGAGGAATGATGATGAGGCAACCGTTAATTGGACCCGACAAAATGAGAGAGCTTTGTTATTAAGGCTAGTGGACCATCAAACAACCGCCCTGGGACGACATCCTACCGCAGCCGATTGGGACCGGTGGGCGGAGGAAATTTTTGGTAAAGGTGTTCCTGGCGAACGTTGCAAGCAAAAGAGAAATCGACTTAGGAAAATTTTTCAGCTATATTCCGTTCTGATAAATGCAAGTGGCCTTGGTTGGGATTCTGAAACTGGGGCCGTTCATTGCGAGGCAGCATATATAGATGATTTCTTAGCCGTGAGTTTATTTTCCTTTCACTGGTATCCATCTAAATTCTTCAAAATATATATCACTTTTGGATTGTTGGTCGCTGATAATTTTTATTATTCGATGTCCAGCGAAACCCCCAAGCGAAGGACTTGATTGGCAAGGCTGTGCCAAATTGGGCGTTGATATCGCAATTGTTTCACAGGGAATCTGCAACCGGCTGTCATGCGGTTGCTTCGGGTTCGACTCGTTTGACTGAAGCTCGTAGTCCGCAGAGAAGCAACTCCGAGCATGATGTTTGTACTGATCAGATGGACTTACAAGATGAGATCAATAACCCTGACGATAGGGCATACATTGCTCATTTGGCAGGACTTGATGGCCGCCGACCAGAAGTACGTGCCTGCAACATTGCTCCTACCTCTCGGAGAATTGGGAAGAGACAAGTGCGTAGCAAAGGTGTGGTGGATTCGGATGCAGCTACAACTGCCTTACAAAGCATCGCAGAGTCCCTATCCAGCCGCGGACGTAGTAAGGGCCATGGTGGTGGAAGCTCAGCAAATCAACACACGTCGGATGATGTGGAATGGAGGCAGTGCATAACAATCATGAATGCGATGAACCTAGGCCCAGATCAGTACGTGGATTTTACAGAATACCTATCAACTAATCCCAAAGTCCAAACCGCGTTTCTCCTATCCAAAGAGGATTATCGCATGGCCTTTGTACAGAAAGGGGTCGCAAAAGTTCAAGCTCAACAACGACATCCACCTGAGCGCACGCCTCCACCACCAGTAACGACGCAAGCGCCACCGCCTCCTTTCTTTCATCCTCCCGGCCAATTTCAGCAGGACCTTCCATATTTTCCACGTCCACCATATGGTGGACATGACGGATATTAGTTCATCTAATTATTGCATGCTTCCTATTTATTTTCCCTACCATTTGTTTACATTTGTCATGGACAATTTTTTTCTGGATTGCATTAGACATAGCATTTTCTTAGAGTGTATTCTTCATTGCGTTATTTTTTATTGCATTACGTCCGTATTGCATTTTTCTGAACTGTAATCTTCATTGTAATTTGTTGGATTGTATTCTTCGGCGCTATAGCATTGTATTGTTGCTTAGGATGATGATGTTTTAATTTGTTGGTGAGGACATATACTTCCCATACCAGGGTTTAATCTTGTTATATTAGTTGTTTACTATACTATATTGTATGAATGTCTGTGTTCAATAGGGTTTAGCTAACAACAATGATATATCAATCCATGTTTTTCTAAAATCTCACAACATATATTACTAGCAGGGATTGTATGGCGGAATTTGGGGATGGAAGTTATAGAAATACCTCAGATGAGAATTCAGACGACGATGAGGATATATATGACATTGGAGGCGCATCTGCGGCGATATATGCCACCGTAATTTTGCAGCCTCGTCAACAACGCAACACGTTGGGAATGCCTGGATACGAACGAGTTTCTAATTTGTTGCATGGGCATCATAGTAGAATATATAATAAGATACGAATGGGTGCTGATACGTTTACAACACTTAGTGCAATAGTCCAAAACAAGGGTTTGTTAAGACCTAATCGCCATACCAATGTTGATGAACAATTGATGATTTTTTTAAATGTCATATCACAAAGCCAAACGAACAGAGAGATGCAAGATTATTGGCAGCATTCAGGAGAGACAATTTCACGCTTATTCACACAGGGCCTCCATGCAATATGTGCATTGAGACATGATTTTATTCAACCGCCAAAATGGAATGAACTGTCCACGCTTGTTCAAACACATAGGAACAAGTACCTCCCCTGGTTCAAGGTAACTATCTCTAAAACTCAGGAAAAACTATATTGTCATGTGTAAAATAGTTGTTTTAAATCACTTCACATTTTTATTTAATGAACAGGATTGCGTAGGCGCTATTGACGGTACACACATACCATGTATTCCACCAAGCGCAGAAGCAAGAAGGTATATTAATAGAAAAGGATATCACTCACAAAATGTCATGGGCATTTGCGACTTTGAAATGAAATTTACTTTCATATTAACTGGATGGGAGGGATCCGCCCATGATGCGCGAGTGTTACTAGACGCCATATCCGATCCAGAGAAGAACTTTCCAAGGCCACCGCCAGGTAGACGAGAAAGCAACTTATTGTTTAGATCTTTTAAGTCGACTTTTGAATTTTTCTAACACCACTTGTGATATGCTTAGGAAAATTCTATTTAGTAGATTCTGGCTATCCCAACAGCAATTGTTTCCTTGCTCCATATCGAGGAGTTACCTATCACTTGCAGGAGTATCGAGAGCGTAGGCATGGTCCTCGTTCGCCAAGGGAGTTGTTCAACTATACGCACTCATCTCTTCGCAATTGCATTGAAAGAACTTTCGGTGTATGGAAGGCGAGATTCCCAATATTGAAGAGCATCAAGCCCTATCCATACGACAAACAAAAGTTGATCCCAATTGCGTGTGCTGTGATTCACAACTTCATACGCATGTGGCAAAGCAATGATGAGATACTTCAGCAATACTATGATGATGCACTACCAGTGGCTGAGATAGAAGGAGAAAATGTCTACGAAGAACATGGGTTGCAAGACGACGATGGGGTTGATGTCAGCCCATTTATTCAAAATAGAGGTGATAATGCCAGCATGAATGCTCGTAGGGATGCGATGGCAAATCAAATGTGGGAAGCTTATGCCCAACGCCCTTGGTACATAAGTCGGCATTAGTATTTCAATACAGCTTACTACATTAATGTTGGAACGTTGCTACGTTTTGGATTGTCGTCTAAAATAAACACTTTTTCCCCTCCTGTATACAATGAAATTGAAAAAGGAGCACATTCTTTGTATGGATTGAAATAAATTTTTTCTCGCAAATACATAATTGATTGGAGAGAGAATTGGATATTTCGGCAAATAGATAATAGCATGTACATGGCAACAAGATTCAAGAGGCAACAAAAAGAGGACTTTTTAATACGATTATAACTCTAATTTTTTTTCGTATTGTGTTCATGTGTACCAAATATTGATTTCTTATTGCATTCAATCAAATGAAACTAATTTATTCATATACCATTTTATGCTCTTTTTAAAAAATGGGCTATTTTTGTAAAAGAAAATTTTTTATTTTGATAAAAAGGCCACCAAAATTCTTAATCTAAATCTCACATGTACCAAACACATATTCATAACTCAAATCAGGATTTAAAAACTTACCAAACACATATTTCAATATTCTATCCAAATTTAATTTTAAATACTCTACCAACCAAACAATAACTCGAATTATAACTCAAATCACATTACTCAAATCATAATCCAAATCATAATACTATTTAAAAAGAATTCAAATCACCATAATTCAAATACCTCTACCAAACGGGCCCTTAGAGTGATTCAAGTATTTAAATAAAATAATTAAATAAAAATTTAAATTTTTATAAAAAAAATATTATAATAAAATAATTTAAACTGTGATTTAAACTATAAAATAAACAGGCTCTTACTTACGGGTATTCCCAAACCATCCAGACTTTCAGACCATTTGGAACTTATGTGGCACAGATCGAGTTGTAAAGCAGGATTAATTATTCTTTTTTTTAATCTTTGTCCTTATAATGTCTGTTTTTGGTATTGTATGTGATGTTCAGTTGACTTGGAATAGGCAGCTAAAGTTTAGAGATGACAGCATATTACTGTAAATATTTTTGTATGATTATTCCATTCTTGTAAATTTGAATTTTCTTTTCCAATTACACGTGTTAAAATTACTGTCAATATGTAAGCTTAAACTATTAAGATATTTGATATGATAGTTAAAACTATTGGTTAAAAATATAAACTTTATAGCATGTAAAAGCTTTATACTGTAGCAATTTTTTTTACTATAATATGTAAGAGTTTTATACTGTTTCTAATTAAAAAGTTGATTCTAATCAACTTTGTCAAACATGCTAATGCAACATTGTGATTTAGAAGGTGGTAACATATTTACTATTTGGGAGGCAACATTTGAACGATTTGTGAAGAAATTACCATTACTGTTTGCGTTTGATTAGAATTCAGTGCAGTTATGTTTTTATTTCAGCCCAAGTTGGTTTTAATTAGTGAAGGCATGAATTGAGATAAGAATTTCGTCAATAATAATTCTGGTGCGCGGTAGTGCAGTAAAACCTACTTCCGGATAAAGCTGTTGTCATGAAATAACAAACATTTGAGCATAAGAATTGAATGCAAGTGTGTCCTATGCATGATGTACTTCTTAGGAATTTTTGCATTAGGACTGCTGTTCAAATTCTCTATGTGCTCATTAGTATGTGATGTTATATCATGAAATACGTAGTCGTAATAATGTATTCAGTGTTTGAAGTTATATATAGAGTTCCTTTGACAACATCGTTGAAACTTGTTGATGGTGAAAATTCATCAACACTAATCTCATTAATCTCGCATGGTGCTTATGCAAAAGGTAAGGAAATAAAAGACTAAAAATAGAGAACACAAAAAATTATAATGGTTCACTTCTTCTAACTACGTCTACTTTAAAGAGTTTTTCATTATTTTTTTAAGTATATAGAATGAGATGAGAGCCAAAAGTCCCGTTTCAAAGTTTTTTGCCCCTATTTATAGATACAAATTTTTGTGTGAAAACAATTAATAAAAATAATAAATAGATTCTAAATAAAATCAGGGATATCTAGTTTTCTGACTCTATTACTACTAACTCTACGTTTGACTTCCCATATTATGCTCGAAGGGCTCAATTTTCTAATTTCACGAAGATTCTCCAACCCATGTCATAACTCGAATCTTTTTCCCTAGTTTAATGAACCTAGTCTTTTTATCATCTCGACTTCATGTCCTCTCGGGTTTGTCTCGACTTCTTGTCCTCTTCGGTTGTGTCGACTTCAATGGGAAGCCTTGAACAGCTCATCTACCTGTCGAGATGTCTTCATATTCGAGCTCCTCTGGCCACGTTGGTGGCTGTGGTGCACCCCACCACTACCTGGAATGGTGGCCCCATGCACCCCCTCAACGTGCACCCCATCTCAGGCATGGTAGGTGAAATTGCATGGGGGGAATCGTTTCTTGTGAGGTTCCAAGCACTTCCCCTCCATCAATTTGGGGTGAAATTGCTGGAATCGGCAAGAACGAAGTCCCCCATAGCAGCGCATGATGGGGTGGTCCTTCGATCTCCGACCGACGGTGGCGTCATGGCGGAATCAGGTGGGGGGTTTTACTCCTCTCCCCCTCTAAGTTTGTTGGTGTTGACAGCGTACCACACTGCTGCACATATCAGCGAGATCGATGGTGGCTCAGTGGCAGAGATGTCGTGGTTCTGTCGAGTTGTTGTGGCTAAAATCAACCCAAAAAATGATTTCATTTTCTTCCTCTCATTATTTTGAATCTTTAGACACCACGATTGTGTCAATCGATGCTCGAGCAGTGGAGAAATCAAGCCAGAAAGAAGCGGATTTTTCGTGAGCTTTGACTGGCGAATTGTAGGCTGCTCTAGCAGAGTCACGGTCGGCATGACATATTGTTAGACTCGGCTCGTCGCGATCTATCCGATGGCATTGGCTGTGTCAAAAATAGAGGTCAAGATCTCCGATTGAGTTTTTGGCTATGAATGGTAAAGAGAGAAAGCAAAGAGAGGGAGGGAAAGATTTAATTTTTTTTCGTGTCCATTAATATATAGACACTGTCATACGTCCACAAATTTTAATCTGTGTCGTAGTCGGGTTGATTACATTTTTTATCCATGAACTTTGATATTTCTATAAACATAACTGTACTTTTGAAACTGTAACATTCTTTGACTTTTTTAAAAAATAACTAAATAAATTCTAACTTTCTTACAGTATTATTGTCTTATTAAAATCTATATACTATCATAAAATCATTTTCATGATTTTGAACTTATTTTCTAAATTTCATGATTTTATTTAGAAATATAAAACCTTGACGATTTTACTCCCAAAATGGGTGATTAACTATTTTCATAACTTTATATATATACATATATATATATATGTATATATTATGTATTTAAAACTTTAGTCAAAACTTGAAATTTGATTTCTTGATCAAAATAATATTTTGTAAATTCTAAAACTTTAAATTGTTAATTACTAAATAATTCATATATTACTTCATTAAAATTCTCATATTATAAACTTTTAATTTTATCATAAAAAAGAATTTATAAAAATTCTCGTCAAATAAAGTGACTTAAAATTTTTTGTAAATTAAATTGACTATTTATAAGTCAATTTAATTCAAATTTTGAACTTATTAAAATTCATTCTTTATGGATATAACCTGCACTATTCATAGCAGAAAGTGGTTTATGAGTCCACATTTAATCTATGGATGCTTTTTAAACTTTTCTTAATCAGATTACTAATTGAAATTAATCTGTTGGTGATTTTGCATTCGCCTTAAAGGCTTATGAATGTTTGTAAACTCCATTAATATTTTTATTGTAGTAATAATAATTACTACTACTATTATTAATTGCACACAGTTATTTACGCTTGTAAATAACTAATTGTGAATGTATAAGATATCGTAAATTCTTGAATTTCTAAACTCCTTTAGAAAATTATTGTCATGCCTTGGGATCTCATGACAATTGAAGTCAATCTTGTATAATGAATTTTATGCTCACCATTTTTGAATCATGGTGTTGAGCTGTTGATCACTTATGATCTAGATGTCTTTTATTAACTGGCATCATCTAGGAATTCCGTATAACCATATTGAGTCAAAAATTCCTTTTCATTAATTTATTTCAATTTAGATTTTTTAATTGAGATCCTTATAAAGGCTACTACTTTGGCTTATTATAAAATTATTGATGTTGATGCTTACCAGTAAGTAGCGGCTAATTAACACTACGTGATGCCATGCATGGTGGTTGGACGGCTCTTTCCTGCTGGCCTTTGGCTGCTCAGGCGAACCTACAACAAGAGGAGGGACGCTTCGGAGGTAAAAGGAGAATACCGGTAGGGTACCAAATAAGGGTTCTCAAACACTCAAGACAGGCGCGGCTTGGTAGAGAATGGGAGCTAGTTGGTTGGGAAAGAGCACATTGGCCTAAACTGCAGTAAATGCGCCATATTTATAGGCTGTCACTCGAATCGGGTGTTAGGTGGGTTTCGCCCACAGCCCATGTGTCACATCAAGGTCTATAAAGGGTAGGTGATACGCGTCACGGCCTCCGTCGGAGAATTAGCCTCCATCTAACGACAAAGACACAGCCATCTGTTGCCTTCCTGTGGTGTTTGACAGTCTACTTGCAGGCTTTAACAACCCAACCCGAGCACGTGTCCATTCTGAGGAGGTGACGACTAGCGCCATCGCCGACGAGGGCCCTATAGAGCACCTCGGACGTAACAGGCCGAGCTCTTGGGGTTGGTATTGCACTTCCTGTTGCGTTTGTCGAGAACATTTGCTAAGCCCTCGGGATATTCTCCTCGGGCGACAGCACCGAGCACACCCCTAACAATTGAATTATAAACTCTTGGTTTAGTACACTGAGAAATTATTTTTAATTATTCAAGTGTACCATAATGACATCATATTTGGTATACATTTCATACATGAAGCACATAACATTGTTTACTACTGAAGTCTTATAGTTATTAAGATTTCTTAAATTCATGTTAATTAGAAAAATTCATAATCATAAATTGTGGTTATAGAAAAATCCTTAATAAATTTTGCTTATTAATTACTAGATTTTTCTGATCATTACACAAGAAATGGTAGTTGAAAACACAGTCCATGCAACGAAACATGAAGGATTGGGTTTAATCAATTTCATCAAGAGCAAGGTTCTTATACGACTTTTGACAAGCATCACATTGAAGTATGTACAATATAATTTCTCTACTAAACAAAGGGGATGATCGTGACTTTGACATTTTGTAGTTGTATTTAGAGAAAGACATTCTATACACAAGTTAAAGTCATGCCCATCTTTAGGACAACTGAAAATAAGCCTACATTTTTTTTACAACATAAATGGCAAGATCGAGGCTTACTGACCTGAGGTATGAAAGGGTGGTGTGAGTGGAAGGGATGTTGAATTTTCGTGCTAACTCTGCGGATGATTTATGCAAAAAATTCTCACTCTATGGATGTGCAAGAATAGGGTGAACCCCATGACCAGTCCGATTGATAATCATCAAGATGCTCCACCAAGGTCATCGGCTTCTGATGGCAAACATATTCAAGCACACCAAGATCTTGGTCGCCATTTGTAACGTCCCGAAATTTATTTAATGTTAATGTAATGTAAATGATGAATTGGTGTGCCATAATTAAAGTTTTAACTTTAATTAGATTATTTGGTTGGATTTTGAGTTTTTGGTTGTTTTGTTAAATTGATGTGTTCAAATGATTTATTATTGTTTTAAAATGATATTTTGAGTTTTAAAACACAACAATTTGTAAAATGTTAAAAATACTCTGTTTTGCAAAACCGTGGGCGGCACATGGTTTTCGCACAGTAAAACCGCCCACCGATTTTCTCTATTTATTTCCTTCCTTCCTCTCTCTCTCTCCTCACTCTCTCGGTTTCATTCTCTCTCTTCTCTCTCTCTCTCTCGGCAGCTCACTCTCTCTCAATCTCTTTCAAAAATTTTTTTGAAACCACATTCGAATCCAAGCTTCGGAACAGCAAGGAGGAAGCTCGGGGACGTGATTCGGCAACCGAGAACGCGGATTGAAGCTTCGATTCGAGGTTAGATTCGAAATTTCTAAACTTTTTACAAAATTTTCAATTTTGTGTGTTTTTGAAATCTAAGTTTGTTTTAGCTTAGAAAACCGTGGATTTGTGTTACATGAGCTTAGAACAACTAGAATCTAAGCCTAGATTGAAGAAAAACGGATTGGATTCAAGATTTTTCATTTTTCTCCTCTTTTTCTCATTTTCAGATTTTTGAGGATTTTGAGTTTAAATGTTGTTTAAATGATTCCAAACATGTTCTAGAATGTTTTTCTATCAACTATAGTTGTTTTTCATGCCTGGGATTTGAGAAAAACAGGTTAGAAACAAGATTTAGATTTTGGGGATCGAGAAACCTGTGGCTGGGATTTTTGGGTTTTCCCAGTTCGGCAGGCCGAAGTTCATGTTCGGCAGGCCGGAGTGATGATCGGCAGGCCGGTGTTCTTCCGACCGGCAGGCCGAATCTGGGGAAATGTTCGGCAGGCCGAACCTTGTTTCCGGCAGGCCAAACTGTGCAGTTCGGCAGGCCGAAGCAGGGCGTCCGGCAGGCCGACCGAGGCATGGAAAATTTTGTGATTTTTACTCGTTTTCACTGTTTTGAACCCTGATTTAAATCCCAACCTTATAGGATGATTTTAATGATACAAATGGCACACTAGGACATCATGAAATGATTTAGTAACATAGAATGTCTCGAACTAGATATTGATTGACTTAGTTTGTATCTAGGATCGTTCGTGGTTCCGTGGAGCTAACGTATAGCGGACCGGGATTACGGTGTGGGGTACCGGCACGAGTATTGAGGTAGGACTTCTATCCTATTTCTTTGGTAGCCTGGTTTTGAAATGATTTGGCTTTGAAAAGGATTTCTATCCAAAATGTTTTCAACGGTTGTTTGAAAATGGTTTTATCGGTTATATTTTAATATACCGTGATATGAAATGAATTTCATAATAAATGTAATTGAAAACACTCGGTAATTGGGTTTTGAATGATAATGATAATAAACACATGGGCATGATGCCATATCAGAGATCGGGTCGTGTAGCGATCGACCTTGGGGGCAGGTCCCGAAACCCAGCTGGGCCACTACGGTGGTGATATCATGGTTTGCCTAGGTAAAAGTAAATTGGTGTTTTGATTTGACGAGTAAACTGTTCTGTGTCAGGACGGTTCTACTCAAATTGTTTATCTATTTATTTATTTAAGTTTCCTTTGAATAACTTCTAATAATGTTGTGTTCCTTTGCGTTAAACTATTTTATAAAACATAGTCCTACTGAGCCTTTCGCTCACGTTTTATTGTTTTAAATTTCCCCCTTCTAGGTGGTTTCCTATTTAGGTTTGGAGAAGATTCTTCGGACCGAACTCAGGAGCAATAGGAGAATTTATTTACATTCTGTATTTATTAATCAAGGCATGTAAGACTTAACTTTATTTGTACTTGGACTGTAATTGTATTTGTGATATTGTCAGATCCATGTGTGTGCACAAGTTGTGGGTTGTGGAACCCATATTCGCGGTTTTTATTCAATTATTATTATTTGCTAAATATTTATAAATTCGTTTATCAAATGTGGTGGAAAATCTTCTTAATTTCTTACTTAATTGGATTCTTAAACACTCGATTTTTAACTAAATTCTCTTTTAATTAATCTAAATATTCCACCACGTCACCTCCCGTACTCCGGGGCGTGACAGAATGGTATCAGAGCTCAAGGTTATGAACCTTGGGAATTGTGCACACATAGGTTTGACAATGAAATACCTCTGACAGTCCAAATTTTGTTTTCAGAAGTGAGAGAATGGCACCTAGACGTCGTTCGACTGCTGACGCCGAGTTCGGAAATGATGAGAGCATGATGAGGTCTATGTTTGCGGCTTTCCGGCAGATGGCAGCCAGGGCTAGGCCGGAAGACTCCAGTGTTGGTAGTCGGCATGCTTTCTTTAAGGAATTCCGGCAGGCGTCTATTCTGACTTTTGATGGCAATGGAGATCCGCAGCTAGCAGAGTATTGGTTGGATTCGATCTTGAAGCATCTAGATACTCTTGGTGTGCTTGAGGAGTATCGCGTGGAGTTTGCGGCGTATAAGCTCGAGGGTGGCGCCAACACCTGGTGGAAACAAACTAAGCGTCTGGAGCGCGGTGGCGATATCAGTTGGGACAAGTTCGAGGAGCTGTTCTATGATCGGTATTTTTCGCAGGGATATAGAGATCAGAAAGCAGCTGAGTTTTATAGACTGCAGCAGGGTGATCTATCAGTTCGGGAGTATGAGGCGAAGTTTAACGAGTTGGCTAGGTTTGCTCCATCAGCTGTGGCATCGGAGCGCGAGAAATGCATCAAGTTTCAGGAGGGACTCAAGGCTCCTATTCGGCGGCAGTTGGTTGCTCTACGGCTTAGGGGTTTCGGAGAGCTTGTGTCGTCGGCGATCTCCGTGGAGAATGATTACGTGCAGTATTGTGAGGACCGAGCCAAGGCTTCAGGAGGACCGCAGAGGAGTGGCAGGAAGAGCATTAGTAGTCGTCCAGCTCCGGGGAAAGGCAAGCAAGGCGGTGCGACTAGTGGCAGCAGCAGTTCGTCTGGCAGCGGGCGCAGCAATCCCTACAGCTTTCATTGTCATTTCTATCAGCAGCCCAGACACATCAAGAGGAATTGCCCGATCAGGAGTGCTCGTCTTGGATCGCAGACCGGGGAGGATGCCAGTCGTTCATCTCAGCCTCAGCCTCAGACCCTACCTCCGCCTCCGCAGTACCCGCAGTTGCAGTATCTGCAGTTTTCTCCTCAACAATTCTCACATCCGGCACGGGGACAGCAGCCACAGTATTTTTAGCGCAGTGTTCCTTAGTATCGAGCACCGAGTACATGTAGTGTGCAGTCGTCTCCATCTCAGCAACATCGGCCGAGTAATGCAGGACCCAGTAATGTCGGTAGAGGAAAAGGAAAAGCGCCAGTACAGGTTCATGCAATGACATCTAGAGGGTCAGATTCTCAGACTGGTAACGCGGTTGTCGATGGTATGGTTTTGGTTTCTAGATCTCTAGCTCGCGTTTTATTTGATACTGGTGCCTCTCATTCTCTCATTTTGAGCTCTTTTGTACATGCCTTGGGATTAGAAGTAGAAGAGTTTAAGGAACCCCTAGTCATAACTTCTCCCTTGGGGCGGGTGTGTGTAAATTGTATGTGTAAATCTTGTAAAATAAAGATTGGGGATGAGATTTTGAAAAGTGATTTGATTATACTCCCCATGAGTTCCTATGATGTGATTTTAGGGATGGACTGGTTGTCCAGGTATAGTGCAGTTGTGGACTGTCAACTTAGAAAAGTGACCCTAGTGTCTGATAGGGGGACGGTAATCACTTACCAGGATGGTGGTGATTGGCTAATGAGTGAGCGTCTCATGAAGTCGTGTTTAGGAGGGCGAAGGATTCTAGATTGTTTTGCTTTTCTTGCTAATCTAGATTGCGAGCCCTATGTTTCGAGTAGTAGTGTAGCGATTTCGGTGGTTGATGAGTTCGAGGATGTTTTCCCCGACGAGTTGTCAGGGTTACCACCGCATCGGGATATTGAGTTTGGTATCGAGTTGTTTCCAGGGACATCACCGATTTCTATGGCACCTTATCGGATGGCGCCGGTAGAAATGAAGGAATTGAGGAAGCAACTTCAGGAGCTTGCTGATAAAGGATATATTCGGAATAGCACATCTCCGTGGGGAGCACCAGTTTTGTTCGCTAAGAAGCACGATGGGACTCTCAGGTTATGTGTGGATTATCGGCAGCTGAATCGTGTTACGGTGAAGAACAAGTATCCCTTGCCTAGGATTGATGAGCTATTTGATCAATTGGGAGGTTCGCGATACTTCTCGAAGATTGATTTGCGTTCAGGTTATCATCAGCTCAGGATCAAGGAAGAGGATATTTCCAAGACAGCTTTTAGGACTCGGTATGGGCACTTCGAGTTTCTAGTCATGTCTTTTGGGTTGACAAATGCTCCAGCAGCTTTTATGGATTTGATGAACAGGATATTTAGGCCGTATCTGGATCAGTTTGTGATCGTGTTCATCGATGATATTCTTGTGTATTCTAAGACTTGGGAGGAGCATGAGCAGCATCTTCGGATCGTGCTTCAGACTCTGCGGGAGCACCAGTTGTATGCTAAGAGGGAAAAATGTGAGTTCTGGTTGAATGAAGTCAAGTTTCTGGGTCATGTCATTTCGGAGCATGGTATTTCAGTGGATCCATCCAAGATTGAAGCTATATTGGAGTGGGAACGACCAAGGAATGTAGCAGAGATTCGTAGCTTCTTAGGTCTTGCTGGATATTACAGAAAATTTGTAAAGGATTTTTCGAAGATTGCAGCTCCATTGACGAGATTGATCAAGAAAAATGTCAGGTTTGAGTGGGATGAAGACTGTGAGTCTGCTTTTCAGGAATTGAAGAACCGGTTGACTTCAGCTCCAGTGTTGGTTATTCCTAGTAGTGACGAGCCGTATGAGGTTTATGCTGATGCTTCAGGGCGCGGACTTGAATGCGTGTTGATGCAGCATGGGCGTGTAGTTGCGTACGGATCGAGACAACTACGACCTCACGAGCGGAATTATCCTACTCACGATTTAGAGCTTGCGGCGGTGATCTACGCGCTGAAGATTTGGAGGTGTTACTTGTATGGAGCATCGTTTCAGGTCTTCTCCGATCACAAGAGTTTGAGGCATTTGTTCACTCGGAGGGATCTCAATCTGAGGCAGCGCAGATGGGTGGAGTACATGGAGGATTATGATTTCGCGTTGCAGTATCATCCCGGAAAAGCTAATGTGGTAGCGGACGCGCTTAGCAGGAAGTCTTCAGGGATTCTCGCTTGTTTGATTTTTGAGGACTGGAGCAGGGATGCGACAGTGAGTGAGTATCGGCTACAGTATCATGAAGACGGTGATCGAGTTTTGTTGTATCATGTGGAAGCGACTCTAGCTCTTGTTCAGATGGTGAAGCAAGGTCAGTGGCAGGATCGACATTTGCAGGGGATTTGGTCGCGGATTCAGAACGGGGAGCAGTTTGAAGAATGGAGCGTGCATGCAGATGGATCGTTGTACTTCCGGGAGCGTCTTGCAGTTCCAGTTATCGCCGAGGTGACGAAAGCCGTTCTAGATGAAGCTCATCGGTCTCAGTTTGCTATTCATCCGGGGAGCACCAAGATGTATCGTGATTTGAAGAGGCACTATTGGTGGAGAGGCATGAAGAAAGATGTTCGCGAGTACATGGCCAAGTGTTAGACGTGTCTTCAGGTGAAAGCTGAGCATCAGAAGCCTGCAGGCCAGCTTCAGCCGCTTCCTATTCTAGGGTGGAAATGGGAGCATGTGACGATGGATTTCCTCACAGGTTTGCCGAGGACGGAGCAGCGGCATGATGCAGTTTGGGTTGTGGTCGACAGGTTGACGAAATCGACGCATTTCATTCCGTTTAGGTCGACGTGTTCCAGAAAGATTCTCGGGGAGTTGTATATGCAGAACATTGTGAGGTTGCATGGAGTTCCTTTATCCATCACCTCTGATCGAGACACCAGGTTTAATGCTAAGTACTGGAGGAGTTTTCAGGAGGCTTTGGGTACGGATTTGAACTTCAGTACGGCGTTTCATCCTCAGACTGATGGGCAGTCTGAGCGGGTTATTCAGGTTCTCGAAGATATGTTGCGTGCTTGTGCGTTGGACTTCGGCGGGAATTGGAAGCAATGTTTGCATTTGGCGGAGTTTGCGTACAACAACAGTTATCAGGCGAGTATCGGTATGGCACCATTTGAGGCATTGTATGGGCGACCGTATCAGCCACCTGTGTGTTGGGCCGAGCCGAAAGATAGAGTTATTCTTGGGCCGGAAGAGATTCGTGACAGCAACGAGAAAGTCGCGGTGATTCGGAATCGGTTGAGAGCAGCTCAGAGTCGGCAGAAGAGCTACGCAGATAGGAGACGTAGACCCTTAGAGTTCGCGGTTGGAGATTTTGTTCTCTTGAGGGTGTCACCTCGTAAGGGAACTGTAACGCCCCTATATGGGGGTTAACAGTTTTTAATGAGATAAAATAAAAATAAATAATAAAAGTAAAACCTTAAAAATAAAATTTACCCGGGACTTAAATGAAAACTCTCAACTCAAAAATAAAAATATAAACGACAAATAAACCACAGTTTTAATGTAGCACCTTAAATTTAATAATATAAACTGTTGTCATCATCATTTTAACCCTCAACACATTATAATACAGTCACAGAAGTAACAATTGATGCTTACATTATCATGAAGAACATTCTCAACGATTGAAGCAGTCCCAATGTAATATAGCTACATCACTTCCTCAACTATATTTCTCGTAGCCACCTCACACTTAGTGAGTCCTGAAAAGATATAAACATAAGGGAATGAGCGACACTATGCTCAGTAGAGAAAGCCATTACTCACCTTTAGGTTTTTATCATTACCACATTAAAATCTGCATGGTTAGTAAGTCACATCATATTCCAGATTATGAGGTTTATTATGATCACATCTTATGGATACCGTAGTTAATCATTACCAAGTGTCATAATTACACATTTATACAAATATTACCAATCATCATTGTTCCTAGGTATCCATGTTAAATTGAGTATCACTCAACTCATCGAAACCCAAGTGGGCGCACTTGATCACCCTATAAACATTCCAAGGGTGTTCCGGTGAGGGGACATCAAGCCCCGAGTCCTCACCAAATCGATTCCTGTACAGTGTGTTCTGGGACTTTCAACCCAAGGAAGCGTCATCACCTTCCCCCTATTTTACCTTTTAGGGTATTTATGTCCAAGGACGTAACCGTCGCCCTTTTCATGTCTCACAATTTCTCTATATTAAATCATTATTAATAGAGTTAATTTTCCTAACCATGCTTCTCAATTTATAACATGTGTCAATTCATTATGTTCCTCGCCGTACAATACAAGACGAGTCCATGTCATAGTTTCATATGTGATACACATATAATATCAGTTCAACATAGATATATATATATTGCAGCAAAACAATCAATTTTAATTCTATAAAAACCTCACAAAAGATGAGTAAGAGAATCCCTACCTTTCAAGCTTATCAACAGTCTCTTAATCCTGGAATCAATTAACGTTAGCTCCATACTCCCTTGATCTTGAACTCCAAGCAAAGCAGATCCAGTTGTATCTCGCTGTATCTATGAAGCATCCTCTGTAGTGCTCCTCGAGCGACTATGAATGGCTAGGAATGCTTCCTGGAGATCATACATTCTTGAAAACGTCATTCTGGACTCTGATACTGCTGTTTGAATCGCCTCGATTCGCAGTGCAGTCGGTACCAGATGATTTTCATCGGAGTGGAATTTGCTCGAACGGAGGTCACCATTGCATCCAGAGCATCGAAACGAGTCAGGAGGCGGTCTCGGATCTTCGACCGGAGGTCCGGATCACAAAATCCCATTTTGGCCTTTGACTGGCCGTTGACCGGCGTTGACCACCGTTGACCGGCGTTGACCGACGTTGACCGGCGTCAATCGGGGTCCGTTGGCAGCTGGGCTCGGGCCTACCCCCCCCTAAATCGACCCTTCTGAGTCCAATGGCGGGGTCAATTTCACCCAATTCTGCCTCTAACATAGCGGGTCGTGAAGTACAACGTCGGTAGAAATGGATGAGCTCCGATCTTGATTCTCCGACGATGGAAACCTGAAATTGGCTGAGGGCTTTTGCTACCCATCCTCCTATGAGCATTTCCCCTCATCCAATTTGAAGAAACGTGGCTGGGAAGAGCCAAAACGGAGGCTCCCGCGGCGGTTGACGGCGGCGTTGGCCGTTCTCCGGCGAAACCGGCTCCTTCCGTGCAATTGATCGAGGGGTTTTACTCCCCTTGATCCTCTGAACTCATTGGGAGGGGTGGTGTCAGTCACCTCCTCCGGCAAGGCGGAGTTCCACCATGGGGGCGGCGGTGCACGGCGGCAATAGACGGACGGAGCAATCCGGCGGTTGTTGAGCTGCCACCAAGGGTGGGTTTTGTTCCTCTCATCACGGTGGTCGTGTAGGAACAAGAATCACGTCGATCGGACGTCGGACGACGAAGATATCTCGTCGGAAAGAAATGGGTTTTGCCGCCACTTTGGGCGACGCGTGTGGTCTCCTCCGGCGGCGTTTTGGGCGGCGCGGCACCTCGTTGGACTCAGCTCGTCGAGAGCTTTCCATTGGTGCGGGAGGTGTCGAAAACGGATGCCGAAATCTCAGACGATATTTGAGGAGAGAGAGAGAGAATTTTTAGAGAGAGAGAGTTTCGAATTATGAGAGATTTTTTGATTTTTTTTATATATATACTAGGTAATTAATCTAATTACCTTAATACCCTTAGGAGAATAACGGGTGTCACAGGAACTATGCGGTTCGGAGTGAGTGGGAAAGTCGCGCCGAGGTATATTGGGCCGTTCGAGATCACTCAGCGTGTTGGTGTGGTCGCTTATCGGCTTGATCTTCCGCCCGAACTTTCTCATGTGCACGATGTGTTTCATGTGTCGATGCTTAGGAAATGTCCACCTGAGCAGGGTAAGATAGTTTCGTTTCGCAATGTGCAGGTTCAGGAGGATACGACGTACGAAGAAGTGCCGATTCAGATCATCGACCGGAAAGTGATTAGCTTGCGTCGTCGTGAGATACCGTTGGTAAAGGTTGTGTGGCAGCATCACGGGGTTGATGAAGCCACTTGGGAATTAGAGTCGAGTATGCGGGAGATGTATCCGCATTTGTTTTGTTTTTGAGATGAGTTGTAAATTTCGAGAACGAAATTTCTTTTAGGGGTGGAGAGTTGTAACGTCCCGAAATTTATTTAATGTTAATGTAATGTAAATGATGAATTGGTGTGCCATAATTAAAGTTTTAACTTTAATTTGATTATTTGGTTGGATTTTGAGTTTTTGGTTGTTTTGTTAAATTGATGTGTTCAAATGATTTCTTATTGTTTTAAAATGATGTTTTGAGTTTTAAAACACAACAATTTGTAAAATATTAAAAATACTCCGTTTTGCAAAACCGTAGGCGGCACATGGTTTTCGTACAGTAAAACCGCCCACCGATTTTCTCTATTTATTTCCTTCCTTCCTCTCTCTCTCTCCTCACTCTCCCGGTTTCATTCTCTCTCTTCTCTCTCTCTCTCTCTCGGCAGCTCACTCTCTCTCAATCTCTTTCAAAAAATTTTTTGAAACCACATTCGAATCCAAGCTTCGGAACAGCAAGGAGGAAGCTCGGGGACGTGATTCGGCAACCGAGAACGCGGATTGAAGCTTCGATTCGAGGTTAGATTCGAAATTTCTAAACTTTTTACAAAATTTTCAATTTTGTGTGTTTTTGAAATCTAAGTTTGTTTTAGCTTAGAAAACCGTGGATTTATGTTAAATGAGCTTAGAACAACTAGAATCTAAGCCTAGATTGAAGAAAAACGGATTGGATTCAAGATTTTTCATTTTTCTCCTCTTTTTCTCATTTTCGGATTTTTGAGGATTTTGAGTTTAAATGTTGTTTAAATGATTCCAAACATGTTCTAGAATGTTTTTCTATCAACTATAGTTGTTTTTCATGCCTGGGATTTGAGAAAAACAGGTTAGAAACAAGATTTGGATTTTGGGGATCGAGAAACCCGTGGCTGGGATTTCTGGGTTTTCCCAGTTCGACAGGCCGAAGTTCATGTTCGGCAGGCCGGAGTGATGATCGGCAGGCCGGTGTTCTTCCGACCGGCAGGCCGAATCTGGGGAAATGTTCGGCAGGCCGAACCTTGTTTCCGACAGGCCGAACTGTGCAGTTCGGCAGGCCGAAGCAGGGCGTCCGGCAGGCCGACCGAGGCATGGAAAATTTTGTGATTTTTACCCGTTTTCACTGTTTTGAACCCTGATTTAAATCCCAACCTTATAGGATGATTTTAATGATACAAATGGCACACTAGGACATCATGAAATGATTTAGTAACATAGAATGTCTCGAACTAGATATTGATTGACTTAGTTTGTATCTAGGATCGTTCGTGGTTCCGTGGAGCTAACGTATAGCGGACCGGGATTACGGTGTGGGGTACCGGCACGAGTATTGAGGTAGGACTTCTATCCTATTTCTTTGGTAGCCTGGTTTTGAAATGATTTGGCTTTGAAAAGGATTTCTATCCAAAATGTTTTCAACGGTTGTTTGAAAATGGTTTTATCGGTTATATTTTAATATACCGTGATATGAAATGAATTTCATAATAAATGTAATTGACAACACTCGGTAATTGGGTTTTGAATGATAATGATAATAAACACATGGGCATGATGCCATATCAGAGATCGGGTCGTGTAGCGATCGACCTTGGGGGCAGGTCCCGAAACCCAGCTGGGCCACTACGGTGGTGATATCATGGTTTGCCTAGGTAAAAGTAAATTGGTGTTTTGATTTGACGAGTAAACTGTTCTGTGTCAGGACGGTTCTACTCAAATTGTTTATCTATTTATTTATTTAAGTTTCCTTTGAATAACTTCTAATAATGTTGTGTTCCTTTGCGTTAAACTATTTTATAAAACATAGTCCTACTGAGCCTTTCGCTCACGTTTTATTGTTTTAAATTTCCCCCTTCTAGGTGGTTTCCCATTTAGGTTTGGAGAAGATTCTTCGGACCGAACTCAGGAGCAATAGGAGAATTTATTTACATTCTGTATTTATTAATCAAGGCATGTAAGACTTAACTTTATTTGTACTTGGACTGTAATTGTATTTGTGATATTGTCAGATCCATGTGTGTGCACAAGTTGTGGGTTGTGGAACCCATATTCGCGATTTTTATTCAATTATTATTATTTGCTAAATATTTATAAATTCGTTTATCAAATGTGGTGAAAAATCTTCTTAATTTCTTACTTAATTGGATTCTTAAACACTCGATTTTTAACTAAATTCTCTTTTAATTAATCTAAATATTCCGCCACGTCACCTCCCGTACTCCGGGGTGTGACACCATCAACGTTGGACGTTAGGGCCGGCAGGGGGATCATGGCGCATGATCGATGCATGTAGAAATTAGAGCAGAGCTGATCATCATATCCGTAAACATATTCATTGTTGTTGAAGGGATTCTCACAGTAATAGCACCAAGTGTTGTCGTTTAATGATCTCTTTGCAAACTTGTGAGGGTGGAGAGGAGGCAATGAGTGGTTGATGTATTCCGGAAACTCTGCAGGTTCTTCATGGATGCGATATTGGCACCGAAGGCAAAAGTGTCTACTTTGACACAATTGGATTAAACGATTGCATATGTTGCAGGAGCTTTCTGGGCTCCCAAATAATAGCAAAGCATGCTCGTGACGGCAATGTCTAGAAGTAATATCGGTTATATGTAGTACCACTTGCATGAACTTCTATTTATATGTGTGCTTCAGAAAATTTCTGACCTTATTTGTCAATGCTACGACGAACAAGTTTCTCTGTAAAATATTGTCGCTAAATTAAATGCAAGAAAAATAACCTTGGATGTCTCAGTAACTATATTCTTTTTAAGGGAATCTTCACTGTAAAACTTACGTATAGACATACATACATATATATATATATATATATATATATATATATAGACATGTCTATTACATATGTATGTTTGTTTATCAATTATTCTACAATGTAAAAATGGAACTAAAAATCAGGAATAGTGGAAAACTGGCCGGCTTTTAAACGTAGTTTTAAGTTAATCACTTTATTATCATTATCTCGATTTAGTTTTCTAAGTGTACGTATAGATAATTAAACGTCACATTTTCAGAAAGAAAAAATTAATGTTACATAAACATTAATAATTAAGAAATCATGAATGCTTTTCACTTCTCAAGTTTAGCCTATAAATTCTCACCCTTTTTCATTTTAAAGAAAGTTTAATTTTCTGCTTCACTGCATAATGATTAATATTTTTTTAGGGGGAGAAAATGAAATGAACAAGTAGCTGCCTGGGCTTTTAAAAATTATAATACGTTAAAACTTTAAACTTGGGTTTCCATCAAAGTTTTCAAATTTACGAACTTGACGGTTCAAAATCACACTCTTCAACTTTAATTCATTGAAATCCAAACTTTCGTTATTGCGATTTCGTCCACAAGTCTAACATAATAACCATTTTTTAAAATTAAATTGCCTTTTTTTTGTTTTTTGCCCGCTCAAGCATTATTCCACCCACATTTGATATTAGTTCTCAATTCTTTGATTAAAAATTTCGATGAAATGATTTAATTTTTTAAAAATAAATAAACAAATAATTGGCAAGTTTTAATCAACGAGGCAACTGAATAAAGAACCAGAGCAATTCAGATAATGTTGGTCGTCGGATAGGAGCGAAAGACTAAATGAATGTGATAATCACAGAGATTCATCTGAACTATGCTTTTTGATCATCATTCGACCACCATGTTCACATGTTTGCTGAAATAAACTAAATATACATATACATACAAATGAAAACAATAATCTCTCTCTCAAAAAAAAAAAGGAAGACAATAATACAAGACATATAAGAGTGGTATGAGGTAATAAACAGAGAACCCTGATTCAGACATATATATATATATATATATATATACAGAGAAATTTACGGCCTCATAGAGAAGATTAGATTTGTCTACACAGGATTTCAGACATATGCTTGTCTAAAAAAAAATTTAATCATCGGCCAAATCCAATCAGAAAAAGATAAAAAAAATTTCAGAAATCAGAATGAGAAATTAGAGAGGAAAAATAAAGAAAAACTTTATAGAAAGGGACTCGGAATATGGGTGGTGATATATCAGGATGGTCGGCAAGGGCTACAGAGCCCATTACGACGAACGAGACCTTATCACAATAATCGTCACCGTCCCAAAAGAATTGAATTCCCAGATGAATTTGTACAACCGAATGAGACAGCAATCGAAAAAATAAGAAGCCCCACAATAGAAGAACCAATTTTGCGACGGAATTGGAAATTTGAGAACCCAGAAGAGTTTGAAGCGCTACGGTTTCGATTCGATCAACGATGGAGTGTTCAGTGAGAACCCGCTAGTACTTATAGAGGGAGAGGAAGACGCTAGGGTTTTAGTTTTCGGCGGGTTTCGAATCGGGTAGATCTTATAATATGGGTAACCTAGTTGAGGTCCGGTAAATGGTCCCTCCTCGGTCAACTTGCGCTGTTGTAATTACACAATTAACCATCAAACTTTCTTTCGGATAACTCAAACAAAAAGTCATAATTGCAGGCATAGCATAGCAATGAATCCACACCCAACTCCATTCTAAATTATAGAATTTGAATTCCTCATTTTAAATTTAAAAAAAATTATCATAATAGTTTGCCTTTTCAAGGGCATTCACAAAAAGATGTCAAATATATATATATATATATATGTTGGCATGAAGTATCAAACTTGCCTTTTCATTACAAGATTAAATTAATTTTGTGAAACTACAAAAAAAAATATAAATAAAATTCATCAAACAAACCAAAAGTCGATTTGTTTCTTTTTTATCTTAATTTTTTCCTTGTTTTCTTTAATAATTTTATGAAGTTAATTTAGAACTTATCAATGGAAGGCAAGTTTAATATTTTATGTTTTATAACATGGGCTCAACGTACTAGAATAAAGTTTTTGAAAATCAAAACGTAGTTATGAATATTTTTTGTAAACAATATGATATCAATATAATTTTATGTTAAAATACAAATCCCAATGAATGGGTGGTTTTTTGCGTGTATAGAATCAAGCATTATTGATTTTGCGGTAAAATTACTGTCGAATTATTTTTTTCTCTTTTATTTTTTTAATTTTTAAATCTTTAGAGCAAATCTATCGTTCTTTGGGTAAAAAGGTCTTTTCAATATCTAATTTCAATCAGAAATCCGTTGAGGATAAAAGATGAAAGGGGGCGTCAATTGATACCTCCTATTATACTTTTCACTTACCCTTTCTTAAATCATCCTTCTATCTTACTTGTTATACTCCTCTTAAAATACTAAAAAGTCCCTACACTAAATTATGATATTGTTTTTTCTTTTTCTACCCGTCAACTAATCACTAAACTTATAATTTGTTATGCCAAATGTTATCCTTTTTATGTGAAAAAAAGGAAAAAAAAAAAACCCATACTTTTGATAATTTTTTATAAAAATAATAGACACATGATTGGTAAGTTTTGTATACAAATCAAACAATTCGTGCTTCTTTCAGTTAAACAAGGAGAAAGATACTTTTTATTTTTACTAAATGATAATTTCTTTATATCGTTTTTCTTTTTATTGAACCAAATTATCGAAATCCTTCATTGGAAACTATAATAATAGTATTACTCAAGATTCGTAAAAACTAATTATAAATCAAATAATTAGGACAGTTCATTACTAACAATGGCTTATATAATTCGTACATATGAAACAATAATAACTGAATAAAAAATAAGACTTTTGCGAACAAAAAAATAAACCACGCTTTTTTCATTTTTTTTAAGGAAGGCTCTTCACAGTGGAACCATTTTTATTCTTATAAAAAAGTATGGCACAATAATTCTTTAGAATGTCATAATTGTTTTTTTAGGTAATGTGTGCAATGAGTATTTTTTATCCCTAAAAGTAATTTTGTTAATGAAAAAACAATAATAAAAAATTCTATTAAAAAAGTGTAAAAAATAAAATGAAAGGTGTCAATAGATGCACCCAAAATAAAAAATTAAATTGAAAATTTTAAAACTTTCAATAGCTTTTTAGTATAAAAAATGTGCATTATCATTCACATAAAAAAATCATGTCATAGTACGACCTATAACAAAATTACATCACACTTAAAACACGTTTAACATTTATTAAAAAAAAAAGTTTCAAAAGGTTGTGCCGATGAAATTTTTCCTTCCAAAAACAGATAGCAAAGAGATTTTAAAAAACACCATACTAGAAAGCTCAATTTCTATAAACCAACCCAAACCCGTTTCGAAAGAATTTAACCAAAAAGATAAATAAATAAGAAAAGGAACTTATCAGTGACACTCTATCGTCACCCAAATGAGTTAAATGTTAATTCCAAAACATCATACTAGAAAGCTCAATTTCTATAAATCAACCCAAACCTGTTTTCGAAAGATTTTAACCAAAAGATAAATAAATAAGAAAAGGAACTTATTAGTGACACTCTATCGTCACCCAAATGAATTAAATGTCAATTCCGTAGCGCATCTTTTTGGCTTGTTGGCTTTCGTTAACTGCAGATCTTTTACCTGGTTTACTTCTAGAAAATGAATGATCCTTTGTTCTCATCCGACTAGTGCCACTGGTGAAAAGGGAAATGCCAATCCGTTGATAATGATTCTAGTTAGAGGAAAAAAAAACTAAAGAGTGTACATTTTCACAATAATGTTGAGCAAATAAATACCAGAAAAGCAATTGGAGATCACACAAACCTATTGCAAGCATGTATCATCAATAAAATTATATTTTTTTAAGCAAAGAATTCTACATTCTAACATGACAAACGATGTTACCAGTGCCATCAGAATCTGACATATACAAAACCAAAAATTGACGACATGATTATAAATCCACATTCCACCACAACAACAAATTGGTTGCCAGGCATTGCTGATGACACAAAGAAACCAAGAGAAATAAACAAGCATCCGTGCTACATCTAACATCTTCACTCAATTTCTGTTAGGTCTACTTCTATCAGCTGGCATAATCTGTGAATCGACTGTTGACAGGATCTGGGGCATCGACATGCCTCCAGAGACAACTATTTCTGCATTTGAGGAAAGGAAAAATCTCGTTAGTCTATACAAATAGGATATTTAACTTGTGGGCATTTTTCTTTTCTTTTTTTTTTTTTTTCAATTTTATTCTTCAAAATTGAGGACATGACACTGAAATATCAAGACCTCACTATATGAATAGCAAAACTTCCTGTATTTAATCAAGCATTTACAATTTCCAAGTTTCAACTTTCAAGTGACTCCGCTTTATGCAGCAACTAAATGCATATTCAATTTCAACCTAAAAGTTCATAGTCAGTGGTGATTGGTGTTCAAACAATCTTTATTTCACCAATTTTTAAGCATACATAATGGATTAATACTATCCAAACACCAACTCCTATATTCTTAAAAATGGACAGCATCACAAAATCTTGAGGAAGCACATACGATGCCAAAAGCCCCTATGTAAAATTGAAAGAGAGGGCCTTTGGTCGTCCCTAATAAAGACAAAAATCCTGACAGGGATCTAGTAACAATGCAGATGGTAGGAAGAAATACTTTTCCTATTGGTATTCTAGATAGAGTAACAAATTAGAACTATGTACTTACCAATTCCTTCTCGAACTGACAAATTTGGTCTTATAACATCCTTGGCGTTGACCAGGAATATATCACCGATGTAAAGATGGTTGGTTGGCACATACACACAAAACTAGCTCCTCTTCTCCAGAATAATTCTGTATTAAAAAATGAAGCAAAAACAACATCAAACAGAGTCTACAATCCATATATATCAGTGTCATTTGCCCCCACTCATTCTGACAGTTTAAAATGCAATATAGATCACAAAGTCAATTTCCAAAATAGCATCCCAATGACAAATCACCCATCATTAAAATAGACTAAAAAATAATGGACATTGTTAATGGCCAACACGCATCAAAATCATCTCATCAAATGATTTCAACAAAATGACTTCTCTCGTTGATGTCAAATTGAAGCCTTACTGGGAAAGGGGAAAAAATGAGGTTCACCAAAGACCCACTATATCAAATAAACAATATATATAGACATTAGAAAATGATATCAAAAAGAGGAAGCATTTACAACTAGCTGAGAATCGAGCTTGGAGCTAGGAACAATGTACATGATAAACATGTGCACTCAAAAATCAAATATTTCGAAAAAAAATACAACCACAAACACAAGTAATCAATCAAAGGCAGTGTAGAGAAGTGATTGCAGACATAGCTCAACATTAAATCCACACTTGACTCTACCTTGAGATGTAGATTTCAAATCCCCCACCCCTAAATTCAGAAAAGGCGGTGCAGATATGATAGTTGCACAAAACAGAGATTATTAGCAAACCTGAAGAACAACTGACGAAGTGATGAACCCGAATGCATATTCACCAATCCGAGGATGTCTTATAATCGCAACTTCCTTGAAAGCTTGTGTATTTTGATCTGAATGTATAAGGCCATAAATTATGTAGACTGCAACTACACCCTATGTTGACTCAATACAAAGATGAAGATTGCTAAAATAGAGCAGACCTGGGGATATGGCAGCACTAATCTGCTTGGAAGCATTGTAGATATGACGAACAAGAGGCATCCTTTTTATAAACCACTCCCCAAGGCCAAGGACAGAAGCACCCAACCATGATGACATGAACACCCCGACCAAGAAGATGAAGGTTATAGAAGTAACAAATCCAAGACCTGACAGCCATACATGATAAATAAAAAATGGTTGACAACATACAAAGACAAAATATCCATTACGCAAACCAAATTCACTTTCTTCTGATTAAAATAAATGAAGTTTGGCCCATTTTATCGTCTCATCTAATCAGCCAGAGAAACTCTATCCTTGAGGAAGGCACATATATTCCTTTGTCTAAATAAAAGAACTTCATTTCCTACACCAACATCCAGTTAAATAACATAAGAAAAGTCAGGTTTTAGAGTAGATATTCTTTAAGAAAGTGGTTAAAGTTTTATGGTAAAGAGAGATGATCTACGAGTCTTTGGTGATGGTAGAAGGTTTAACGACGCAAAATTCCACATTAGCGAAAACAGAATGATTGTACCAAATGCATGGGACAAGAAGAAACAAACATTAAAGTTCCCATCCATGTCAATGTCTGTTTAATCATAAATCAAAGGGATAAGAAAAGGCTCAAAAAAAAAAAAAAAACACAGAGAAAAGAAAAGAAACGACAAAAGTTTCTAAGATCTCAAGAAAAAAATTGCGATGCATATCCTGCACATTAAGGTTTCCATTGAAAGAAAAACAAGTTATTACGTTGAAATTGTGAATTAGATAAAGTTACAAAGCTTCCACGCTAACCAAAGACCCCACAAAGAGACGATAAACTTGAAAAGCTGGAGAACTAGAATTTTAAACTGAAATACTTGTTAAAGCTTCTATATTTTAGAAGCCAAGAAGCCATTAGAACATTACATTGGCCAAAATGTTGTATCATCAAAATCAATTCTCATAGGTAATTGATTGATGCCTTCTATAATTACTAACTAAAGAATAGAAAAGAGAAAGTGCTACCAGAAAAAGAACATGCTTACCAAAAATATCAATTCCAAGTTGAGCATATATTGGAGAGAAAAAGCCATCCACAAAATGAATAAACCACCACGTAATATAGAAAGTGATGGCTATCGGAAACAAGATAACGCTGCAAAATAGCAATGAATTAGTTGCTACAGGTAACAATATAACAGCACTGAGCACAAAGCTGTAATATCACAAATACTTTTCCTACTAAACTTTATTGCGCTAATGTGTGTTACAACTTAGGAAATACCAATACTACATACTTCTTATCTAGCAAGAGGGACTTTGTGTTTATCGCCCAATAATTGAGATCCATGTACTTGGCCAATTAGTGTATTATTTTTCTGCTCTCTTAAAAGCCATGAACTTTATACTAAATACATAAAACCATTGCAAAATCAAGGTAGCATCACATCCAACAACCATAACCAAGCACCCCTCAAGACTTAAAAAAAATCAATAGGTACTATTTTTATTTATGTTTGAGATTGTATTTGTATCAAAATTGAAGCACTTACAAATGAACAATAAGAAAAATCTAGAGAAAAACTTAGATGTTCTCATTCCAGAACCTTTGAAATTCATCTAATTAAGCAAAAAGGCGGTTATTGCATGATAATTATTACCACATTTATGCCTATTTTACTCAATCCTATACTCAAGTTTTAATGTTGGCTGATGCAGAAAAATTTTAATGGCAACGTGTAACAGTGATAACAGCAGTGCCAGCAGGGGTAGTAAAGTTGGGTGTAGCAGTGATGGTGGTTTCTCAAAGTCCATCTTGCAATCTTACACATGGACACAGTATAATACTGCATATGTAACAGAATCAAAAGTAAATACGAGCTCAGAAAAAGACTGTTTTACCATCCTGTCATGAACTTTTTTGACGCCCAGCTCCTAACAACTTTGTAGATGGTCTACAAGTAAACATTAAGAAAAAAGAGCAAGAGTTAGGCAGAAAATATATGCATACTCACAATCATATATAAGCACTGGAAGACCGGAAGAAATTAAGTGAGTAAAAGAACATATTAGAATAGATCATATATGCAAAATCTGTAAGTGGGCTGGTGACTGTCACTATCATCCAGAATAGGAGTCATATATATATATATGAATCGTATTACTCAAAATCTACCCCTTAAAGATTGGGTAAAGTGTAAACTAATCTCTCCAACCAAAGAAAATAATAATCGGAAACCCTAAAAACTAAATAGCTCCAAAGAGATTCATATTGCAATAAAATGACAAATCTATGATCAGCGCAAAATTCTTAACATCATCATTTTGCTTTAAGCCAAAATCAATAGGAAAGGAAAACACAACCATCCAAACTGATTTAGTTCAATTGAACCAACAAACGAATAATAAAGGGAAAAAAGAGAACAACTTTGTTTCCGAATCATTAAATTCAACTATACGATTTTGAATGATCCAATTTTGCCCTAAAATAACTCCCCGATCATCCAAATTAGGAAAAACAGCCACATAACAGGCTTTAATTCCGCGAATCTGAGTTCGCTAATCGATTCGCTTTTAACAAATTTACTAGACCAACAATCAAACCAAAATTCGAACTAAAATTTTCTTTTAGAAAAGCTAAGAAACTTCAATTTCCCCCTTGCGACTCCGAAAATTTTCTCCTCAAACAAACAGAACCGGGAAAACCGATTCAAGTGAAGCAAGTGAAGGTCAGCCAACTACCTCGTGGCCGGTGTGGTGGTGGTGAGTAGACGAGGAGGAGGAGGAGGCTATGGAGGAAGGCTCGTCGTGAGTGGAGCTGGCGACGGGGATGAGAAGCTCCCGATCTCTGTCTCTGTCTCTGCTCGCCATTACAATCGCCGACGACTTTTCATCGCCCATCGCCGACGGCGGACCCAATAAGGCGACGGCGTTTCAAACTCCGTGACTGTGCTTTGTCGCGGTCGGTCAGAAAGGGGAAATTTCCAGAAGGGCAAGCGAGTAAGGCGACGACTCCTTGAATTTCTCCTCTCCTCTTCCTAATCTCGCTATTGCTCTCTCTCTGTCTGGTATTATTGTATTTTTCGGATTTGGAAATTTTGCTTTTATTTATTTTCTTTTTTTGATTTACTTAAGGGAGGTTGAAAAAGGATAGGGATTAAGGAATTAGAATAATCATCTATAGTTTTTCAGATTAATTTTTAATTGCTTCTTTAACTCTATTTGGCACAGTTTAAATCACGGTTTAATTTTTTTGTTATAATATTTTTTTTGTATGAATTTAAATTTTTGTTCAAAAATATAAATTAAACATATCTGTTAAGTTCAAAAGGTTGAAATAGAAAATTAGTTTATAGTACGTATGGGAATATAGTTGAACTTAACATTTAATATCATAACGGCTCAAATTTTTTTTTAAAAAATATAATAATAAAACTGTTTAAAATAACTCTTTGAGTGTGTTTGAAAATATTATTCTAACTTATTAGTTTCAAATACTATAATATAAAACTCTTGTATGCTAATACTATAAGATAAAAGTATAATACAATATAAAAGCATTATATGCTATAATGTTTTGTTTTTAACTTTTTAATAGGATATTTAAGAAGTATAATTTTAAATAAAAACCTTACACTATAGCTTATTTTTTTAAATACTGTAGCAACTAAAAGTTTTAGATAAAATTTCAATTACCAAACATACTATTAATTTTAATTACGTTTTTAAATACAATATTTTTAATTCAAATTATGTTTTCAAACCATTTTTTTTTTTTTACTTATGATAATCAAACAGTTTGGTTTAAACTAGGAACCGAACAATATTTGTTTACAGCAATTTGTAGGTGTGAGGACTTCAAGAAAATGCGTCATTTTCCCTTTGTACCTCCATTTAATTTTGAAGGGACGAGGCGGATAAATCAACGTTGTCTGTCTGTTGGGAATGTTTAAGAGTTTAACTGTAAATATGCTGTCAACAGTGTTTGAGGAGGTGGCGCCCGTGATTGATTGCCAGACTTTGGAAGACGCATCTCTGCTTACTCTCTCTCTCTCTCTCTCCCTCTCACTCTCTCTCTCCTTTTTTTGTATGATAAAAAAGTCTTTACGATAAGGGCTGGTCTAGAAAGCCCCTCAGACTAGAACCGGGGCCCTTTGTATAGGGTGGGCCTCATTGCATAGGTCTTATTTGATGGGATCCACCTCATGTAAGGGGTTTAAATTGAGACCAAATAGGTTGAAAAAAGTTTTTCTTATGATAAATAATGCTAATAGGCAACATATTTTTTCAGCATTATTGAATTTTGTTAAACTAATAACCTGTGACATCAGGGGTTAACGACATAACTTATACAGTATTGTCTGTTAACAATGGACTTTGGTTTTTTTATTATTATTATTAATATCATTATTGTTGTATTATTATCATTTTAAAAGACATGCTATTTTTCCAATTAAATAATAAACTAGAGTTGATATATTGTAAATTCTAAAATCGATCGGCTACTCAACATTTTTCTTTGGAATTAATTTAATTTATAAGATGTTTAAGAATGTAGTTTAAACTATAAAATTATGGTTCAAACCAATTTTATTGCATTGTTTTCTTATAAAAATTAAATTTGAAACAACTTTGTGTCAAAGTCTTGGTATGAACTACATTCCTAAATAGTCTATTATTTTTTTTCTTGGCATTTGTAATTTAACGTGTCTACCATAGAGTGTTGTGTGGCAAAAAGTCTAAGGTCTATTTAGCAAAGCTTGTTATAAAACTGCTTTAGGCTTTCTAGATCTAAAAGTTGTTCTTTGAAGTATTTGAATGATCTATACAAAGAGTTTTAGCTCTTCATAAGAGCTTCCAGTCAAAATCACTATAAAAATAGCTTTTCAAAATAATTATTATAGATGGACTTTAAAACTTATACTATATTTTCAAAAAAGACATTATAAATTTCTTTTTAACATTTTTATTATTAAAAGATAAAGCACGATCTCTATTTAATTTCGATAGTTTTTAGAGAAATATTCAATGAAACCAAGACCGTCAATTGTTAAAAATTAAAAATTGTAGCTAAACTGTTGAAACAAGGAGAAACTGGTGTTTCCTAACCCATCGGCATTAAGTTTAGTCGATTTGAAACAACGAGTGCAATGACAAAAGGGGAAAGGGAGAAAGAGATGCTAGGGCCCGGAATTTGTGCCCTAGAGTTTGAACTTTGAAGTTAGTTTGGCAAAGAAAAATGCCTGTGAAGATGAGAAAGAAAATATATTTTTCAAATCCTTAACATTAGGTTTCCAACATGTTTTAACAAAATAAAATTTGCTTATTATTTGCATAGTAACCATAAGCAAAACAATGTTTGTTTCAATTTAATATAGCTCTTATGGCATTGACTCACCCGTAATGAGTTCAGTCGATCTTCCTAGTCCTAGTGGTTTGTTGTTCTTAAGATCACCTAAATTGATAATAAGCAAAACAATATTGTTTTGATTCAAAATAGCTCCTTTGGCAATGACTCATCGTGACAAGTGCAGTCGATCTTACCAATTTTAGCAATTTGTTGTTCTTGTGATCACTGGTATTAGAAGAAGGCCAAATTTGTCGACAAGGTTCGTAATTCGATTGTTGAAAGTAAATTTATGATAAAAACTATCTTGAGCCTTGACATCTTCAAGCCACTTGTCAATCTATTGCTACATTTGACACAAATATATATATATATATGTATATATATTATATTTGTATGTATAATAATCAGTTATTATATTATGTGATCAATATATAACATTATTTTTAATGTTATATTTACTTTTTGTGACCATCGTTAATTTATAAAGTTGTAAAAATAATTTTTGATTCTCAAATAATTTGAAAATGACAAAATATAATTATTAGAAGACATTAAGGCATCAACCATGGTAACAAAAATATAAAATTTAGCATTGTATTATATTGGATATTAAATTTATCAATAAAGAGGACATACGTTAAATTTAGCACCAACAACAACACCACATTCAGTTTTCTTTTCTAAATGCTAAATTTTAGCAATGGTACATTAACTTAGTTTTAGTTGCATAAGAGATGTTGTGAAGTTTGTTTTACTTTTCAACTCTAATAATAATCAGTATTGATTGTGTTAATGCACCATGAACTTTTAATTTTTAACAACTTAGAGTTCTATCTTTTAATTTTTACAAATAATACTCTAAATTTTAAAATTTGTTACAATTATGGTCTAATAGAGAATTTATTGCACTTATGGTACAGTAGAGATCGAATGTTAATTTAAAAGACAAAAATTGCTCAAGATTTTTCATATAAAATATACCTCTTAAATTTTTCATTGGCTGACAAGTTGAATCGTGAACTTTTTTAATTTTTTACATTCCAAACTTTAACTAATGTTGGTTATTGATTGGAGCGCGTTGTTAAATATTATAAAGATTAAGATCCTAAATATTAAAATTGAATGTTTAGAATGTGAGGAACATATGACGTGAGTGAAATTTACCCTGATAATTATTACAAAAGGAAGGACAAACGATGGGCATGAGGAGCAGACAAATTTCTATCCACAAAACAATCATAACCCCTTTTGTTTTTTCATTTTATTTTTCTAATTTTTTGGTAAATATAGCCCTTTGGGTATTGGTGGGTGTGTAGACGTGTAGGTAGATGGAATAGTTTCTCTTTATCCTTTTTTTTTTTTGGTTTCCTTTTTGCGGTGGCATTGTGACGCCCCAGGACGGAGTCAGGGAGTTTTAAGTAAATAAAAAAAAGAGTATAAATATATGTTAAAAATAAATAAATATCATTGAAATAAATGATAACATCAGCGGTCACCGTCACGTGAATACCACGAAGGTAAGGCCGAGATCTTATTCTTATTCGCCATCACGTGGATGCTTACCACGAAGGTGAATAAATAAATAAATAAATCATAATATCAATAATACAAAATCATTGAAATTCATCACAATTCATCGTCTCTAAGATAAATTAAAATATACAATTAATACAGACGAAAATGACATCAACACTGGGACAAGTCGTACAATACACGCATCATACCACAGTTTTTTAAAAAATACCATTTCAATCCAAAGAGCCAGGTTTCGATCCTGGGCCCATCCTTCCTCCTCAACCTAGAAGTGAGATTTTAAAAACAGAAAAACGTGAACGAAAGGCTCAGTAGGATAATTATTTAAAAACAAGTTATGTTTCAAATATAATGATCAAGAACAAATAATTATTCATAATTCATTCTAATTAAAATAAATCTCAAAATTTCAACAAATCAACAAAACACTTACTTGAAAGCAACTTGACACAACATCACCGTACGGGTTTTGGAAATCCGAAAAGAATATCAAAATACAATTCTTCAAATTCAAAGACAGAAATTATTCTTAAAAAGAGACATTTAAGAAATAAACTTTGGCCAAACAATTTAAAGGGGCTACCAAAGAAATGGATAGTAATATCCTACCTCATTAAAATCCAATAACGTAAGCTCCAAATAAATCCAATGTACGCTCCACATACGTTCAAAACCTTAAAAACTGTATTTAAGATCATAAATCATATTTAACAAATATCATTATGTTAATTTAATTATCAGTGTACCTTTTAACTCAAAATAATCATAACCCAAAATCATAACCCTTTTTGTAACATTTTGGAATCATCAAACATTGAAAACCGTAGTAAAAACATAATTTTTTCAAGTCCACAGTCGGCCTGCCGAACAACCTGAACCGGCCTGCCGAACTGCACAGTTCGGCCTGCCGACCAACCAGGATCGGCCTGTCGAACTTTTCCCAGGTTCGGCCTACCGACCAGATGAATCCGGCCTGCCGAACCTTTGAATCCGGCCTGCCAAACACGTAGTTCGGCCTGCCGAACTGGAAAAATCTGGGGACCCGAGGCTTCGAGTCTCGATCTTCCCAAGCTCAAAATCAAAATTTTAAAACCTGTTTTCCAATTCCCAGATCATGAAAATCATATATAAAGCATAGAAAACCATAATAGAACACATTTAAAGCATTTTCCCCCAATTTAAACTCATTTTCACCTTTGATTTGAAAATCAACGAAAAATACAAAAACTTGATTAATTCAATTTTTGTTCAAATAAAACTTAGATTCATTGTAAAACAAGTCCTATAAGCTTAGATTAAACATTATCTAAGCTCATCAAAGCTCGGATTGCAAAATACAAAGAAAATTGAAAAATTGAAAAAGTCTTGAAATTTTGAAAACTAACCTTGATTCAATCCTTGAATCGTGTTTGTGGTTGCTCAATCACGTTCCCAAGCCCCCAATCTGCTAAACCGAAGCTTGGGCTCGATTTTGAAATCAAAATTTTTGAGAGAATGAGAGAGAGAAAGAGACGGTAAGAGGGAAAGAGAGAGACGAGTGCAAGAGAGAGAGAGTGATCGTGAGAAATGGGAAGGGAAAGGAAAAAGAAAAAGAAAATTTAAAGGCCCAATGGCATTTTCGTAAATATGAGAAAAATGTGGGATAAAATGTCATTTGATATTTTTAACACTAAAATTCAAATTTTTAAATATGACAAATGCAACAAAATCTTTAAATGACTAAAATTATCAACAAAATTTACACTGGCACACTTAATAACTAAACTTAACATAACTAACCTTATTTTGAAATTCAGGGGTGTTACAGGCATAGAGGCATATATTAATACAAGATCAAAAACCAAAAAAGTAAATATCAATGGTGGAATAAATGCCTAATTTACTAAAATGGATTGGTTGGTGTTTATAGTAATGGAATCCAAGCAAGTGATAGGGGAAAAATCTTTATTTAAAAGAAGCAGCGGAACAAATTGCATTATTGCTTATTGGTTATTTGATATTGTGTCATGCTTTTCTTCCTTTTCCTTTTTTGTGTCTTGTGGACATAATAACATGTTTGACAAGCAAAATGGGCAAAATTCTCTTGCTTCCCTTTTCATTTTGGTCATTTTACTGAATATCAAGTAATTCTATTTTGTCTCCTTCATTCCATCTCTGTCCAAGCAGACAACCTTTTTTTTTTTTTTCATTTTTCTATTCAATAAATTCGATAGGGATTTTTTGATATTTTACCAACAAGGACCCGCAAAGATGGTTCTTTTCCACTCTCTTTGAGGAAAGTATCCATGGGAGAGGAAAAAAAATTGCCAACGAAGAAGCTGGCCATATCTAACTATTTAATTCTGCTTTTCATGCTTAAAACTACCTTCTAGCATAAGAAAGAAAGCAAAGGAAGAAAAGAAAAAAAAAAAAAAAAAACAAAGAAAATACCCACTGTTGCTCAAGCCATTGGCGGAGCCAGCTTATGACGGCTGAGGGCATGTGCTCTTACTCATTTTTTAAAATTTGTATTTTTACTTTTATTTTTTTAGTTTAATATTTTAAGTATGCCCCTATCTTGGAAAAAATTACAATGGTGCCCTCATGGAATAATAAAAAAATGTTGTCGTGTCTCATGAAATAATTGAAATATATTGCTTTGTCCTTGTAAAAATAATTTAATAAATATATTGTTATGTCCTTATATTACAAAAAAAAAACTTATAATTATGCCTCACCTAATTATTGAGATATATGGTTATATCTTTATTTAATAAAATACTATTTCTAATTTTTTTATATGATGCCCTCATTGAAAAACTTCTGGCTTTGCCACTGGCTAAAGCCTTACTCGAATGCGGAGATAGAGAGAGAGAGTGAGAGTATAATAGGATGAAAAGAATACCATATTGCTAAAGCTTTATTTTTTATTATTAGATTTGTATTAAAATCTTTTAGGCATGAGGATTCATTCCAATGTTGTATGTGCGCAATGTTCGTGTACGAGGATAGTGTTGAGGTTTGAGACTACAATTGAGGTTCGAAACTAGCACTTGAATTAGGGTGAGGAAATGGAGTCCGCGACTAGAACCGTGACTGAGTATCTTACGAGGCTAGAGGTTGTAGACAAAGACTCTTGCCAAGTTTTGAGACTATGTTCGGGGTCAAGACTAGAGTCAAGATAAGGTTCTAGATTCAAGATCGAGATTAGGGTCTGAGATTTACTAGGTCGGTGACCATAATAGAAATCATGATTAGGGTCTCGATTTAATACTTGGTTTAGGTCTCTATGCCATTTTAGGATGAAGGTCAGTGAAGGCTTAAATTTTTAAGCCTTTTGGCAAGTTGGTTAGAACTAAAATTTAAGTTTAAGAACTATACCATGTGAGAGCTTAACAATGTATCAATTTTTTGCTTTTTAATGTAGTTACTGAGAGCTTAACACTGTAATTAGTTTGTTATAACTAACATTTGAAACACATGCTTCATCTTATCAAAGGTTGAGTGCTTAAAACTGTATAATATAATAAAATATTTTAATTCAACACAAAACCAAATACCATATTTAGGCAGTTTACTATATAAGTTATAACTGAAGTTTTAAGTTTAAGAACTATAACATGTGAGAGCTTTAGACTATAACAACATCTTGTTTTTTACTGTAGCTGTTAAGAGTTTTATATTATTCATAGTTAAAATTAATAAGTTGAATCTGAAATGTCAAACTCCTTAACTGTATCATCAATACACACCTAAAAGAATAAAATAGTAGGAAGCTGTTTTCCAAGTACAAAAATAGTTTTTCTTTTTACTATGTTTACCCCGTCTATTACACTTAATAAAACCATATACCGGAATAGAGTGAACGAGTTCATGATCCTTTTAACAAAGTGATAATTTAGATGATCAAAACTAGCACTTGAACAACTCATATGAAATCGTACCTTTTTTGTGAAAAATAAAGGTATAATATAATATTAAGAGGGGATGAAAAAAGGAAAAACCCTTTCACATTCAAAGTTCCAACCATGGACTCGTCCGTGGTCAAAAAAGATGGATCGTAAAGTCAAAGTCCAACATTTGTTGACTTGGTCGGTAACCGTCCATTGACTATGCGCCACGTAGATGGTTCTCCCAAACGATATTCCGTCATCCCGTCCTCTAATTTGTTCGGCGAGTCAACGTTCACCGTTGCCGTCGCCGTGTCTCTGCTCTGTCCTCTGCATGAGAAGCCCAAAATTGCATGAACAAGCTAACAATTTTAAGTTTAATTATTAAACCCAAAAAGAGCAAAAAATAAAACAGAAAACAAAACATAATCACAATTACTTGATTCGCCGTGAATTGGGTGCTCATTTTTTTTTATTTGTTATCGTATCAAAGTTGTAAAAGTAAGCAGTGAAATGATTGCTCTGACGGAAAATGACTTCGAATTTGTGAAGAATTGGAAGACATACAGACAAAAAAAAAAGATAAAAAAAGATAAAAACGACAAGAAAAGTTGTACCAAGATATAAATCACTCGTTCATACATATCTGGATTGGATATACATACGTGGAAAAGAAGGAAGGTTCTGGGCTATGGTAGATCTCTTTTATTTCATTTGATTCTCAAGCTTCTTAATTTAATTCACAGAGATTTTATTATAAGAAAAAAAAAAGAGAGAGAGAGAAGAAAGTTGTATTTTCTAGGAGAGAGAAGATGTTGGAAGGAAAGGCCATGATCAAGGAAACAGACATGCCAGAGAAGATGCAAAATCAAGCCATGGCTTGTGCTTCTGAAGCCCTTGATCTCCATGACGTCTTTGATTGCTGTTCTGTTGCTTCCCACATCAAGAAGGTATTTTAAAAACCAATTTTTTAATTATATTTCTAAAATTTTTATTTTTAATTTTTTGCAAACCCATGATTATTTCTAGCTTCTTATTTCTGGGTTTTTTTTTTTAAATATACATGCAATGTTTGTGTTTATATTTTGGTGGGTTTGTTATTTGTTTTTGTATATTATTTAGGAGTTTGACAAGAAGTATGGAAGTGGATGGCAATGTGTGGTGGGTTCGAACTTCGGCTGTTTCTTCACTCATTCACCTGGGACTTTCATATATTTTGGGCTTGGGAGCCTCAATTTCCTTATCTTCAAAGGAGCCTCTTCCTGATTTCAACACTTATACATACGTACAAAGAGAGAGAAAAAGAGTCGTATATCTATCTATCTATATATATATATATATAGTCATCTTCATTATATAACAGGGTGTTATTAGGATTCATCTGGCTTTTGTATATAAACTTAGAGTACATATATATTATATGTATGTAGTTCAAGGACAAGGTGTTATATATAGTTGTAAACTGATCTCACCAAATACTTAAAACTGCTTATTAATTATTCCTATTATTTTTTCCCTTTGTTTTTTTATTTTTATTTTTTGATTGAATGGTCGTTTTCCTTTTGCTTTATATTCGTTTGTGTGAATAAAGTTTTTGACTGTCTTTGCCTTCGTTTTGTGGGGTTTTTGGTAATTGGAAATGTGCAAACTTCAAAAGCATAAAGATAACGATGGTCATCATAATCCAAAGTCTGGAATCTTGTTAGAAGAAGACAAGGATTGTGGCTTCCTTGCCCTTATAAAGTCAAGTTATACGTGACTTTAGGCTCTTAAGGCAAAAAGTTAACTCGTTTCTTTCTTCTTTTTTATTTTTCCTGAGGCAAATATTTAACCAACAATAAATACTAAATTAGCCTTCTTAGACCTTTACGTCTAAAATTTGAATCTCTAATTCTAATTTTTTTTTTTGAAATTTGCTTGGTAATTGTAAGAACGATAATGAATACTTTTGAAGGAAAAAAAAAAAAAACCCTCAACCCGTACATTATATTTTATAGAGAGAGCGAGAAAGAGAGAGAAGGAGAGAAAACCTAAGTTGTTTCTTGCCCTAACTTTAGGATTTATTGTTTAACCCAGATATATGCTCTTTTTTGAGGTCCTTAATATAAACATGATACAAGGATTACAAATTCAAAAACGAAAACAAAAAAAGAGGGGATTACAAAGAAAATACAAGAAGATATACCAGTAAACGTGCATCAACAAATTAATTGACTGTTGATTTTTCTTTTTCTTTTGCCAAAAATCTTTTTCTTTTTTAAAACAAAAGAATTTAATTCATAAACTTCAACTGGAATACTAAAAACTAAGCACCTGTGGCTAAAACAAGAAACAAATTGTACTCATCAAACGGCGAAAGGAAAAGATAATCTCTCTCTTACAATTCATTACTTTAGATATAATAATGATATGAAGTTTTTAAGGGGAAAAAATTGTATTAAACTATTGCATCTTAGACTGCCACTAGTATAAATTATGAAATATACAACGCTTATTTGATGACTGTTTTTTGAAAACATCGTGCAATACGTGAAAAATACAAAAACCGTTGTAGAAACTGATGTTTCAACTACAGTTTTTGAACTAGGCTAACACTGATTTTTGTTGTTAAAAACCATCGTGTAATTTCTAACCTTATACGACAATTTTTAACAAAAACTGTTTTGTAATGGTTGGGTTTTTTTCAATAGCTTACGTGACGGTTTTTGTTAAAAACCGTTGTGTAAGCTATAGTAAGCCTAGTTTATATTACAAATCAAAGATTCCACCTCAACTTGCTGTTTCAAATTGCAAAAGAAAAATTTTCAAGCATTTTCATTAATTTCAGCCTAGTTCAAATTTCAAATAAGAGCCCATTCCCCTTCAATGATTTCTCCCCCTCTTATTGGGTCTGAACATGGGAGCCAAGTAGAATGAAGCAGATTCTAAGTCCGTTCGTCGAAGAGCCTGTTCCTCAGAAAGAGGCCATGCGGTCGCATGGCACCGACAAGCATGACATTGCCGCACCTCAACGAGACGCCGTGGGAGTTCCCGTTCACTTGATTTGTTGCCATGATGTTAGCCATCATCACGCTCATGACCAATGACAACAAGTCTTCGACAACGGTAAGCGTCGGTGATGAGGAGAAGGACGATGAGCACTCCGATCAAGTCCACGTTTACCCGCCAATCATGGCCATTCTCATGGCTCTGTCAGCAACGAGATTTTTTGCACAAAATCATAGGTTTTGCTATTGTTTTGTTTTTATTATATGTTAGAAATCAAGGCAATAAGTAACAAGAAATAGAGAGAAAATTGCACACAAGATTTACGTGAAAAAACCACAGGCAGAGGAGAAGCAATCCACTAATCACAAAAAAGAAATTACAACGGTGTTTAGAGCGCTCAAATATAGAAATTTACTCACTCAATGACTCACAAGCTCGCAAGACTTAGTTCTCTGTATCACTCTCAACACTATAATCTCTATGAAATTTTGTGACTCTTTTTGACTCTCTAATGTGTCTCTCTAAACTATCGAGAATATGATGTATTTATACATATGGGGACTCAAACCCTAGCCTAAAAAAACCCAAAAACGCGTAAAAATACAAAATACATGATCAGGTCGCATTGGAGCACCACGGCGCTGGTTTTCCCGAATTAGAGCCCAGCGGCGTTGCTTTCAAGCGCTGCGGCGCTGGATTGTAGCGCCGTAGCCCTGCTTTCAAGCGCCATGGCACTGCCTTACTGTCAAAGGACTTGAGGGGTTTTGGGTCACAAAATAACAATCTCCACCTTGACACAAAATCCACCATAAAGAACTCCAACATGTAATTAACCGAATTCTCTACCTCTTCCATAAAGCCCCAACGGGCAACTAACCGGCACGAGCATGAACTCCAACCAAGTTTAAGCAATGCTTAAACTCAGCTGTAGGTAACGGCTTAGTCATCATATCAATAGGATTATCATGTGTACTGATTTTGCTCACAACAATATCACCACGAGCAACAATATCATGAACAAAGTGATAACGAACGTCAATGTGCTTCATCCTCTCATGAACATTTGATCTTTAGTGAGAAAAATAACACTCTGACTATCACACATCACCTTAGAAGTCTGCAAGTCTTCACCGAGTTCTCCAAATAGGCCTTTCAACCAAACAGCTTCTTTGAAAGCCTCTGTAATAGCCATATATTATGCCTCAGTAGTAGACAAAGCAATAGTAGCCTACAAGGTGGCCTTCCAACTAATAGCACAACCACCAATTGTAAACACATACCCAGTAAGTGACCTCCTCTTATCCAAGTCTCCAGCATAATCAGAATCAACATATCCCACAACACCATCTCTAGTCCTCCCAAAGTGCAAACAAACGTCAGTAGTACCACTCAAGTATCTGAGAATCCATTGCACCGCTTTCCAGTGCTCTTTACCTGGATTAGCCATGTTCCTACTAACTGCACTATCTGCATATGATAAATCTAGGCGAAAATATATCATAGCATACACGAGGGAACCAACTGCACTAGAGTATGGAACACGTGACATGTATTTGTTGGAAACAAAGTGCGCAGCGGAATTTTAAAAATTTTTCATCAGAGTATTTTCCAAAACACAAGTTTGACATGTTATATGTATAAATTAAACAGATCTTACTAACCTCAGTGTGCCGAAGAACCTCCGCAACCTGTGTAGAGAAGTAACGTTCCAGAAGAGCCTCAACCAACTGGTCTTCTTTGCTATTCTCTATCCACAACCGGAGTGAGTGTGGGCTCACACGTACAGCTCTTCCACCGGTGACTCTCCTTCCAACCAATAGAGAGAACCCAAAGCTAGTGTTCGTGATTTGTGAACAAAAGCTCTCAGGGAGTTTTTAGATGCTCACTAGAAGAGTATCACTCTTAATCTCTCAAATTGATTTGAGTAAATCATTAGACTCACTCCCTTTTTATACCTATTGGTCCTTGGGGTCAGTCCATATCAGATTAGGTCTCAAAAATCGAAACAGAATCAAGTTCGGATCAATATCTGATAAGATACGCGTGAAAAACGCGTAATCTTAGCTGTCGCGGTCGGCATGCCGAACTGTGAGATAGGCAGGCCGAACTGGCCAGTTCGGCAGGCCGAACTTTCTGATCGGCAGGCCGAACTGCCGAGAAAAAATCTCCGCGAATCTTTTATTTTCCACCCGAGATTCTAAAGGATAAAGTCTCAGTTTTGATTCAAATAGCCCAATAGAAAAGATATCTGATCAAAACAAACTCTATCAAGATAATCTCTAAGAAAATAAATCAATTCAAATAATTCTACAAGTTTATCTTGTTCTAATTGTCCAAAATTAAAACAACCGATAAACAGACAAGAATTATCCGAACGCCATAATTCAACAAGTTCATCTTGAACTAATTTCTTACATAATTAATTCAACCGATAAACAGACATGAATTATTTGATTCTTATAAATTTTAAACCAATCTGATAAATCCGACATAAGTCACCAATTATTGGAAAAGCACGCCGTGTCGTTACAGGATTTTGTGAGCTAGCAAAGGGGACCAAAATGGACCTATAAAGTTCAAGCTCATGATAATTATGAAACCCAATATCCCAGATATACATTTCACAATTATCAACTCCAACGCTACTCCACTAAAAGCTTGGAGCTGCACTCTCGAACTTTACAGAATTACGAAGCTCATGTAGCTAAGTCTCCATGACATATCATAGTGTATCGCATCCCCATATGATCATCCATAATCGGCTTAAGGACAAGTTCTGTCTTACCTTCCCGATTATTTTTATCTTACGTTCCATTGTCTCACCATTAGAAAACTTACCATCCAAAGATAGTATACCATTCGGTTACACCTATGTATCCAAATGGTTGAGCGCTCCAGTTTTCCAATTACAGGACAACGCATATAAGAGGATATCATTACTCCTAAAGAGGAGCTATGGATTCCATATCTATGAATAACAAGTCTACGCTATCAAGAGTCATGCCTCCAACGTACCGGCATGCATGCCACTATAGAGATGTGGGAGTCACCCATTGGTACATCAAAAGACACAAGTCGAGACAACGGGCCCATTATTCATCTCAGGATTAAGATACAATACAAACGACTGTCTAAAGTGAATCGATTTGCCAAGACAGAATTATTAATCCAAATCAATTCACTTTATGTCCCGATCCAACACATCGTCACCTATGACAACGCGCCAATGTTTCTATTCACGGAGTCCAACTCCGATGGCCAAGACAAACCATCTCCCAAAAGGGATATAGACAACATAACAATCTTTACATGAATAAAGTGCCCAACTTTATTCCCTCGATTGCGGATCATATATTTTAGACCATCACCTTAAGAGTCGTGTCTACCGCATAATCATCCCATCATATGCCCAACTCTTAAGGTTTAGACTGACAGTCTCAGACTACTGTTTGCTTATCATACATTCAACGAATATGAACGTAAAGAGGACAATATTTGGTATATATAAATGAATAAATTCTTTATTGATAAAAATGTCTCCAAAAACGTATTACATTTTTACTCCTTAGAGCATACATGTCTAACAGTATTCAATCTCATCATCTAACTGTGGAGCTAGCGCAGCTGAAAGTCTAAAATGTGCTGCTAACGGAGTACTCACTGGTTTTGCTTTCTGCATGTTGAACCTATGTAAAACTTTTTCGATATAGCCTTTCTGACTTAGATAAAGCTTACCTGCCTTTCTATTTCTCAAAATCTCCATGCCGAGAATCTTCTTGGCAGCTCCCAAGTCCTTCATCTCAAACTCTCTACTGAGTTAAGCCTTTAACTTCTTAATCTCTCCTTTATCCTTAGCAACAATCAACATATCATCAACATATAAGAGCAAATAAATAAAGGACCCATCATCACCCTTCTTGAAGTAGACACAACTGTCATAGCTACTCTTCTTAAACTCATGAGCGATCATAAATGAGTCAAATCTCTAATACTACTGCCTAGGAGACCGTTTCAAACCGTTAAGAGACTTTTTCAATGAGCAAACATAGTCTTCTTTACCTGTAACAATGAAACCTTTAGGTTGTTGCATGTAAATGTTTTCCTCAAGCTCCCCATGTAAAAATGCAGTCTTCACATCTAACTACTCAACCTCAAGATCATGAGTGGCCACAATACCAAACAAGGCTCAAATTAAGCTATGCTTAACCACAAGAGAAAATACATCTGTAAAGTCAACACCTAGAACCTGACTGTATCCTTTTGCAACCAGTCTAGCCTTGTACTTAGCATCTTCAACTCCCGATGTGCCTTTTTTTCTTTTAAATACCCATTTACAGCGAACAGCTTTCTTCCCTTTTGGTAACTTCACCAAATCCCATGTGCCATTCTTATGTAGGGATTACATCTCCTCCTACATAGAAATCATCCACTTGCCAGAGTCAATTGAATTAACCGCCTCTAAATAGGTAGAAGGTTCTTCATCAGACTCAATACCTTCTGCTACTGATAAAGCATAAGCCACTAAGTCGGCCTCAGCATATCTCTATGGAGGCCTAACATCTCTCCTCAGCCTATTCTTAGCAATAAAGTACTGTGGTGGCGGCGATGATGGCGATGGGAAAGCACTATCGCCTTGACTCTCTGAACTTGACTGGGAAGTAGAATCGGATGATGCACTTGTCTCTATTTGAAACTCCACCTGTTTGCTAGATCTGTCCCAATCAACATTACTAGACCCTGTAGTAGACGTCCCACTTAACATGAAAGTCTCATCAAACACAACATCTCTACTGATAATAACTTTCTTGGTTTCTAGGCACCATAACTTATAGCCTTTAACACCAGGCTTGTAACCAAGAAATATACACTTCATGAATCTAGGCTCCAATTTTCCATTGTCAACATGAGCATAGGCAAGACAGCCAAAAATTCTTAAATTTGAGTAATCTTCAGGTTCTCCTGACCACATCTATTGTGGTGTCTTCTTGTTAATAGTGATGGAAGAAGAGCGATTGACCAAATAGCAAGCTGTAGAAGCGGCTTCAGCCCAAAATGACTTAGGTAGCCCAACATTAGAAAGTATGTAGTGCACTTTCTCGATTAACGTCTTGTTCATCCTCTCGGCTACACCATTTTGCTGCGGAGTACGTTGGACTGTTAAGTCCCTCAGAATTCCCTCTGATTTACAGAAGGTATTAAATTCATTTGAACAAAACTCCAAGCCATTATCAGATCAACGTCTTGTTCATCCTCTCGGCTACACCATTTTGCTGCGGAGTACGTCGGACTGTTAAGTCCCTCAGAATTCCCTCTGATTTACAGAAGGTATTAAATTCATTTGAACAAAACTCCAAGCCATTATCAGTGCAGAGACGTTTAACTGGCTTACCGGTCTGCTTTTCTATCATGGTCTTCTAATCTTTGAACGTAGCAAAGAAATTATTCTTCTGCTTCAAAAAGAATGTCCATAACTTTCTGGAATAGTCGTCAATAATGGTAAGCATATAACTAGCACCACCTTAAGAAGGAACAATAGACGGTCCCCAAATGTCAGAATGAACATACTCCAAAATATCTTTTGTGTTGTAAATGCCTTCTCCAAATCGAACTCTCTTCTGCTTTCCAAAAACATAGTGTTCACAGAACTCTATCTTACTTGTGCACTATCCATTAAGTAGTCCTCGCTTACTTAGCTCTGCCATCCCAAGCTCACACATGTGCTCCAGTCGCATATGCCATATGTGACGACCCGCCTTTTCGGGCAGTCACTTTACTTTCATAAACATAGTTTCATAAACAGTAATCTTACTTACTTAGTAAGAAAATACTGTAATAAAAAAAATTTTTTTTCTTTCCTTAAACGTTCTTTAAAAACTGACGCGACCTCTGTCGCATTCAAGTTGAGACATCGCTCAACACTTGCCCTTAAAATCATTTCAAAACGTTTCTTAAAACTTAATAAGAAACATTTATTAAATCATAGTTTAAAACTTTACTTTATAATTACATAAAACAGTCCATAAACTGTATTTTAAAACTTGAATACAATTCTTAAAACTTATTTTCTTTAAACTTTGAAAACACAACATTAAACAATGGAAAACATTTTCTTTACGTAGCGGAAGCAATCAGTGATGGTATCCATACCCAAATCTTCGCATCTGTCCTCCGCAGCACCCAGCTCTTCTAACGGGTCCCATTGGTCACCCATAAGTTACCTACAGCATGAAAAACTTTTAATGAGCTTTCGCTCAGCAAGTTCAAACATATTCTCACAAAGCATTTAAACATGCTTTAAAAACTTTTCTCATGAAAACCTTTCTCTTGAAACGTTCTTCATGAACGTTTTCCATAAACATTTATGAAAATATTTTCCATAAACGTTTTCCTTTAACATTTCTAAAAACGTTCTTCATAAACGTTTTTCATAGAACATTTCTGAAACGTTTTGCATAAACGTTTTTCGTAAAACATTTCTGAAACGTTTTTCTTAAAACGTCATTCGTAAACCTTTTCTTACAAACATGAAATGTTTTTCATAAACATTTAATGTAAAACCTTTCTCTTAAAACATTTCTTGAACGTTTTTCTTAAAACGTCGTTCATAAACCGTTTCTTGAAAACATGAAAATGTTTTTCGTAAACATTTATCGTAAACATTTTTCAGAATGTTTTCCATAAACATAACATATAAACATTTCATAAAAAAAAAGCATTCAAGTAACATCAGAATGCATGACTTCATTTATGCTCAATTATTAACTTTAATTATGAGCCTTTTATGAACATTCTATAAACTTAAATATTCATTTCTTTCTCAATCTTTATCCTTGTTCTTTAACTTTCTTTATCTTGTAACCTTCATTTTCCTTACTTTACTTTAGTGTTCGTACCAACTCATTAATCATGAGATCATATAAATGATGCTTCCCTTGCGGAAGACTTGAGACCATCAAACATTGAGGTCTTGTACCTCACCTTTAGGAGGTCACACTTTAATTTTACTTTCATTACCTCATAACAAAGAGGCTGGTACGACACTTTCTTTTTATCTTAACGTTACCTTCTTATTAACTTTAGTGAGCATTTCAAATGCAATCACATCATATGCAATACACTTGCAATTCATATCTTGTACTATAAAATTTATTGCATAACAGATGCAACATATTGCATAATAAATGCAACATAAAATGTAAACACATTTTGCAAATCATAACTTGCATTCTAACACTCATTGCATAACAAATGCAACATATTGCTTAATAAATACATCATAAAATGCAAACACATTTTGCAAACTATAACTTTTATTCTTAAATTTATTGCACAACAAATGCAAATTATTGCATAGCAAATGCATCATTAAACCTTTAACTTAAACTATAAAACATTATGCATTGTCATAATGCAAAACATACTTTCAATACTTTGAAAATCATAACTTAGACTTTTAAATAACGTTATGCATATCAATATGCCAATAAACCTTTAACATAACGATTGCAATTTCTTTGCAATTCTTTTTCTTGAACTTTAAAACTTTTTTGCATAATAAATGCAAACATACTTTAAAAACAACTTGCTTAACAATTTGCAAACACATTTGCAAACATATAAATGAGCATTTAAAAATCATTTACTTCATGCTGTAGGTGAGGTTTGAAACTTACCCAAACTATGCTCTAGCGTTCTCTATTCCGTTCCTTTTCCTTGCATTAGTCGGCCTCTGTGTCCTGATCACACGACAGCCGACTCATTAATTAACTTTCTTTATTATCAATCCACTCGATTGATAATAAAACGTAAACATTAATCATTTATTCCTTTTTTCATAACTTGACTAGTATACTTTCGGTCTACCGTTCTTTTAACTCAACCTTATAAACCATCAGTTTACATTTTCTTCAATTAGCCTTGTAACCCACCGGGGTTACATTTCCTTTTAACTTTGTAACCCATCGGTTACCTCTCGTTTACTTAAAACATCTCTTATGAAATCTCTGATCTCATATGACCGTAACGTTACTTAACGTATTACGGAACATTTTCCATCTAATAACATTATGCTAAATCGGAGTGTTCGACTCCGTTCTAGCCGTTTCCTTAAAAATGACGATTTTACCCTTAACGGGTTTTTCGTCACCTTGTAACGTTATAAAACCTATTCTTACATAAAACAGTGTAACAATCACTGATCATGCATTTCATAAATTTCTATGAAAGCATCTAAAACAGTTCATACTGTATGCGAGATTCCTACTTACTTGAACTCCAAGCTAAGCAGATCCAGTTGTATTTCGCTGCATCTACAGTATGTGAAGCATCCTCTACAGTGCTCCTCGAGCGACCATAAATGGCTAGGAATGCTTCCTGGAGATCATGCATTCTTGAAACTGTCCTTCTGGACTCCGATATTGCTGCTTGAATCGCCTCGATCCGCGTGCAGTCGGTACCGGACGATTTTCATCGGAGTAGAATTTGCTCGAACGGAGGTCACCATTGCGTTCAGAGCGTCGAAACGAGTCGGGAGGCGGTCTCGGATCTTCGATCGGAGGTCCGGATCACAAAATCCCATTTTGCCCTTTGACCGGCCGTTGACCGGCGTTGACCGCCGCTGACCGCCGCTGACCGGCCGTTGACCGGCGGCGGTTGGCCCCGTTGAGGGCTGAGCTCGAGCCTACCCCCCCTAATTCGACCCTCCTGAGTCGATTGGTGGGGTCAATTTCACCCAATTCGGCCTCCAACATAGCAAATCGAAGACGGAATTCTCGGCGGAAACTGGCGGCTCCGATTTCGGTCCTCCGGCGACGGTACCGTGAAATTGAGGTGGGGGAATTGTTCCCCGACCTCCTCTGAGTATTTCCCCTACGGTGGGGCAGCTCAACATCGCGTGGAACGGCGGCTCCACCTCTCCACGGCGGCGCTAGGCGGCGGGTCCTGGTTCTCCGGTGACCGGCCGTCGTTTCGTGCAATTGAGGTACCGAATTTCTTCCTCTCGGTCCTCTGAACGTGTTTGTGCCTTCAATTTGGCACAAAACGGCCTAAAATGGCCAACCCAACCTTACCCACGGCGGCTCACGGCGGGGGTCTTCGTTCTCCGGCGAGGGGCGGTGGAAAGGAGCAATTGACCGAGGGGTCTTGCTCGCCGTCGCCCTCTGAACGTTTTGGCACCGGCGGTGTGCCACACCGCCACCATATGCGGCGGCTCCGACGACGGCTCCACGGCGGCGACGGGGCAGCTCCGGCGAAGCCTTTCCAGCCAAAATTGAGCTGGAAAATTGGTACCATCTTGTTCCTCTCATCACACTGAGTCCATAGACACCAAAATCACGTCGATTGGTGGTCGGACGGCCGAGAAACGACGTCGGGAAAAAATGGGTTTCGCCGCCACTATGGGCGGCGCGTGAGGCTCCCTCCGGCGTCTATTTGGGTGGCACGACACCTCGTTGGACTCAGCTCAACGAGAGCTTCCCACTGGTATGGGAGGTGTCGAAAAATAACGCCGGAATCTCAAACGAGATTTGAGGAGAGAGAGAAAATCTAGAGAGAGAAAGTCTAGAGAGAGAAAGTCTCGAATTTGTGATATTTTCTGATTTTTCTTTTTTTTTTTTTTCTTTTCTTTTCTTTTATAAAAAGTATAAAATAAAATTGTGGTCCACACAATTCAATTCTTATACTGCGTTGCTCTAACACTGTATAATTTTCCATCTTATTATACAGTATTTTTCCTTTAATTGTACTTTGTCTTAACATAATATTTAATTTAATGCATTTTTAATGCATTAAAATCTCGGGTGTTACACCATAACTTAGTGAGATCATCATCAGACATAGTGGAAGTAGTAACTTTTGCATCACCAACAACTGTAGTACCCTACAGAATATACAAACTAGCAGTCTTCTTTTGTGCATTCATTATCACAAGAGCGCCTTTATTGACTTTCAGAACTCCACCTTCACCAGTATACTTGTACCCTTTAGTATCAAGAGTACCTAAGGAAATTAAATTCCGCTTAAGATCGGAGACATGCCTCACATCACCTAGTGTCCTCACTACGCCATCATGCATCTTAATTCTGACAGTACCAATACCAACAACCTTACATGGGGCGTTGTTTCCCATCAAAATAGAGCCCTTAGGAACTGTTTCATATGTTAAAAATCAGTCCCGGTTGGGACACATATGAAACATACATGTAGAGTCAAGAACCCAATCATCATAGGGTTTAGAATCACTATCAGAAATTATCAAAGGCTCACCACCAGAGCCTTCTTCAACGACACTAGCCTCACCAGCGTCCGGTTTCTTCCCCTTCTGATTTTTAGCCCTCTTGTTTTTATTCTGTAGCTTATAACACTCAGTTTTAATGTGCCCTTTCCTCTTGCAATAGTTACAGAACTTCTCCTTATTTCTGGATTTAGACCTACCTCTAATCTCAGTCCCAGAACTTCTCTCTTGGGTTCTACCTCTAACAACTAGACCTTCTCCTTGTGTTTCAGAACCAGTCACTAACTGCTTCATCTTTTCTTTAGAAAATAAAGCCTCATAAACCTCATCTAGGGTAAGAGTGTCCTGACTATACAAGATAGTATCCCTAAATATGGCATATGATGAAGGAAGTGAACATAATAAAATTAACCCAAGGTTTTTTTCATCATACTTAACTTCCATAGCCTTCAAATCAAACACAATCTCCTTAAACACAGTTAAGTGATCCTCAAAAGACGTACCTTCAGACATTCGGTGAGAGTATAGATACTGCTTTAAATGAATTTTACCAGTAAGACTCTTGGTCATGTATAATTGCTCCAGCTTGAGCCACAAAGCAGTAGCAGTCTTCTCCTTCAGTATATCTTGCAAAATCTGATTTGACAGGTGAAGGTGTATTTGGGACAGAGCCTTTCAGTCCTTACGCTCCTTTTTCTTCTTCGACCATGATAAGGGCATCTTATCGAAACCCAATAGCATATCATCAAGGTCCATCTGCGCCAAAACAGCCCGCATCTTCACTTGCCATTAAGAAAACCTCGTTGTGTGATCCAGCAGCGGAATACGAATTTCATGGTTGCCATTGCAAATCAAAGCCAAAACTCTGATACCACTTATTAGAAATTAAAGCAATAAGCAACAAGAAATATAGAGAAAAATGCACACAAGATTTACGTGAAAAAACCCTAACGAATGGTGAAAAAACCACGGGCATAGGAGAAGCAATCCACTAATCACAAAAAGGAAATTACAACGGTGTTTAGAACGCTCAAATACAGAAATTTACTCACTCAATCACTCACAAACTCACAAGACTGAGTTCTTTGTATCACTCTCAACACTATGATCTCTATGAAATTTTGTGACTCTTTTTGACTCTCTAATGTGTCTCTCTAAACTATGGAGAATATGATGAATTTATATGTATGGGAACTCAAACTCTAGCCCAAAATAACCCAAAAGCGCGTAAAAATGCAAAATACACGATCAGGCCGCATTGAAGGGCCGCGGCGTTAGTTTTCCAGAATTAGAGTGCCGCGGCGCTGCTTTCAAGAGCCGCGGTGCTGGATTATAGCGCCGCGGCCCTGCTTTCAAGCGTCGCGGCCTTGCTTTCAAGCGCCGCGGCCCTGCCTTACTACCAAAGGACTTGAGGGTTTTGGGTCACAAAATAACATTATCTTTTTCCACTCAAGCTTAATTTATGGGAAAATTTTCTAAGTGACAGATATTTTTGGTGGTGCAACTTTTATGTACTTTTTTTCTCTTGGAAAAGTGAAAAGAAGAATATAACAAAGAGCAATTGTTTTTTAAATGAATTTTGTATAATTTAAACGATAAAGCTTATGTGAAGGTAATCTTTCTTACTAAATTCTTGGTTAAGCTAATACATTTAGTTTTGCGTTTGTGAAGATTTGTTGATATAACAAGATTATTACTTTTAGGCCGAAGTTGATCAGATTATTATTATTATTGTTGTTGTTATTATTATTATTATGATTATTATTTTGTTTTTGACCAAAATTTAGAAAAACTGTCATGTAAGCTCTTTGTCACACCAACCTTACACGACGGTTTCTAGTAAAAAAAACTATCATGTAAGATGCATGTAAAACACCCCAGTCCTCATGAAAACCAACATTCTATGATGGTGAACTATCTTTTGTATCAAGACGGATGATTACACTACGGTTCTTTAAGTAGTGTGCATATGCTTTTAAAAAATAATTCAGAAAGCATTTTGAAGTACCATCTTGAGGCATAATTTTGAGTGCAATCCGCTACATGTTACTGACGGGTTAAGGCGAAAACTTGTTCTCCTATGTATGGAGATCGAAATGGTATACTTATGTGCTCAAAATGGTGAATGAGTGAATGAGAAATTGACACACAAGGTGCACATGTACATATGTAAAGTTGCAAAAGCTAAAGTTGAAAATCTATTGTCCCACGTGGGAAAGAGAGTGAAATCATAGTCTCCTATACACCTTATATAAGGAACCCCTGTTTTGTTTTTTAAGACACAGCAAATTTAGAGCTTTCTTCATGAAATAATTCTACAACTACAAGATAGTATATATGTGAGTGTAAATAAAGATGAAGTTAGAAAATACCTTGTCTATTTAGAAAAAAAAAATTATCTAAAAAATACCACAAATAATTCAAAATTATAATTAATAATGTTTTTTATTTTTCTATTCTATTATTCTTTTTAAGTTAATTTGATTCAAACTTGAGTTCTCATAATTTTGTAAAATTTATAATTAATACGAAATCCTACGTGAATATTTGCAGTTATTCCACATAAAAGTCATTTTTTAGGCAATTTTTATTTATGCCACAAACTTGATGCATGTTCTACTAAGACATATTATATATCCTACTAAGATATTTTATGTCCTTTTGAGACACGCAACCTTCAAAACACGTTGCATGTTCCTCTAGGATATTTTATGTGTCCTAACATTTTTTATCCTCTTTTTTTCTTTCTCTAATCTTTTTCTTTCTTACTCTCAAGCCGACAATGAGTCGTCTTTAGTTTAACAACATCGTCGCCAATGACCAACTTCGATGACAATCAATAGAAGAAAGAGACCTGTGCGTCATGAACCTCGTCCAAACTGGCATCATCGTTTACAAATTTGGCTAAACTCGTCCTGTGGAAATCATACAGAGAGAAAAAGTCAAGGGTCACAGTACGACTGTTGAGAGTGAGCTCGGCACCACCGCCGAGGAGACAAAGTTCGGTGGTCGACTAAATAGCTCGGCAGAGCCTCCAAGGAACATGCTATCTACCCCGACACAACATGCTCACGGTCCGAGGTGCTTCTCAATGCCCTCGAGGCTACATCCTAAGCAAGATGCTACCTCGGATCATGCACTAGCTCGGGTCGGATTAATCTCACTCATAGGTAAACTACTACTCACCATTACAGGCTGACAAACAACAAATAACTCACCATCTGATGGAATTTAATCCATCGATGGAGGACGTGGCACTTGTCACCTGCTGCCTGACACGCCTTGATGTGACACTCGGGTTGTGGGCAAAACCCGCTTGACACCCGGTCCAAGTAGTGACCTATAAATAGGATGCATTTATTGCATTCTAGAGAGAGAGAGACTTCTTTCTACCTAACAAGCTCTCGTCCTCTGCCGAGCAACCCCTGCCTTGAGCATCAGTGAGCCCTCGACCAGAACCTTACTCTCACCTCCGAAGCCCCCCTCCTCTTGTGGCAGGTACACCAGGCAGGGCAGAGACGAGCCAAGGAAGAGTCAGACCATGCGCAGCCGCACGCGGTGTTGATCCGACGCCGGATCACGACAACAACCACCATTGTCGTGGAAGATCGTTGCATATCTCAAAATCTCCACCATCGTTGTTTGCATATTGCTAGCATGTCGCTGTCGTCGTGAAGATTGTTGCAGATCTTGAAATCTCCACCATCGATACCACCATCGTCGTCAGCATATGGCTCACCCATCACAATCGTTGTGGAAAATCTCGATCTCTGTCACAACTCCATCATCAACAAGCACAAGCTTCATCACGATCTCTGGTATCCAACAGAGTAGAGAAATATGACAAAGAAGAAAGAAGAGAATGAGAAAGAATTGGAGAGAGAGTGTGAGGGGAGAGAGAGGAAGAATCGAAAGAAACGGTAAGAGGAGAGAAAGAAAAAGAAAAAAGAAAACTAAATATGAGAAAGATAGGGAAATAAATCAAATAGTATAAAAATTTTAGAAGTTCAAAATTTGTGGCTTTTATACACACACATCCATAAAAGAGCCAAAATCACTTTTTTTTTGCCACATAGCAACTCCTTTTTTTGTCTTCTTCTTTTTGTTGTTTTTTCTTGTTGTTTCTTTTTCTTTTTCTATTTTTTCTCTTATTACTTGATTTTTCTATCAAAACTCCTATATACTTTACTTTTTTTACTGTGCGCTTTTTGCAATATATTTTCGTTCCTCACTTTGCTTACATTAAAATATTTTCTTTGAAATGTGTAATTTCTTAATTTTTATTTATCGTTCATTATATCAAAATGATCTTTATATTTTTTTTTCTTACTTAGTATGCTAAAACACTCTTTTAAAGTTTGTGTTCAAACATTTTTAATTCAACTCTTTCAATAATTAGTTTCTCATAAATATCTTTTCTCTATTTTATTATTTTGAGTTAATTTTTTAAAGCATATTTTATTTAAATATTTTTTAAAATATATAACGTAGTACACTAAAAGATGAAAATTAATACTTAAAATTTTAATACATGAATAGAACATGTAAAAGTAATCACCACTTTCTAGCCTTGTGATACTTGATTAGTGGGAAAAAAAAAAAGAAAAAAGAAAAAAAGAGGCCAGAAGAGAGTTTGCTAACAGTTCATTTTTGGTTCAAAATGGCTTCTTTTACTTTTGTATTCGGTTTTCATGCTTTCGAACTTCATTTGAATATGGATAGTGAAAAAGGCCCAAATTGTGTTCAAAAAAAAAAATTTACACCAGAAAATACATTTAAAATTTTTAATATGAGAAAATAGCACATTTTAAAAATATTTAAGTACGTAGTCTAAACTGTTGTAAAATTTCAAAATTACCCTCATCTTCTTTATCTTCTAAAAAAAAAAAAAAGCTAACATACTTTCTCTCTTCTCTCTTCTCTGATGACGAGTCTAGCAACGTCTTTGGTGACCTCGCATGACTTTGGTGCTTCCCTCCGCAAGACGTTGCACGACTCCAACATGACGTTGTCGCAAGGCCTTTGCAAGCTCGACTCCGTGCAACTTATGCCACGAACAACGATGCGACTTTGGCAATTCCTGCACAAATGACAGTTCCTCCAAATGGCAATTCCTCTTGCCACGAATGACGGCGCGACTCTAGCAATTCCTGCACGCATGAAGATTCCTCCTACCACAAACCACGATGCAATTTGACGCAACTCCTACACGAACGACGGCACATCTGGGACCTTTGCTCGAATCCGGCGATTCCTTCAATGCCATCGCTGTTCACAGTCAGGAAAGGTGAAGAGGGAGAGAGGAGACATGTTAGGAAAGAGTGAGAGAAAGATAAAGACGAAAAGACATTATTGGCTACTAAGGTTTTCAATTTAGGTATTTTAGTCATTATATTATTTAATTAATGTTGATTTAGAATTAAATGGTCTATTACTAACCATTCAAACATTTTGGTCTATTAATTTTTATTTAACTAAATTTAGCCTATTTCCCTGATTGTCCCTTAAAAAAATCAGCACTATAAGGCTCTTTGGGGTTTACTAGTTTAGTTAAAATAAAATATGTAAAAAAATTCAAATGTCGATAAAATAATATTAAGTAAAGGATAAATAGTATAAATATTATACTGTAATTAGCGTCATTACCTGTCTTAATATCACAAACAAAGAAATAAATTGGAAGGTAAACAAACAAAAGAAAGTCTAACCTCCTAAATTTTGTTCGTCATCCTCATCATCGCCGTTGTTACCTTGAGCAGGCGGTGCTGGCCGTTAAAAATACTGAAAATACTATATTTTCAAAACCATAACTCTTAAATCTTAATGCAAGTGCCGTTACACAAGAAAAATGTCGTTGTAAAAATGTGTCGTTTCATTAAACAAGAAAGTACAAGAAACCATATGTGCAGTCTAATAAAATATTTCGCTTTCTTGGCCTTAGACCAAGAGAACATGTCGTTTAAGGGCGAGAGAAAACAACTTCTGTTAATGTGTCGTTTATATAAAAGAGAAGATAATCATGTCGTTTAGACATATGTCATGTCGTTTTCTGGTGAAGGTTACTATTTCTCCCGATAAAAACGACATGTTGCCCAGGGAGAATGCCACTTACTTTTGAGTGGAGCTAAGCATGACTCGAACTGGTGTGAAGAACAATTTTGCATGTTAAGAAAATAATAAAAAAATCATAACAAACAGGAAATAGATAACATTTAGAATTTAATAACATCTTTCACCTTAATAACAGTATTATCATGAACAAAATGAATAATTAATAGAACGTAATTAAATATAAAACAAAAAAGAGAGCAAATACTTACCAAATACAATATAAAAAAAGACTACACAATGTAATAAATTATTGTGGATGGTAAAATATAATAAAAAAACATTTTTTAATTAAAAATTACAATGACTTTAGGCTATATATATATAACATGTATTCTGCATACAAACATATTCTCTCTTTTTTTTTCTTTTTTTGGTTGGAAAGTAGATATTAAATTTTGATTCCCCTAAAAAAACATAGAGACAACAAACGGCTTCAAAAAAAAGAAAAGAAAAAAAGAATTCATCTTATCACCCTACTATTTCCACTATCAGTATCGAAAATAATTTTCAAAATCAGAAGGGCTAGCTTGCACAGTTAACATTCCAATAAAATCTTAATCAAATTTTGTTTAACAAGTAAAAGTTTTAATTGTTATCAGGTCAATTTATTGCCATCAAAAACTCCTCTAGCTAGTTATTGAGCATATCAAATACCTGTCTTTGTTTCGACAGTTCCTCACTCTCCGAATGATAATTGAAGTATTATGCTTTCATTAAGCTAAGTTAAAAACAAACACTAATTCTGCATGTTTATTGAGTTTCTTTTAACAATGTATTCAGTATTAAGTGTTTGGAACTGTCGAAACAAAGACAGGTATTTTAAGTGACATCTGATAAAAATTTAGGATAATTGGCACGGTGGTTAGAACCATTGGTTAGAATTGTAAACTCTATAGCATACAAGCTGTACACTATGAGAGTTTTATACTGTTCCTAACTGAAAAGTTGATTAGGACTAACTAATGCCAAAGAGGATAGTAATACTTGGACCTTTTAGCTCATTATTTTTTTTTTTCCCTAACTTATACTTTTTATGTAGTGTTTGGAAACACATATATTAAAGTGCTTGATGAAAAAAAAAAAGGGATGATTAAATTGTCTTAAATAATAAAAATATTAGAAAGAAGTTCGTAAAACCTTATTGAACCTTTAGAACATATTTGTGAGTCTTCTCAGTATAGCTTTTTTTAATTATTTTGAAAAGCAACATCTTTGATGGCTTTGATTGAAACCCCTTAAAAAAATTATCCAAAGACTGAAAAAGAAAAAAGAAACAGGAGTAGGTTTTGTACTCATCAAGCCGAAGGAAGCAATGCTAATTCGGCAGCTAGAGGTATACAAAACATGAAAGTTACATCTTTTTGGCTTAAGTTGGTTTAGTTAAAATGAATGTGTTTTAAATTTAGTCCAGTTTGGTGACTTCCATTAATCTGAAAAACATGTAGATTATACGTTCTTATTGGCAATAACATTTTGGATGTCCTCTTGAAGGACAATGGATAAATCTGGTATGTCTTGAGCATTTGATGTTTGGGAGCACCGATTAAAATCAATAGTTTAAACTAATTTTGGTTGAAAATAATATAGCATGTGAGAACTCTACACTGTAGCATATTTTTTGTTGACACTATAGAATGTGAGAGCTTTATAGGATGTTTGACATAATGGTTAGAACTATAAACATTATAGCATATGAGAACTTTACAATGTGGCAACTTTTTTACTTTTATTGTAACATGTGAGAGCTTTACATTATTTTTAACTGAAAAATTGATTAAAACTAATTAATACCAAACAAGCTATTACACTATAGCAATAAAAAATTTTAGTTATAACCTACATAACCAAACACAGATAATTCCTCAAGGATTCAAATTTTCAACCACTAAAATAAGTTGTCTTCCATGTCCTATCTCACTCTCTCTCTCTCTCTCTCACACACACACACACATATATATCCCACAAATCACAACAGATTACATGTAAAGAATAAACATATCATGGCATTGCCAAAACCCAGAAATTCTAAATTCTATCATCTCAATAAATTCTTGTTTAAGATTTCCCAATCAATCAAAGAACCTAAAGTGTACTATTTCCAAGAAACAATTCAACGAGACGTTTACTTCAGCATTCAGTTGCTACACATAAAATGTACCTATAAAAGAAATAAAAACAAAAACAAAAACCCAACTCAAATAGATAACCTTAGAGGAAATAGTAGCTAACCTTCAATAGTTCAATGTGAATAGCCTATCAACCCAAACTTCTTTTATCTAGAAATCTTCTCTAGTGGTTGCTTTTTGCATATATATCACTCAAAATTTTGCAAAAACTTGTCCCATGGGCATGGCTATCTCAAAGATATAGTTACATATACGTCATAATTTTAGAGGACGTCTTCCCAACTCTGCAATGGGTCATCCAAATAATGAAAATTAATATTAAGAATTGTTTCCTAGGATACTCTTTTGAACCTTCAAATCTTATTAGTTTTATAAATATTTTTTTTTTCATTTTCACATGATTTAAAATAACGTTTTTGGCAATCTTATTTTTGGGAAAAAAAATGCGGTATTACTTAACTATTTCTTTGCTCTGTCATTTTTTTTTTCTTTTTGGGAGACTATTTCTTTGCTCTCTCATTTTTTTTTTTTGGGAACCATGCACAGTTAAAAAGCAGCTTTTTTGAGGGATAAAAGAAAATTTATTGTTAATATGCAAACAAATACATATTCAAGTAGGTTGGACAAATATCACATGGTTTTGGTTCATGCATGGTGACTGTGTTATAGCTGAGAAAATGAGGGGAATTATAACAGAAATTAATTATGGCATACAAGTTCGTGATTTAACAAGAAAAAGATTAAATGTTCAAATATTATATATATATATACACATATTCCAAGGTCTTGCGTTGATCTTACAAATCACAAATGATTCTATACAACATTCTACAAGATTTAATATATATATACACACACATATTCCAAGGTCTTGCGTTGATCTTACAAATCACAAATGATTCTATACAACATTCTACAAGATTTACGTAAATCCACCAACGTCATTAGATAAGGACCCAATATAAGTAGTAAATATATAAAATGAATGTGTACAAATTATACCAATAATGAATAACGATAAAGAAATGAAATTTAATTCCAGTTGATACAGCTTGAAGAGGTCCCCATTTCCAAGTCCAAGTCCAAAATTGTACAATGTTAATTGAGAAAGAAAGGATCCAAATGGTCCCCTGCAAAATATGTTTCCATGAAAACTTGATTTTAAATGAGGAAATCTTGCGGTGGATTTGATATTTTTTCTTTCTTGCCTTTTTGGGATATTTGATTTTTGTGGTGGATTTTAAAGGACTGCAGAAAAATAAAGAGTTTTAGCACTATTGCCCCTTGACTTTACAATTTTCAGTAACTTGGCCCTCAAATTTTAATTTCTAAAATTTTTCCCTCAAACCTTCTATATTATTATAATGTGTTATATTTTGTTTATTTTTCCTTAATTGAGATATGAATTTAAAAGATCAGCCTTAGGGTTTGGATGAGAATTAAAAATTTTTATTGGACATGAGATTTTCCATCCTCACTGAGGTGCGTGTGGGCTTTCGGTTACAATTTTAGGCAAGCTAAGCAAAACAAGACACATTGCAACAATTTAAAAAGCTCAGGAGGTAAACTGCTACAATTAGAAGTTTAGGGGGCAAACTGTCAAAAGTCAAAAAAATTTGGGGCAAAAGTGGGAAAAAGGGACAACATAAAGAGCACATAAGTGGAGAGGTCCCCCGTCCAACGCTCAATGTTAGCAAAAATAGATAAATAAATAAAAATAAAAATAAATAAAAAGGGCGAAAGCCATGTGCATTATTATTGGCATTTTAGCTCAAGAAACGAGCAAGATGAGCTGTTTCCTACTCTCTTCTTATTCTTACTGTTGAGCTAATGATCTTGGCGTGTGAGGCCCCATCGTCCTGTCACTTTCAATTATTCTAAGCACAAGCATTTGTTTGACTTTATCACATGAAGATATAAACTTCCTTTAATTCGCCCGTGAATTTTATTTTTGGTTGACAAAGTAAATACATATGACCTACAACACCAGTTATGTTGGGACATTGACTTGACACGGACGAAGATTCTACTTCAAAAATCAAAACCCATTTTCAAAAAAAAAAAAGAAAAAAGACCCAAATACAATTGTCATATTGGCTGGAGTAATATAAATACAGATTGGCGTCAATCTTGATAAGGGCTAATAAGATATGAACAAAATAAAGTTTTGGAAACGAATAAAAGAATCGCACAAGCTTCCCTTTGAATCAGTCGTATAAGCGCCAGTAGATACATGTGAAAAAGAAGAAACAATAATTGAAAAGAGGGGGAAAAAATTGTGTTAAACTCACGTAGAAAACATGACATATTGAACGTAAATTGGAATTGTAAGAACAAGGGAAATCTTTACAGAGAAGTAGAGAAAATTTTACTATGTTAAAAATCTTCCCCTCTGAAACCTTGACTATGTTTCTTCACCCTTCCCATCTCCATCTCACGAGTGGTTTGGCCCTCGCTGCTCGAGCCAGATGGGTACAGGCCATACTCACTGGTTGGATTTCTACTGGACTCGCCGCTTGCACCGTATTCTTGGCTTCCCAATGCCATCTTCCTGAACTTCTTCAAGTCCTCGTTGTATTGGCTTGTGTCATAGTCCGAGCTTCCATAAGAGCTGTAAACATTGCTGTGTCCAGGTCTGATTCCTTCGCTAAGATCCGCGAGGGACACATCTCCCTCCAAAGCTCGAACTATCTGCTTGTTTAATGTAATGTCAGCCACATTTTCGAATATAAGAATAGAGGGAATAAAGCAGTGTCTTCATTTAAAGGCTTATGAAAAGATATCAAAGAAGCAAAATAGAAAAACCAAATTGACAAGTTCAAGGATCCAATAATAATGATCCAACGTCATTTTGGGGGGAAAAATTAGCAGGTAATTGCATATTCAAAGAAAAATTTTAGCTTGCATTGAAGGTACCCTTGTCCCCATCCTAAGTATAAAAACCAATCTTTGTAAAAGACCTCGTCAAACAACAAATGGAACTGCTGTAGTTTAATGTGCTATATATGGATTTAGTCTAGTAAACACTGTGATTGAAGAAAAGAAATTTTGCTTTAATTATGATGTAAACATCACCTGGCTCATCCGCGGTCGACGCCGTGCAGAGTGACGCACACAAGCTGCAGCACAAGCAACCATGCGAGACATCTCATTTTCATCATATTTATCTTGCAGCCTAGGATCAACCAGAGAATCAAAATTTCTGTCTTCCAAAGCTCGATTGAGCAATGGCCTTGCCTGCAGTACCAACAAGAGAATTTATTATTCCAATAATACATCAAGAACTTAAACAAGGTCCTGGAACCCTACAGCCATAATCAATTCCAACAAGAGTAACCCAACCGTGAGGAAGGAAAAGAACTTTTGGATTCTGGTTTGGCCAGGGGGTTAAGAACACTATTCCTTTATGCACACGATCTTTTTGTGTGTGCTCAATATCCTACTTACCCAATCTACCAAACTATCCTCCATGAAAGTTTGAGAAGTGTCAACAGGGCGGCGTCCTGTGATCAATTCCAGAAGCATGACTCCAAAGGAGAAAACGTCTGACTTGTCTGTGAGTTTACCACTTGCAGCATATTCAGGAGCCAGATACCTGTAGGAAGCATGAAGGGTTAGACATGAACTCTAATTAGCTCATATACCAGTCACAACTACCAGGGGTATCTAATAATTCATAATGCTCGTCAGACTGTAGACAACAGATCACGCATAGTCAAATGTAACGTGATAATCATTGAGGTGAAGAGCATCGGCAATGTCTAACTCAATAGTAACTAATTCACATGGACAACTTTCATAATGTCAAAGGTATAGACATATGGCTGAGAATTCAAGATGACAAATTTGAACATCTTAAGGAACAGGTAACTATCAAAACTAGATAACCAGGATGGAAAGTCTAACCCAAAAGTTCCCATCACTCTGGTTGAAACATGAGTATTGACATCAGATGAAAACTTTGCAAGTCCAAAATCAGCAACCTGCCAATTTAGACTTTATGTTAGTATTCTCTACATCGTTCTTTTTCAAGCCACAACACAAATTTGCCTAGCAGAGTACACTGAATATCTTAATGAATTACCTTGGCCTCAAACTTGAAATCCACAAGTATATTAGCCGCTTTAATATCACGATGAATAATTTTCGGATGACCTGTACGTACAATTTATAAAAAGTAAAACTCAAAGGAGAGGTTACATTATAAACGAACAAAAACTCACCCGTCTTTACAAAACAGCACGAAATACACATGTGATAGTGTACTTATCACGTGCACTCTGGCAGGCTAAAAGAGAGAAAACTTACAATCCTCATGTAGATATGCCAGTCCTTTTGCAGAGCCCAAAGCAATTTTTAATCTTGTAGGCCAGTCCATGATAGGTCTTCCTTTTCCTGACACATGAAAAATCCATCAGACTTCAGCATTAACAACAGTGAGCATCTTTAATCATTATTTAAGTGCAACTGGCACCAGAACAACATAAAAAAGTTTCAGCATTGCAAAAAGACAACGAAAAAAAATACCATGTAAATGGAACTCCAAAGTGTTGTTTGGAACAAATTCATAAACAAGCATTCTCTGTGAGCCAGTGCTGCAGTAACCAACAAGTGAAACAAGGTGCTTGTGATGCACTCGGCTAATTATATCCACTTCTGCCTGAAACTCACGTTCCCCTTGCCCACTTCCAGCTTTGAGCTGCTTGACGGCTACTTCCTTTCCATTTGGAAGAACTCCCTTATGGACATACCCAAACCCACCTTGTCCAAGGAGATTGGCATCGGAGAAGCCATCTGTTGCCAATGCTAATTCCTCGTAGGTAAAAGTGCTCTTCGAGAAACCCAAGCCAAAGCCCGGTGGAGGTGGTGACGGAAGAGGGTTATCAGATCCTGAATAATTGGAACCAGAGCCTCCGCTGCTGCTTGTGAAAGCTGGAGGTGGCGGCGGTGGTTTGGGAGCGTGTCTTGGGGAGTGTGGAGGACGTGATGCGACTGCTGGTGGAGGAGACGGTTTTGGCATGATGACATGATCTGGAGGAGGAGGATTTTGTTGCCAGCGATGTGGTGGATTACCATAATAGTTATCTGGAATATAGCAATAAACAAGGTAAAATTGGTAATTAAGTCAGACTGAGAATTACCAGAGGGAGTGACAAGAACACAGCAGTAAAAAATATTACAGTAAAAAATAATAATAATAATAATTTAAAAAAGGAAAAAAGAAAAACAACACAGAAATGTTTGCTAAAAAGCATAGGACGTTGCCGTTGCCTATTATCATGTATCATCCTTTATCAATTTCTGAGAAGAAGAAGAAGAAGAAGAAGAAGAAGTTAGAACTTATCAGAAGTATTTTCTCTTTCCCAGATATCTGTTCATATGTATGGCGTCATCATATGATCTCACGACTCTCAGAAGTATTTTCTTTTATTCACAACCTTTATAACAGAAACAAAAAACAATCTTTTTTTTTTTAGCAACAAAATTAAACTAGAGCAGAACTCGTGAAAAAAACAATAAATTAATTTATAAAATAATATGGAAGGAGTGGAAAAAAATATTAAACATTTTGCCTCCACCTTAAATGAAAACTGAAAAATTGAATAAAATTCTACTTTTATAGATTGAAAGATAACACTACAAAGATTTGAGGATGAATTTGCACTGATGCTTGAGAAATTCAAATTCCAGGAAAAAGCACTATTACCAGTTTCAGTAGAGAGAGAGTTCAAATTCAAAAGAATGATTATCATCGATAACAAATTAACAATCTCCATATGGAAAGCTGAGCAAAAGCGTTTTTGGAAGGCAAATGCCCAGATCTAACGAAGGAGTCTGATACTCTTGATCACACAACACTTCCCAGGCTTCCCTGGAAAACTCATGATTACGATTATGCGCCTTAAAGTTCGTAAATTTTAGCGAATGCAGACAGAAATAGAAAGGGAAAACCTAAGGCCAGAGACGAGAAGGAGGATTGTTCCATTTTTCTGACTAAATTAGAGCTAAAGCCATTACCTTTAGGTCCAGGAGGCGGCGGCGGTGGAGGCACGTAGTAAGCTTCCTCGTCGCGTCGCCTCCTCTTCTTCTTCGAACAACAAATGCACAGAATGCTCAAAACCACAAGGATCGCCACCGCACCCACCGCAATCCCTATCACGACTCCGGTGGACAAGCCAGTCCCTCCGGAGGAGCTGGGCGGCGGTGGAGGACTCTTGCTAGACGGATTTGACGGCGTGCTCGAGCGTGGAGGCGGCGGAGAGGCAGACGGATTTGACGGCGTCCCCGAAGACGGCGGTGGAGGAGAGTCTGTTGACGGAGTCGACGGCGGCGGCGGAGATTCAGAGGCAGTTGGAGGAGGAGTTGTGGGCGGAGGGGAGGGAGATGGCCTGGACGGAGTCGTCGACGGAGGAGGCGGAGAGGGAGTGGTGGTTGGCGGTGGCGAGGAGACGTCTGGCGGAGGCGGAGAGGGAGTGTTTGGAGGGGGGGTGGCTGGAGTGGATGGAGGCGGAGCGCTAGGCGTCGCCGGCGGAGGAGCGGTGGTGTTCGTCGCCGGTGGAGGAGCTGTGGTATTCGTCGCCGGAGGCGACGTCGGCGACGGGGAGGATCCTGGAGTTGGTGTCGACATTAACGGAGCGAAATTCTCCGGCCAAACTCAACCAGCTAAGAGCTTACACTCTCCAAAATACTCTCTTTAGAGTCTATCCTCCCACCGGAACAACTTTCTCCCTCTAACTTTTTAGAGCGAGAGACAAAGAGACTCCATTGGTTCTTATGAGAGAGAGGAGAGAGGAAAGAGAGGATCGGAAAGAATGATTTTTTTTTTTTTTTGGTTATTTTGTTTCGCTTTTTCAGCAATGAGATTTGGGAAGGTGATACTATTAAGGACGAAGGAAGATCCATGATCCTCTGTTACTGCGTCACAGAGTAAGCGGCTGTGGTGCAGCAATCGCAAAAGCCAAATGGAGGGAAAAGTAAACGGGCAAACGCTCAGGTAGGACCCACACGATTAGGCCGCGCGTTTCTCCGTCCCTTACTCGGTTTAGATAATTTTTTGGGCTCATTCTCTATATTATTTATTTATTTTTATGTATTTATTTATTTATTTATTGGCCACTGGACGGCTTTGTCACGTTCTTATTTTGATTTTTTTGGATTTGGTAATAGTCTTGCACACCTTTGCGATATTCTCTTGTGGGGTCCATCTCCACAATTAGACCCTTTTATGAATTAATGTTATATTTTTGTGGGGTCCAATAAACTGTTTTACAATGTGTGTTCACATTAAAATATTATAAGTCGGGTTCTTTTTTCTAAGTTCCAGTTTAATTGAGCCGTTACGTAATTTAAATTATAATTTACGTCTTTTTTTTTTCAATTTGACCAGACATAATGTAGGATGCATAGCATGTATGCTTTTTCTGTTTGTTTGTATGATTAGTTTAATCTTCAATCATAAATTTATTTTGACTATTTTGACAATCTAAAGCCTATTATTCATTAGGTCACACTCTTTTCGAGCAAAAAAAAAAAAAACAAATCTCTCCAAATATAAATTTAAAATGAATCATTTTTTTTTTTTTTTACAATTCGATCATGACGAAGAAGGGTAGATCTTACTTAAAATATTTTTGATGCAAAGGTTAATGATAATGTTTTATTTAACAAAAAAGAAAATAAATTTAATATGTTTTTTTTATTTTTTGCTCCACATGATATTGTTACAAATATTAAATTTGTTACTTTTTTTTGTCATAATTTTTAAGTTTTAAAACTTGTAAAAGGAAATTTTTATTTTGAAATAATTTTAAAGTAACAAAATTATAATGATTAAATAAAAAAATTAATACATAAACTAGTTATACTCTAATATCAAAATTGGACATATTCATTATCGTGTCAAATATTAACATCAAATATGATACATGCTAATTTCACTCAAAAATTATATATTTCAAATCTAATCTTCAAAATAGTATAATTTTTCTACTTAACTATTAAAATATGATATTAACACAGTAATTTAACATTACATTAGAGACGCTATTAAATATCTTTAACTTATTTTCTTTCCAATTTCTTAAGGATTTTCTTTCTTTTTTTAGGGTATATTGAAGGGTAAGCATTTATTAGCAATATGGTAAAAAAGTATCACCCATCATCACTTCCTTCTCCCATTCGTCGATGAGTATGAACTTTTATGTTATGATTGAGCTGTATTTCACATTCCTTAATGGGACATTTCATACCTATTCATAAATATAGCAATAATCATATTGCCATGAAGTGCTAGTCGTTTCATAAAATCATAGCATTACCCAGCGGGTTCCATTGTGCGTGTGTGTGTATATATCAAATAAAAAACCACCAAGTGGTAGATATGAAATTCAATCAACAACTAAAATCGCCCAAAAAGATGGCAAAAATTTAAGCGATTAATATGTGGGGTATATTCTTTTGAATATATCCGCTTTTTTTTTTTTGGAAATTTGAATATATTCACTTTGAATATAGCAAAAAAAAATGAAAAAAAAGGTGTTGTTAATATTTATGTTCTCTAATGAGTTGTCAAAAGAATGAAAATGGAGAGTCTTTTTCTTAAAGAAAAAAAAATGAGTTGGTGGGGGCTTTGAGGTACAAAATTAAATGGTCATAAACGCAGAGCATTAGATTCCAGACAAAATAGCACTAGCAAATTAGAGATGGTAGTTAAGAATTCTCATATAGTGCTACACCCATTTGCCAGTGGGAACAAATTCTATTCCTTTAAATTTTCCGATCACGAGCCGTTTGGTTCGATACTCGAATCATGGTTTGAATTATTTTTTTACAGTATTTTCTCTTACAAAAATTTAAATCTTCGTTCAAATATCCCATTCAAATTTAAATCATTTTGCTATAGACTTGAGTTGTTGAGTTTCATTTATTTTATTTTATTTTATTATTTTTTATATTATTTTTTGGCTATGTCCTGACAGAAACACTTGTAACTGAGACTGAAACTTCCAAAGAGTCGTATATAGAACAAAAAACACATACGACAGACAAGTCGGAATTTCCATGGTTTAGCAAAAGATATGTTGTCGTTTTTATTAATTTTGGAAATTAGCTAATGGATTATGCAATCAACCGATAAAACCCAAGAGACGGGGAAAGCTTATTATTGTATTAAGATATTTCGCAGTGAAGTTGTTAGGGGTAATTACACTACTTAAGGAGACATATATGCTTGTAATTTTGATAATTAAGACGTTATAAGCGAAAACGACATGAAGCACTTTACCAACTTGTATAACAGTTATTCAAAGCTACTTTTACATTAAGAAAATATTATTCTAATTCTTTATTTTATTTCGGGGGTCCTATAACCAAAGTGTCGTATCAGGTTTTTTTTTTTTGTGCAATCATAATTATTTTTGGGAAAATATCCAAACATTTGTTTTACACAATAAAATAGATTCAAAATTTTGTATCATATGATTATGACGTTTTTAAGAAAAATTAGGAAAATGAAAGTAAATAATACAAATTGTTGACGTGTAAATTTGGTATAACTAACAAATTCTCACATCATCCCGCTACGGCATCGAGAATATTAAATAATCAGCAAGAAAAATGAATAAATGTATAAAATACGCATAATTTAGAATAATTCATCTCAATTGTAAGTTACGTTCGTTAAGATTCTCTTAAGAAACGGACTGAGAAAAGAGAATAACATGAGAGCTCGTATAAAAAATTAGACTTAACACTACCTCTCAGGCCAACCATCTAACTATAAACTTACGTCGGTTGCTATTAACTAAATTAAAATCATTCTCTGCCCTTTTTGTTTCCTAGAAAGTAGATCTAAATTCATTGGACTAGCTTTTTAGACCCATCTTCAATCTACACTTCATGTTAGAGGTGAAAGTCTAGAATTTCATACTAGTCCTTAATTGTCCCTTAATAATATTAATTTTCTCAAAATGGTAATTTGCATAAAAGAGATTAAACATGAGAGAGATTGACCGAGATAGAAGATGCATATTATTTGGATTTTCTAAGAAAAGGAAGTGTAAGTCAAGAATTAGGTAATCTTAATTTTATCTAATTTGAAAAAAAATAAAATAAAATATTTTTTTTTATAGTAGCTGTTACCCTAAGTAAAAGCCACAAACAACCATCTAGAAATCAACAGCTAACCAAACCATAAGATTTTGACGTGTTTCCTATAATTATTTACGTGCCATGCCGGCTTGCACTTATTTAAAACCCAAAATGGCATAACTTGGTCTTAAACCTAAGTACTTAAATCAAGCAAATTTTTCTAATATTTCAGATTTCCTTTTAATTAAGAATAATCTTCAGTTCTTGAAACATTATTGTCGTTTTCTAATTACCCTGCTCCATGTAATTCCTCCGACAATTTTCGTTTGTTTCTCCACATCCTGTATTTAGAGTCCAAGACTTCTTCTTTCTTTCTTTTTTTTTTTTTTTCCATTTTGATGTTATATGAAGATTGAAGATTTTATCACCAACCGTTGCTAAGAACAATGAATATGGAATGCATAGCCGGTGATCAGTTGTTTCTAGTTGGACTAAACCAATTAATATAAGAAAATAATAATATTAATAATTCATAGAAAGAAAAAAAAATAAGTATTACTAAGTTGCGGCGGATATAATATTTGGACGTGTATATTCAATTTCCTCAGGCGGCTTCTTCAACAATAATTTGGAACAGCCTTTGGTCAAGGAGACCGACGGGGCCTGCGATGGTTTCTCCGGCCGGCGATTATTGTCTTCGTCTCTTTCGGAACCACGGACAAATGGACATGCCTAACATACTGTCACATGTTGTTTTGTGGGGACAAATTTCTGGCTATATAAGAATTAAAAAAAAAAAACTTGTGTCCCACCTGAAAAATATGCCTTGTAGCTAGGTCTTCAAGTTATGACATTATAAGAAGCTTCCTTTGAGATTATTTTCCTCTTTGATATTGAAGCCATTATCAATAGTGCCCTTTTTTTCTCGAGGCATAATTTGCGGAGAAACCATTTTCTTATTGGAGTTTAGTGTCAAAGATGTAATGGAATGTGCAATGTACATTGTACGTCAAAACCAATGACTGACTGACTTATTGCGGGTGCGCAAGTTAATTTTGGACACGCGAATGTACAACTCAGGACAGTATATTGGTAGTTTTGAGACGGCAATTTATTAATAATCAAAGACTGACCTCTATATTAGGATTGAGGTTTTTTTTTTTTTTTTTAATTGTGTTTTAAATAAAGAAGCTATACACCAATACTGACTCCCATGATCTCGTATTACAAATGTTTAACCCCAATCAAAAATCAGTACCACCAATAAGAGAGTAAGTTCTAATGAAACGTAGAAGAAGTATAATGTGCACCATCTTCCAAATACTAGGAAGGCTAAAAGACATCAATGGAGTATTCAGTATAAATATGGCGCTTTCAATATTATTTTTACAATTGATGGCAAACTCCGATAATTCTTGTGACACAAAGATCACGAACAAGACCGCTAAAAAACAACCCTACTAAGTCGGACCTACAAACCAAACCGGAACGAGGACAAACATCTAAGGGCACACACGTGCATTATGCATTGGTGAAGTTGCAGTTATGGTGTGACGGTAATTTTATTCTTGATCCCACCACAGAATTTTAATCGGGAAAAAGTGTGAATTGATAGTATGTGATTTAATAATAAACTGATCGGTTTACTAGATTGTTAATATAAAAAAAAAATCATGGATAGCATTAGTTTCATTAGCGTTTAATTACAACGCATTTGAAAAATTCGACCTAATTGTTTAAAGAAAAATAATAATAAAGTCAATGCTATCTTTGAATTTTAGTTTTTTAGTGCCATATAAAAATTAGCCCTTGTGATAAATTGCAAGGGATGATAACGTTTTTAATTGATATTGATTTGATGAATAATTTAATTGGGCAAAAAGGTCAGTAGAGAGAAGCAACTTGCTGGCAAATGATTCTAGAAACCATGGTGAAGGAAGGTAGGCTGTGGGGAGGCGTATTCAAGCTTGTAAGGCAGCAGCATAATTTGGACCAAATATATATATATATTGGATTGACGAGTGTCATCCCTTGCAACACACTCCCTCATCTTCCCCACCGTCCCAAAAATAAAGAGAGATAATTTTTTAAATTCTAAGTGGTTAGTAGTCGCCAATGACCACCAAATCAAACAACATGGGACAGAACGGGATGGAAGCAATCAAACAACATGGGATAGAGCAGGGTGGAACTTAAGTTTTGGGGGCGGAAATTTAATTACTAAAGTTCGATTTTAAATCTGGGTTTATAACAAGAAATTCAACTGAAATGAACATAAGCAGGATTGCTTGTACTTAATTAGATAGACTATGTGACAAGTGAGAATAGTTTAATTGATTGTAAGTCCCTCAATCTTACGTTTAGCTCCACTTAAAAACAGGTGGCATTCCCCCTTCATATCAAAAAAAAAAAAGATAGACTATAGATATACTTGTTACATTTATGTATGTAAAACACACACCAAATGCAAAAAATGCATTTAGGTTATGTGAGTTGTGACCAACAATAAAAGTTGTCACATTGTTATAGGCAGGAGTTCAATTTATAGCGATGTTAATGTGTCTTTTTATACAAATTTATTATGTCTAAATCTAACTCATAATCATTTTTCTTTTTCCAAAAATAATAATAATAATAAGGATAAAACTCAAAGTCTGTTCTTCGGCATTGTTGAAACACTAATAGCCTCCAAAGTCCCCACATCATAAGGCTCTCAACAAGGCAAATATATTTGGCCCTTCACTTGCACTTTCGCCACCAATTATTATCAAAAGACATCTTCATGAGAAGTTTTAAGTAGCAAAATGAAAAACGATATCTCATGGGACACGGTCCCATTGCTCTTTCCTTGTCGTGTACCATATTCCAAAGAATTTTTTTTGGCTTTCTTTTTTGCCAAAAAAAAAAAAATTCAAGAGAACACTTCAAACTATAATAGCTTAAACTACATATTATAATATATAAGAATTTATACTATAATATATTATTATTTTACATTCTAGCATATAAGAATTTTACAATGTTTACAGTTAAAAATATAGAGTTTAAACCACTCTCTTAAACATCCTATTTGTCTTTCATCTATCAATTATGAAAAAAAAAAAAACCATGATTTTGATCTGATTTTTACAATTTCAATACGTAATTATCGATGGTGGTTCTTACCGGAGATGTCTTCGAAGAGAAAAAGAGACAAAAAAAATAAAATTTTATAAAGAGGGAATGGAGCAGTGGGGACTCCACATGCAAGTTGGTATTATTGTATGTCTTCTCTTCTCATAATTAGTGCCATGATATCCGCTTTCTCTGACAAAAGGCAAAACATTCAGCTGTATACAGCTATGCCGCTTATTATTTAATTTTTGCAACAAATATATTGCTACTGCCGTTATAACAGTCAATTTTTACACAATAGTTAAAACTATCACTGAAAACTATAAATATTATAATATATATATATATTTTTTATTATAATATATGAAAATTTTATACTATATACTATTTATAATTAAAAAATTGATTAAAACTAATATTATCCAAAAAGTAGCCGTAAATTCTGTATCTTTTGCAGGCAAAGGAAGACTAATGAAACGACAGAACTTTAATTTAATTTATATCTTTTTCTCCACATCCAACTTATCCAACTAACTCCTTTAAACCTTATGGTTATTCAATTCTCGTTTGGCTCTCGTGAATATTCAGGGTAAGAAAAAACTGATATTGGATTCCTTGTCCACTACAAATCAATTGAGGTTTACATGTTATAAGCATCTAAATGGAACATCTTTCAATGGCAACGCATATAATGTATTAGTGCTGCTTGTTTCCTGTATTCAGAACCCAGAAAAGATCGTAAAATGGGGAAAGTCAAAACATATAGGCTAAGGCTGGTGATTAAAAGCAATGAGCTTTTGATGCTTTAAGTGACTTAAGAGGATGCAGGGTGAAAAAACTGCATTTGTTTCCACACTATTCTGTTGCTTAAGCCTTGAATCACTCCATTAACCAATGCTGCTCCTTGTAAAAAGAAACTTATCAATGCTTTTCTAGGTTTTGATGGCGGGGCGAAGCTCAAGTTCCTGGGAAGTTGCTGTTGGTGCTAGAGAGGATTATGAAGGCACACACAACAGAAAGTGAGAAGACAGACAGCCAAGTGTTCTCCGTGTACATCTCCATCGCGTCTGTGAAGGAGAAGCGGGTGCGGTTTTCAGCCCAGTTGCGAATTCGGTCTGCCTCTGCTGCATATAATGCCCTTCCCTGCAATGTATGACTGAAATAGTTATTTCTCAAACGAAAATGGGGCCTAGCCTTAAAGAGGACAAGAAGTTTTAGACTGAAACTGGAAACATAGATATGCAACACGTTCACTCCTCATGCCAGAATGTGATACTATGGTTATCATCCTAGACTTCCTAAGCATAAAAATCATCACCTGTTCATCGAACCACCGTCCTCGCCGCAGCCACGCAGTAACTAAAGCAAGTAAGATTCTAGGTGGGGTCAAGTAGTTGATTGCCTTCCCACTTCCCTTTACAACTCGCATGCGTGGAACTAAAGTTCTAGCAACCGTTTCAGGAAGCTCGCAAATGATATTAAACATTTGCTTGTTTTGGATGGTGGAACCACTGCACACAGAGTATCAGCGCAAACAGTGAAATTAGTAATTTGAAAGCAAGCAAACGGTGAACTTAACAAGGCGATACTATTGAATCCGCAAGTAATTATAGCTACAACTACCGGGGATGCATCTAATATACCTAAGAAGCAGATCTGTAAGGACCATTCCTGGAGACGCTGTGTGAACCCCTACTTTTAATCGCTTTGACTCCTTTAGAAGTGATGCTTGAAGCTGCCTAAGGCCACATTTTGTTGAACCGTATCTGCAAGGAACAGAGATAAACCAGCAAAAGTAATCAGTATCATTATCGCCCATCAGAAATAAGAATTCGAAATTATTTTCTCTGCGGTTGATGTCTCCTTTAAGCTCCTTTAGTGGAAACCTATTTTGCACCTTCCAAAAAAAAAAACCCTCCTATTTTGCCGTCATAACAAATGGAACTTACGCAGCCGTCAAAGGCGTACTTGATCCCCCAGAACCTGCCCCGTCCATGTTAAATATGTGACCTCCCTTGGCTTGGTTTTGCATTACACGCATTGCTTCTCGCGTGCATAGTAGGGAACCAACCAGGTTTGTCAAGACAATCTAACACAAAAGCAAAAGTTAAAATCAGTTGAAGCAATTAAAGCAGATTCCATGATAAGAAGCCTTGGGAAACAAACAGAAAGAACATAGAGAAAGCAGGAAGGACTATACTCTCCGGAAATTCGGCATTGATTCGCGCGTGCTCAGAATCTAATGATTACACTAGTAGTAAATGAAGAATCCACAAATAAGCATCAGAGTCTAGTCCCTGGAAGTGTAATTAAATTTCTTCCACTACGACTGCAAATTTTTTACAGCATTTTGGCAAGACTGACCTTGTTGACTCTTGCATAAGTTACGAAAAAGAAGAGGGAGGAGGGAAATATGTTCACTGAAAACCTACGTAAATCAAATACCTGTGTAACATCTTCATCTGTAAACTGCAGCAAGGGTCTAAATCCTTTGTTTGTGCCGGCATTATTTATCTGTCAAAGAGTATAATTAATTAAATAGAAAATACCAGAAGCTGTAGAAATTTTTTGCAATTTGCATATAAAAGGTAGAAAGAAAAACGGAGGGCAACTTTTGAGCCTTGAAAATTTCGGAACAAATTCTAGATAGAACTAAATTCATCATCATAGCAGAGTGGATGTTGCCAATTCTATTCATCAGCTTCTAAATAAGTACAACTACACGCAAAAAAGACAAGAGGATGAAGTAAAATATATTTTGTTTTCCTTGAGATTTCATAGCGATTCACACTATTCTCTAAGAACATTGAAACTAAAATAGATATAGAATGAGACATAACAAAACGGCAAGTCAAAAGGTAGACAAATATCTACGTAGATAACAACCGGATACTAATAACAATTATCAAGGCAAAGCCTCACCCAAATATCAATAGAACCAAGTTTATCGGCAGCGAAATTCGCCAATTTCTGTACATCATCAGGATTGCAAACGTCACATGCTATGCCAATCACTTTTGCGTGGTCCAAGTTTGTTTTGGATGATCCACCAGCGGCAATCATACCTTCCTTCAGATTCTCCTCTAGCTCTATGACTGTTGTATTTACAGACTCGGGGCTGCCTTCGTATAAGTTTTTCATTCGATTAGGAAAGTAACACATATGGCATAACAAACAAAAATATGAAAATATGGAGCGAAAAGGTTTAGATTAAAACAGTCAACATTTGTACGAAACCCACCAGCGAGAAGCAACGACCACACGATCTCCGGAGAGAAGAAATTCACGAGCAAGCGCTTTCCCAAGTCCCCTTGTACTACACAAGCCAATCAAACCAAGCAACAACATTTAGATTACTGCATTAAATATCTCCATTGACCCCCTTGCAATTCTTTGCAAGCGAACATTTTGTAGAAGCTACAAACTTCAAGTACATTAAATAGGATAATCAAGCACAAAAACATGCCACTTTTCAGGTATCAACACCGAAAATGACAATAACATTTGCCACGGATGCACATTGACTAGATACAAGTTGCAAAACAGAAGATGAATTTTCAGGTCAATATAGCATTGAGAAGCCCCAAAAACTAGCATAAAGAGAGAGAGACGGTACCTTCCGGTTACGACAACGTTACGTGGACCAGCACGGCAGTGTTCCTCTAAAACCATGTTAGCACCTATCATAGTCCCAATAATAATCCCTCCAAGCCAACTATACCAGATTAAGGTATTCAACTGGTTGTCTCCGCCTTTATGAAATCCGGTCATTTTGGTATCAATATAGATAATTAAATAATTTCTACAAATTTACTCAAAGTTGTATATTTGCTTACCTGACAACTGAAATCCAACTGCTAGTATAACTCCAGTACTCATCATTGTCACAATATATCTTCCAATTTGGATAGCAATCTGGTTGTTTTTTTAGAAGGAAAAGGTATATTAAATTTAAAGATGCTAGAATATTCTCTATATTGGAAATTGCTAGTTAATTTACAAGTAGTTATCAGCTATCCAAAACATAAACACACAGACACACATTTTTTTCTTAGCAGTCTAAAGCCTTAATAATAAGATAAACATGACATATGTAGATTAGGTTCCTGATACATGGTGGGGAACTGCACTAGTGAAAAAAATAAAAAGTCTTATTAGGTAAATTACAATTCAATTACATAAATATGGCTCCTTAATTGGCTCCATGAAGATTATACTCCAAGGTCTTAACTTTGTAACAAAAAAACAGGGAAGAAAAATGAAGAATCAATGAAGCTGAGGGCATGTAAAAAATATGACAAGAATCTAATTTTGCCTACTTTATCCAGAATTTCTCAATAATTTACATAATGAAAATAGGCAAATTTTTTTTTTAAAAAATTAAAAATAAATAAAACTCACTTAAAAGAAATTAAATTATTGAAGACACCAAAAAAAAATCCAAAAACTCACCGAGGAAAAAACTTCCTCCAACTTGGCCACAGCCTTATTATACTCATCATCATTCCTCGGACCAAAACCAAAACCTCTTGTAACTGCATACTTCAAACAACTCCAAAACCCACTTCCCTTTCTCAATTTTAAACTTCCTTTTTCCTTCACTTTCACAGGCTTTCTCGCACTTTCCATCTCTTTCTCTCCCAACCCATCATCCTCACTCCTATAAGCCCTGCACTGTTTCAACTGGAACCCATAACGAAAGCCCGGTCCGAGGAGGATTCTTGGACCGGTTCGGAGCTGATCCTTGAAGCTGAACCGGTCTAAGCCATGTGGGCATATGTGAAGCCTTGTGACTGCGGCCATAATTTGAACAACAGATTACAACCATAAACTAACTCTTTAACTAAACGAATAAAAGGTTCATCAAAGTGGCTCCAATTATCTTGGGAGTTTTGTACATTAGAATTCGGGTTTCTTTTTCTTTTTCTTTTTCTTTTTCTTTTTCAATATAATATGCTTTTTATAAAATGATTTAAAAGTGGGAAATATCTAAGCGAGGAGGGAGAGATTCGGTATAGATCTGGCAGGCGGAGGACTGTGATGACCACACGTTAAAGCAACCTCATCTGCTTTGATTAGATGCCACGTGGCGTTGTGGGTCTGTGTCATCGTGTCATGTTTTGGTTTGGTGAGTTTGGCACGAAAGAGGGAGAGAGAGGAAGATGACGCTTCTACTCATCGTTCATCGATAATCATCAATTGGTAAGTAAGCTCAAACTAGTCCAAAGTCTAAAACCGTTGTACTTTTGGAGGCTAAGGATGAGTGCCGCCGCGATGTAGCATGTTATGTATTGTACATAATGTAATTGTGTATGATTGAAATATGACATGATATGATATGCAATTGTATATAAAATATTCTAATTGCATCCACTAACAATCATATTTTTTGTATTTTAAAGGTGTATTAAATGTTATTATTAAAATAAGAAATATATTCCTTTTTCATTAAGAAGTATATAAATAATTACCTTGATTATTAATTCTAGATGAAAAATAAAAGCACTCAATTTATTATTTATCTAAAATTAATAACACTAAATAACGAAAATGTAATTAGAGAGCTTAATAGATATCTACTTGTTTTTAATTATGAATTATTTATAGAGAATCAATTTATATACAATAATTATATCAAATGGGCAACTCTATTTATAAGTGTTTATATATCTGTAACTTCAAATGTGCAATTTTAAATTTTTAGTGGAGTAGCTTTGAAGTTAATAAAGAAGTAATATATTAATTTAAGAGTTAATAAATATATTGGTTTTATTAGAGCTTGACATTATAGGTCCATTAGTCATTCGTTATCCTTGCAAACACTGTTTGAATAAGTGTGATTATTGGTTTTAATGTCTAATTTAGAATTATGGAATTCTAAATTAAATCATTCAAAGTAAATTAATTATCTCGTATAGTATGTTTGAAAAATCCTTTTTATTCTTATGATTTAGAATCCAATATTTATAAAATTGTGGGCTCCAATTTAGTATGTAGCATATTTTTTAGACTTAAATTATAAGAAATGTCACTTTTTCAAAATTAAAAATAACATGTTTTAAAAATACTTGTAGTAAGTGTCAAATTTTTTGTGTAAATAATTTATTTACTTTTTTGTTTATAGTATAAAAATTATTATTTAAACAATAAATGCATTTATGGTACATATAATGCATTTACCACTTTATTTATAATGTAAATGTTTCTTATTTACATGATGAGTAAGTTATTTATATTATAAATCTGCTATTTATTTTAAATATTTTTAAAACATAATATTTATTTTATAAAGTTTCAAAAATCTACCATGTTTTTCTTCTTTTTTTTATTGTTTTGTGAGCAGTGAAGAGAGCAAAATCAGTTAGTCTAGCTTGGTTTCCTTATGTTATATTTTGAAGTTGCTTCGACCTACTGACAAGAAAAATCTTTGATCCTTTTTATTTTTCACTTAATGAAAAAGTGCAAACGTCTCAAAATTACACTACATTACATGTCATTGTAGAATCGCTCTATGAAAGTGGTTATAAAATTAGAGGGTTAATTACATAACTATACATTCTAGTTTTTAATTATCTCTCAATTTACTCATTTGTTTTAAGAAACTATAAAAGTATCATTTTAATTTAATAAACTTGTTTCAATTTTATCTCTTGTAGACTTTTTGGATAAAAAATATGGAGATGAAACAAACATACCCTTAATTAGACTGAATTTATTTCGAAAATATATTTTTCTTCTTAAGACAAATTTTTAAAAAATAATTTAACATTTATAAAGTTGTAAAACTTAAAATCTTTTTCTTGAAATTTTGTGTTTTGTTTTGGGAATTTTTATGTTTTTATTTCTATAAGATGTTTTCATAATTATTTAAAGGTCATATTGTTTTGTCTAATTTTTTCTATTTATAAAGATACAATTGAAACAAATTTTTCAAATTTAAAAGATGCTACTATAATTTTTAAAAATAGAAAGATAAATTAAGAAATATTTAACACTAAAAGTTATAATTATTTAATTAGCCTTGAGATTGGATCTTACCTTCTTATTTGACCGGGTACAATGAATAAGATTGGTTTTTATTTTTTATTTTTATGAACAATTCTAATTGTAGGTTTATTTGGTTAAAATCATTCACAAAGTCAAGAAATCAATTAAAGCAATGACAATAAAAACAGCAAAAACTAGTAGACGTTCATTCTTTTTTGTTGGAAATTGCAAATATGAAATATCTCCATCAAAATCATTGCACAAAAACAGAATTTATGCTCTTAATTATAACCGAAATATCATCCTTCATTGGCTGCTTTGCGTGCAAGCCAGAAAAAGAGAAAAAAGGACCCAAAATTAAAAATCCAAAATTAGAGAAAATATAAAAAACCTGAAAAAAAAAAAACTAAAAAAAATAGTGAAGAGAGAGAGGGAGTAACAGAATTAACCAGAAAAAGAGGTCCGTGGTGTTTTGAGGTCCTCAAAGTCTTTGGCTAAAGAAAAGCAAAGACAGTGGTTTTATCCAAAAAGAAGGAATTTTGAAGAAGAGAATGGTTTCAAGTTCACTATCAATTCTTCATTCCACAACATCTTCGTTTCCTTCTTCGACTTCCAACACCGTCTCTGATAATAATATTAATCCAACTCCCACACCCACCAGAAACAAATCCTTGGAATCTTCCGGAAGAATCCTGAGATATCAGAAGCCTCTCCACTTATCTTCTACCTTCAAGGTCCTCGCTTCGTCTTCCTCTCCTTCACCTTCTCCTCTCGAGGATGGCTCGGCCGAGCAGTTTCTGCGGAATAATTCCATTGCGGATTTCATGAGGTTCAAGCGTGGCGTCCATGGCGGAAATGGGGAATTGGAGACCGCCGTTGTTAGCTACAGGAAGAGGTTCCCTTGGGCTCTCTTACAACCTTTTCGTCAGGCACTTCATCTCTCTCTCTTTTCAAGTGGGCATTGTATTTCATGTTTTGGGTCTTGTTGAATGATGGGTTTGACTTTGTTTTGTTTCTTGTTTGATGTTGTAGGTGGATTTGGTTTCGACGATTCACATCGCGGATAAAAAGTACGTCTAGTTCCCACTGCCTTTGTATAAAAAATTATACATCACTTAATTCTTTATGTTTTTCTCTCATCTTCCCCTAACAAAGTCCAATTCGGTACTCCCTTTGTATATAGAAAACCTAGGTAATATTTCATCAGGACATTAAATTAGGCTTTGAGGGAAGGAGTTAGAGTATCTTCTTTACCTCTCCTTAGGAATTGCTTTGGCAATGATTATGACTTCTGCCAGTGATAAAAACTTGATGAATCTTTCTCCCTCTATTTCCCCATAGCTTGATTGTTGCATATGATAGTGGTTCGAATAATTTTGTATGCGGTGGCAGGTACTTTAAGACCCTTCAGGAGGAACTTGAGTCCTATGATTGTGTTCTGTACGAAATGGTGGCCGGCAGGGAGAGTTTAGAGAATAGAAGAAACCCTGCTGCAACAAAGAAGCTGAAAAGTTCACGTTCACGAGGGTTTAACATTCTAGGATGCATTCAGCGACAGATGGCTCGAATTTTGATGCTCGATTTTCAATTAGACAGTCTAGATTACCGGGCTGAGAATTGGTACCATGCGGATCTTGATTTTGAGACTTTCAAGTTGCTACAGGTTAATTTCTCTCTGCTGTAACTAGTATAGGGTATCAATATTGTTGTATCAATGCCGTCAAATTTCTGGAATTTGAAGATTTACTATTCTCTGATAATGTCAGTTTTTATGAGTATTGATGACCTTGGTGATATAGAGATATCCTTTCCTTTTAATATTTATTTTTCAACACAAGTTTTGTTACATTACTTTCATGTGTTCTATCAACAAGGTTGCTTATATTTCCGAACTGAAAAAGCAGCTTTCCCAACTATTTCCTTTTTATAGGATGTTTCTGGTAGTGTTTATGAATGAAGGTTCCTCCCTTCCTAATCAGGGTTCTGAAGATCTGGGATATGATAAACTTCTAGGAGTATTTCTTTCATTATTCTCAGTGTTAGTCTAATAATATCCAATCACGTCTTTCAGACGGAAAAAAGTGAAAGCTTTTTTACTTTCGCAAGAGATATGACTATTAAATCCACAAAAGCTATGATTCAACCTGCTTCGGTTCGGGAAGACCTTGGTCCTTGGAGATCCAAGCTTTTGTGGGCCTCGCGGGTGCTTCCAATGCCGCTAGTTGGCCTCCTCATTATTGGAGGTGTTTGTGCTGATGTTGGAAGCCAGACATCAGAGTTTCCAGAGCCAGAAGCGTTGTCCAGGCTAGATTTTGGCGCTGCGATGAAAGTTTTCCTGGCAAAAAGATTAACGTCCGTGTGAGTAACTATAATAAACTATCATCTGAAAGCCTTGCAAGAAGACTACAAATGATATCCATCTCCGACATTGCGAATACTTCTGTGATTAAACAAAGGGAATCAGTTGTGGCTTTACCTGCTGCAAATCTTACTTTGTCCTTACAGCTGATGAGGAGCTATTGTCTGCTGAAGGTTCACACAGGTGATGGCTGATGTAGAAGAGGAGTCTGTCATAATTGGTGAGAGAAACAAGGCTGCCATTGAGGCACTCCAAAGGGCACTTGACGAGGGCCACAACAGGATTGCTGTACTCTACGGGGGTGGCCACATGCCGGACTTGGGAAGGCGGCTAAGAGAGGAGTTTGACCTGGTCCGTTCTCGTGTGTGGTGGATAACAGCGTGGTCGATAGGGAACAGAGATTTAAAGAGCAGTTCCCTTCCGTTTCTAAAGACGATGGCTAAAATTTCGGGTTGGCCATTGAACCGCTACCAGACACTGGCACTGCTCATATTCTCCTCAGTCCTTGCATTGGATCTCTGGTTCTGGGGGATCTTTTGTGGCACTGCAGTGAACTGGATCTCCCATTTTGCTGCAGATTTTATTCATTATATTGATAATGCACAGATCTAATAATAGTTTTCCCAATTGGTACAATAATCTGGAAATTTATTCAGGATGGAGCAATCTGTATATACCTTTGTAAATACGGTAAACATCTCTTATTAGAACGTAGTGAATTTTTTGTTTGAACCGAACCGGATCTTATTTCTTGTATGCTTGTCTAAATGTTTCTTGTATGTCTGATATTTCGATATTTGGCACTCTGCATGTCTTGTGTCAAATTCCAGTTGAAAAGTCAAGACTTTTGTGAGTTTACTACTAAGATGAAATCCCACTAGAATGACATCCGCCTTTTCATGGTTTGCAGAACATTTAACGTATTTTTTTTTTCCATGATCACATGAACCTGCTATTTTGTATAGTAGCTAGACAATGCAATTGTTATATATAACCTTTTCAAAATTCACTTTCTTAAAAAGTTTAGCTCTCGTCCAATGTTGAGTCTATAGTTCTCAAGTTCAAACCAGTTTTGCTATGATGTTTTTTTTTTTTCATAAAATTTAAATTGTTACAATATTTTTAGTTTAGACTTTTAGTTTCAACTATGTTTTCAAACACGCTGTTTTACAAAGTACTTAATAGAAAAGACAATGCATGGCTCATCTGTTGCATAGGAAAAGAAAAAGCGAAAGATGAAAAGAATGTATGATGGTAAGGTATTATATAAGCCTTAAGACATTAAACCATTTAATGGCGTCACAACAATCATGTGATATTATATTGAATTTCATTTATGACTTGACAAGACATGAAGAAAAATAAGGGTGTTCGACATATTAGGTTAGGTGATAAAATTTTTGGTTTTCAGATTAGCAGATTAGGTAGAGACTAGAGATATAAAATAGTGTAGCATGGTGGATTGATTACAGGTGTACTTGTCACGCCTAAAATATGGGTCTAAAATATGGGTAGTGAAGCGATGAATTAATTTAATTAATTTATGTAGATTTTTTTATTAAAAACATCAATTAAATGATTTGGGTTATTTTTGAAAAACATGATAGATTAAAATATTTTTAAAGCTATTATTGTTAATTTGAAAACAGTTAATCATAAAATAAAATAACACGTGCAGTTAAACATAAGTCGAGCCCCACCGGATCCACATTAGTGTACGCACATGATTTCGACAATAAAATATTACAATCACAGTCCAATAGGAGAGATAAAAGTTTAAATAATACAAGTTTTGATTTAAATAAAGAAATAATCTAAACAAAATTCTTACAACTCACAATCGGTCCTAAGATGCAATCCACCTAGGGGAAGAGTTTTAAAACAGATAAAGAAAATATGAGCGGAAGGCTTAGTAGGACTAGGTTATAAAACATTAATTTGAATATAAAATTTCATATTCAAAAAAGTACTAGAAAATAGAATTTGATAAATAAATGAACAAACAATTCATTTAAATCGTTCTTACTAAAATAGTTCATTGCTTGTTCAGAAAGAATCTTATTGTCTTTCTTAGGCCTAGCTGGGTTCATTTAAATCGTAGTGGCTTAACTGGGTTTTGGGACCTGCCCCTAAGGTCGCACTCTACACAACCTGATCTCTGATTATGGCATCATGCCTTTATGTGTATTTATAATTATTTAAATCCCATGTTATTGAATATTCTGAATTATATTCATTATTTTGATTCATTATGAACATTTATTCTTAGACAAGAAATGAAAAATACTAAGAAATTTATTTATTTTTACCATTCCTTTAAAATCAATTTGAAAGAAATCATTTGGTAACAAGTCTTTTTGTGGACAAGGTCCCCTTTAAAAATATTTAAAACATTTTGTTATTTATTGAAAATATTTTGAAAGAATCTTTAAGGCTAAAACCATTTAAGAACCTGGCTACCAAGGAAGGGATAGAAGTCCTACCTTGATATCCTGCATCGTGACTTAGCATTGCAGTCCCTACCCATTATATGTTAGCTCCACAAAACCACGAACGACCTTAAATGTAAACTAAGTTCAGCAGTATCTAGCTTAAGATATTCTACACTATTAAGCTATCTAATGGTGTCCTAGTGTGCCATTTATGCCTATAAAATCATACTATAAAGTTTAAATTTCTCAATATAGGTTTAAAACAGTAAAAACGGGTGAAAAACAATCATTTTTTCTATGGCCAGTTGGCCTGCCGAATTCCTTGCTCCGGCCTGCCGAACACACAGTTCGGCCTGCTGGCCATGCAGGACTGGCCTACCGAACTTTCACAGGTTCGGCATACAAATCCGGCATCTCGAACTCATGAGTCTGGCCTACAGATGTTCAAGATCAGCCTGCCAAACTGGAGAAATTCGGGGACCTAAGACATCGAGTCTCGGTCTCCCCAAGATCAAAATCTAAATCTAAACATGTTTTCTCAATTCTCGAGCATGGGTAATGTTCATAAATAATAAAAAAAACATAATAGAACACATTTAAACAATTTTAAACAAGATTTACATAGAAAATTTCAAAGAAATCCAAAGACGAAGAAAAAGGGAAAAAGTTGATCAAGCTTGATTTGGTCCAAATCAAGCTCAAATTTGTGAGGGTTTGTGTTCCACTAACCTAGATTTAAGGTTTCCTAAGCTTAAGAAATTCAGATTATAACATTTTGAAGAAATTGAAAGTTTAGAGGAAAAGTTTGAAATTTGAAAAAAATTAAACTAACCTTGAAATTTGAGCTTGAATCCGAGTTTGTGGAGGCCAATCCTTGCTTCCAAGCTTCCAATCTGGATAGAGATCGAGAGCTTTTGTTCAATTTTTGAAATCAAAAGGGGAGAGAGAGAGAATGTGAGAGGGAACAAGAGAGAGAAAGGGAGAGCTGAGAGAGTGAGTGAGGGAAGGAGAAGGAGAGGGAGAGGAAATAAATAGAGGAAGAAGGGGTAGTCTTTCTCGGATAAAACCATGTCCTCAGCACATAGTTTTCAAAGAAGGATATATCGAGCATTTGATAAATTGTTTTGTTTCAAAAATTCAAAATAACAATTAAAACAATTAACATAATAAAGAGTGAGTAAAAATAATTAAAAGTAATACTAATTTAAAAATATTACAAAATAGTTAAATTAAGTTCAGACTTACTATAGTATACTAATTCATCATTTTCACACTAATTACATTGACTTGAAAATCGGGGTGTTACAGCTACTTAATTTTTCCTTAATCAATTTGGATAATAAGTTTCAAGAACTATTTCCTGAATTCCTATATACTAGGTATATTCATGAAGTTCTTATCAAAATTCCCACTACTGCTAGTGCATGCAGTCGACCATTGAATGAGAAAGAGTGGCGCTCCCGTCTAACCGCAAAACAACCTATTTTCTTCAGAAGCGAGATCCAACTCACAGAACGAATACTTCCAATAGCTCTTTGGTCCAACATCCCAGCGAGCATAAACACTGTGAATAAGAATGACATAACCTTCTCCGCCCATCTCCAATTGAGAAAACTAGCATGGAAGACAAGAGTATGCCCTACTCATTTGTTTTTGGTAAAATTCATACTCATTATTGTATTTTTTTAATTTCAATTTTTAGCTGGACTTGATTGTAATCTTTTGTGCAATCGATGAGTTTGATCTTGATTAATATTAATTTAGAACTTCACCTACGTGAATTTCATTTTGTAAGTAACTATTTGTATAGAAATTTAGGCACGGCCAAATAATATATCGTGTCCCGTTCCTCCTTATGAGTTCCTCCTTATGACTTCTTAATTAACATTACATCAACAAGATATGCCTTAAAGATCCCGTAGTCCTATCTAAATTGAACCAAAAAAAAATGTTCTCCTCTTAACTACGAAAAATGTTATTAACCCCGATTGGACTCTTGCTCCGTTGTGTTGTATATTACTGCTCTTTGATTCTACTAAACGGTGTAAAAGAAGCGAGTTTAAATTGAAAACATTATAGTTTGTGAAAAAAATATTGTTGAAGATCGAGTTTAAACTGCAGGTCATATTTAGAACCATGGTCCAAACGACTTGTACGCGTCACGTGTAGGACTAGTCTTTTGTAATCTTTGCTCATATCTTTCTTTGCGTGTGTCATACATTCTAAACAAAAGATATTGCATTGCATTCTAGGTTGCTCTTTTGGAAAGTAATAACCGTAAGGAAGAAGAGTGTCACGCCTTGGAGTACGGGAGGTGACGTGGCGGATTATTTAGGTTGATTAAAAGGAGAATTTAATTAAAATCAAGAGTTTTAGAGGTTAAATTAAATAAAAATGTGAAAGTTTTAAAAACAACATTGTATGAAAGAATTCATAAACATTAAACAATTGAAATCATTAATTGAATAATAAAACAATAGAGAGCCGCGAGTATGGGTCTCACCGACCCACAACTTGTACACACACGTAGTACTGACAATATAATAATACAACTACAGTCCAAGCGCAAAGAAAGTTAAAAACATTACATGCCTTGTTTAATTTATATAAACAATCTAATAAATCATTCTACTGTTCTTGAGTTCGGTCTGTTGAATCCTCTCCGAACCTAAATGGGAAACCACATAGAAGGGGGGGATTTAAAAACAAAGAAAATGTGAGCGAGAAGCTCAGTAGAACTATGTTTTAATAAATCATTTAATTTAAAAGAAAATCTTATTATTTAGGGAATTATATAAAAGGAACACTGAATAAATAAATAAATTCAAATAAAACCGTTCTTATCCAAAACAGTTTGTTCGTCGACCAGAAATATTATCAATTTCTTTTTCCTAGGCAAACCATATGAATATCACTACCGTAGTGGCCCAGTTGGGTTTCGGGACCTGCCCCCAAGGTCGATCGCTACACGACCCGACCTTTGATATGGCATCATGCCTTTGTGTTTATTTTTGTCATCATTCAAAACCCATTTACCGAGTATTGTCATTTACATTCATTATGAAGTTCATTTCTGTTCACAGTATTAAAATACAATCGCTAAATTCATTTTCAATCCACCATTGAAAACATTTTCAAGGCCAAATCCTTTTGAAACTAGACTACCAAAGAATGGGTAGAAGTCCTACCTCGATACTCGTACCAGTGCCCCACACCGTAGTCCCGGTCCGCTATACATTAACTCCGCGGAACTACGAACGATCTTAGATACACACTAAATCGATCAATATCTAGTTCGAGACATTCTATGTTACTAAACCATTCCATGATGTCCTAGTGTGCCGTTTGTATCTTTAAAATCGTTTTACAAGGTTGAAATTTAAATCGGGATTCAAAACAGTAAAAACGGGTGAAAAATCACAAAAATTCCCATGCTCTGCCGGCCTGCCGGAATCTCTGCTTCAGCCTACCGGAAATCAGGTCCGGTCGGCCGGATATTTCCTAGGTTTGGCCTGCCGATCCTTTGAATCCGGCCTGCCGAACACGTAGTTCGGCCTACCGAACTGGAAAAATCCAGAAATCCTAGCCATGGGTTTTCAATCTCCCAAAATCCAAATCTTGATTTTAACTTGTTTTTCTCAAATCTCAGGCATGGAAAACAATCATAGATGATAGAAAAACATATTAGAACACTTTTGAACTCATTTAAACAAGATTTAGACATAAAAATATCAAAAATCCAAAACTAGGAAAAAAATGAGGAAAAATAAAAAATCTTGAATCTAATTCGTTTTTCTTCAATCCAAGCTCAGATTCTAGTTGTTTTAAGTTCATTTAACTCAAATCAAAGGTTTTCTAAACTCAAACGAACTTAAATTTCAAAAATACACAAAATTAAAAATTTTGAAAAAAGTTTAGAAATTTCAAAACTAACCTTCAATCGAAGCTCTAAATCCATGTTCTTGGTTGTCAAATCTCATTCCCAAGCTTCCTCCTTGCTAACCCGAAGCTTGGATTCGAATTTTGATTCAAAAATTTAAGAAGAAATTGAGAGAGAGAGGAGAAACCGAGAGAGAGAGAGTGAGAGAGGGTCTCACGAGTGGGAGAGGAGGAGAGAGAGAGTGAGAGCCGAGACTGAAGAGAGAGGAAGAGGAGAGAGAATAAATAGAGAGAAACGGTGGGTGGTTTTACTGTGCGAAAACCAAATGCCACCCACGGTTTTGTAAAACGGAATATTTTTAACATTTTACAAACTGTTGTGCTTTTAAAACCCAAAACATCATTTAAAACAATAAGAAATCATTTGAATTTATCAAATTAACAAAACAACATAAAATTCAAAATTCAACCAAATAATCAAATTAATATTGAAATATTAATTATGGCACACTAATTCATCATTTTACATTACAATAACATTAAATAAATCTCGGGGCGTTACAACTCTCCACCCCTAAAAGAAATTTCTCCCTCGAAATTTAAATCTCATTTTAGAAACAAAACAAATGCGGATACAACTCCCGCATACCCGACTCTAGTTCCCAAGTGGCTTCTGTTAGACATGTATGCTCTAAGGAGTAAAAATGTAATACGTTTTTGGAGACATTTTTATCAATAAAGAATTTATTCATTTATATATACCAAATATTGTCTGATTTACGTTCATATTTGTTGAATGTATGATAAGCAAACAGTAGTCTGAGACTGTCAGTCTAAGCCTTAAGAATTGGGCATATGATGGGATGATTATGCGGAAGACACGATTCTTAAGGTGACGGTCTAAAACATATGATCCGCAATCGAGGGAATAAAGTTGGGCGCTTTATTCATGTAAAGATTGTTATGTTGTCTATATCCTTTTTGGGAGATGGTTTGTCTTGACCATTGGAGTTGGACTCCATGAATAGAAACATTGGCACGTTGTCATAGGTGACAATGTGTTGGATCGGGACATAAAGTGAATTGATTTGGATTAATAATTCTGTCTTGGCAAATCGATTCACTTTAGACAATCATTGGTATTGTATCTTAATCCTGAGATGAATAATGGGCCCGTTGTCTCGACTTGTGTCTTTTGATGTACCAATGGGTGACTCCCACATCTCTATAGTGGCATGCATGCCGGTACGTTGGAGGCATGACTCTTGATAACGTAGACTTGTTATTCATAGATGTGGAATCCATAGCTCCTCTTTAGGAGTAATGATATCCTCTTATATGCATTGTCCTGTAATTGGAAAACTGGAGCGCTCAACCATTTGGATACATAGGTGTAACCGAATGGTATACTATCTTTGGATGGTAAGTTTTCTAATGGTGAGACAATGGAACGTAAGATAAAAATAATCAGGAAGGTAAGATAGAACTTGTCCTTAAGCCGATTATGGATGATCATATGGGGATACGATACACTATGATATGTCATGGAGACTTAGCTACACGAGCTTCGTAATTCTATAAAGTTCGAGAGTGTAGCTCCAAGCTTTTAGTGGAGTAGCGTTGGAGTTGATAATTGTGAAATGTATATCTGGGATATTGGGTTTCATAATTATCATGAGCTTGAACTTTATAGGTCCATTTTGGTCCCCTTTGCTAGCTCACAAAATCCTGTAACGACACGACGTGCTTTTCCAATAATTGGTGACTTATGTCGGATTTATCAGATTGGTTTAAAATTTGTAAGAATCAAATAATTCATGTCTGTTTATTGGTTGAATTAATTTTGTAAGAAATTAGTTCAAGATAAACTTGTTGAATTAGTGTGATCAGATAATTCTTGTCTGTTTATCGGTTGTTTTAATTTTGGACAATTAGAACAAGATAAACTTGTAGAATTATTGTGAATTGATTTATTTTCTTAGAGATTATATTGATAAAGTTTGTTTTGATCAGATATCTTTTCTATTGGGCTATTTGAATCAAAATTGAAACTTTATCCTTTAGAATCTCGGGTTAAAAATAAAAGATTCAAGGAGATTTTTTCTCGACAGTTCGGCCTGTCGGATGACATGTTCGGCCTGCCGAACTAGCCTGTTCGGCCTGCCTATCAGCGCACATAAGATTACGCGTTTTCACGCGTATCTTATCAGATATTGATCCGAATTTGATTCTGTTTCGATTTTTTGAGACCTAATCTGATATGGACTGACCCTAGGACCAATAGGTATAAAAAGAGAGTGAGTCTAATGATTTACTCAGATCAATTTGAGAGATTAAGAGTGATACTCTTCTAGTGAGCATCTGAAAACTCCTTGAGAGCTTTTGTTTACAAATCACGAACACTAGCTTTGGGTTCTCTCTATTGGTTGGAAGGAGAGTCACCGGTGGAAGAGCTGTACGTGTGAGCCCACACTCACTCCGGTTGTGGATAGAGAATAGCAAAGAAGACCAGTTGGTTGAGGCTCTTCTGGAACGTTACTTCTCTACACAGGTTGCAGAGGTTCTTCGGCACACTGAGGTTAGTAAGATCTGTTTAATTTATACATATAACATGTCAAACTTGTGTTTTGGAAAATACTCTGATGAAAATTTTTTTAAAAAAATTCCGCTGCGCACTTTGTTTCCAACAGCTTCATCAACCCCGTGATGCTGCCACACGACCTTAACCAACGGTATCTCATGACGACGTAAACTGATCACTTTTCGATCGACGATCTAAATCGGCACCTCTTCGTACGTCGTATCTTCCTGAACCTGCACATTGCGAAATGAAACTATCTTACCCTGCTCAGGCGGACACTTCCTAAGCATCGACACATGAAACACATCATGAACATGAGAAAGTTCGGGCGGAAGATCAAGGCAATAAGCAACCACACTAACACGCTGAGTGATCTCGAACGGTCCAATATACCTCGATGCAAGCTTTCCACTCACTCCGAACCGCATAGTTCCCTTGCGAGGCGATACCTTCAAGAGAATAAAATCTCCAACCGCGAACTCTAAGGGTCTACGTCTCCTATCCGTGTAACTCTTCTGTCGACTCTGAGCTACCCTCAATCGATCTCGAATCACAGTGACTTTCTCGTTGCTATCATGGATCTCATCCGGCCCAAGAATAACCCTGTCTTCTGGCTCTGCCCAACACATCGATGACTGACACGGTCGCCCGTACAACGCCTCAAACGGTGCCATACCAATACTCGCCTGATAGCTATTATTGTACGCGAACTCCGCCAGATGCAAATATTTCTTCCAATTCTCGCTGAAGTCCAACACACAGGCACACAACATATCCTCAAGAATCTAAATAACCCGCTCAGACTGCCCATCAGTCTGAGGATGAAACGCCGTACTGAAGTTCAAATCTGTACCTAAAGCCTCCTGAAAACTCCTCCAGTACTTAGCATTAAACCTGGTGTCTCGATCAGAAGTGATGGACAAAGGAACTCCATGCAACTTCACTATGTTCTGCAGATACAAATCCCTGAGAATCCTCCTCAAACACGTCGACCTAAACGGAATGCAATGAGTCGATTTTGTCAACCTATCAACCACGACTTAAACTGCATCATGCCGCTGCTCCATCCTCGACAAACCTGTGAGAAAATCCATCATCACATGCTCCCATTTCCACCCTGGAATAGGAAGCGGCTGAAGCTGACCTGCAAGCTTCTGATGCTCGGCTTTCACCTGAAGACACGTCGTACACTTGGCCACGTACTCTTGAACATCTTTCTTCATGCCTCTCCACCAATATTGCCTCTTCAAATCACGATACATCTTTATGCTTCCCGGATGAATGGCGAACTGAGACCTATGAGCTTCGTCCAAAACGGCTTTCGTCACCTCGACGATAGCTGGAACTGCAAGACGCTCCAATAAATACAACGATCCATCTGCATGCACACTCCATTCTTCAAACCGCTCTCTGTTCTGAATCCGCGCCCAAATCCCCTGCAAATGCTGATCCTGCCACTGATTTTGCTTCACCATCTGAACAAGAGCTGGGGTCGCCTCCACATGATATACCGAAACTCAATCATAGTCTTCACGATACCGTAGCCCATACTCGCTCACTGTCGCATCCCTGCTCCAGTCCTCAAAAGCCAAACAAGCAAGAATCCCTGAAGACTTCCTACTAAGCGCATCCGCGACCACATTAGCTTTCCCGGGATGATACTGCAACGCAAAATCATAATCCTCCATATACTTTATCCATCTACGCTACCTCAAATTAAGATTCCTCTGAGTGAACAGATACCTCAAACTCTTATGATCAGAGAAGACCTGAAATGACGCTCCATACAAATAACACCTCCAAATCTTCAGCGCGTGAATCACCGCCGTGAGCTCCAAGTCATGAGTAGGATAATTTCGCTCATGAGGCCGTGGCTGTCTCGATCCGTACGCAACCATGCGTTTATGCTGCATCAACACGCATCAAAGTCTGCGCCCTAAAGCATCTGCGTAAACCTCATATGGCTCGTCACTGCTAAGAATAACCAACACTAGAGCTGAAGTCAATTGGTTCTTCAATTCCTGAAAAGCAAGCTCACATTCTTCATTCCACTCAAACCTGACATTTTTCTTGATCAATCTCGTCAACGGAGCTGTAATATTCGAAAAGTCCTTTACAAATTTTCTGTAATAACCAGTAAGACCTAAGAAGCTACGAATCTTCGCTACATTCCTTGGTCATTCCTACTCCACTATGGCTTCAATCTTGGACGGATCCATAGAAATACCATGTTCCGAGATGATATGACCCATAAACTTAACCTCAATCAACCAAAACTCACACTTTTCCTCTTAGCATACAACTGGTGCTCCCGCAGAGTCTGAAGCACGATCCAGAGATGCAGCTTATGCTCCTCCCAAGTCTTAGTATACACTAGAATATCATTGATGAACACGATCACAAACTGATCCAAAAACGGCCTAAATATCCTGTTTATCAAATCCATAAAAGTTGTCGGAGCATTCGTCAACCCAAACGACATAACCAGAAACTCAAAGTGCCCATATCGAGTTCTAAAAGCTATCTTGGGAATATATTCTTCCTTAATCCTGAGTTGATGATAACCCGACCGCAAATCAATCTTTGAGAAGTATCGCAAACCTCCCAACTAATCAAACAACTCGTCGATCCTAGGCAAGGGATACTTATTTTTTACCGTAACATGATTCAGCTGTCGATAATCTACACACAACTGAGAGTCCCATCATGTTTCTTAGCAAACAAAACTGATGCTCTCCACAGAGATGTGCTATTCTGAATATACCCTTTATCAGCAAGCTCCTGAAGTTGCTTCCTCAATTCTTTTATTTTTGCCGGTGCCATCCGATAAGGTGCTATAGAAATTGGTCCTGTCCCCCGAAACAACTCAATACCAAACTCGATTTCTCGATACGGTGGTAAGCCTGGCAATTCATCGGGGAAGACATCCTCAAACTCATCAACCACCGGAATCGCTACACTTTCTCTCAAAGCATAGGGCTTGCAATCTAGATTCGTAAGAAAAGCACAACAAACCAGATTCCTCCGCCCTCCTAGACATGACTTCATGAGACACTCACTCATTAACCAATCACCACCACCCTGGTAAGTGATCATCGTCCCCCTATCAGACACTAGGGTCACATTTCTAAGTTGGCAGTCTACAACTGTATTATACCTGGACAACCAGTCCATCCCTAGAATTACATCATATGAGCTCATGGGGAGTATAATCAAATCACTTTTTAAAATCTCATCCCCAATCTTTATTTTGGAAGATTTACATATACAATTCACACACACCCGCCCCAAGGGAGAAGTTATGACTAGGGGTTCATTAAACTCTTCTATCTCTAATCCGAAGGCATGTACAAAAGAACTCGAAATGAGAGAATGAGAGGAAAATATATCAAATAAAACGCGAGCTAAGGATTGAGAAACTAAGATCGTACCATCGACAACCGTGTTACTGGTCTGAGAATCTGAACCACCCGATGCCATTGCATGAACCTGCACTGGTGCCTTTCCTTTTCCTCTACCAACATTGCTAGGTCCTGGATTATTCTGCCGATGCTGCTGAGACGAAGACGACAGCACACTAGCTGCACTCGACACTCAATACTGAGAGACGCTGCACTGAAAATACTATGGCTGTTGCTCTCGTGCCGGATATGGGAACTGCTGAGGAGAGAACTGAGGATACTGCAATTGCGGATACTGCTGAGGCTGAGACTGACGACTAGCATCCTCCCCGGTTTGAGATCCAAGATGGGCACTCCTGATCGGGCAATTCCTCTTGATGTGTCCGGGCTGCTGACAGAAATGACAATGGAAGCTGTAGGAATTGCTGCGCCCGCTGCCAGACGAACTGTTGCTACCACTGTTTGCGCCACCCTGCTTGTTCTTCCCTAGAGTTAGACGGCTACTGGTGCTCTTCCTACCGCTCCTTTGCGATCCTCCTGAAGCTTTTGCTCTATCCTTACAATACTGCGCATAATCACTTTCCACTGATATTGCTGACGACACAAGCTCTCCAAAACTCCTAAGTCGCAGAGCAACCAACTGTTACCGAATAGGAGCCTTGAGCCCTTCCTGAAACTTAATGCACTTCTCGCGTTCTGATGCCACTGCTGACGGAGCAAACTTGGCTAACTCATTAAATCTTGCCTCATATTCCCGGACTGACAAATCACCCTGTAGAACTCAACTGCCTTCTGATCTCTATACTTCTGCGAAAAATATCGATCATAGAACAGCTCATCGAATCTATCCCAACTGATATCACCACCACATTCCAAACGCTTAGCTTGTTTCCACCAAGTGTCAGTACCACCCTCGAGCTTATATGCAGCAAACTCCACACGATACTCATCAGGCACACCAATGGTATCCAAATGCTTCACGATCGAATCCAGCCAATACTCTGCCAACTGTAGATCCCCATTACCATCAAAGGTCAGAATAGACGCACATCAAAATTTCTTAAAATACATATACCAACGACCAATATCAGAATCCTTCGATCTAGCCCTGGCTGCCATCTGCCGGAAAGCTGCAAACATAGACCTCATCATGCCCTCATCGTTTCTGAACTCGACGTCAGCTGTCGAACGACGTCTAGGTGCCATTCTCTCACTTCTGAAAATAAAATTTGGACTGTCAAAGGTATTTCATTGTCATACCTACGTGTGCACAAGTCCCAAGGTTCATAACCTTGTGCTCTGATACCATTCTGTCACGCCTCGGAGTATGGGACGTGACATGACAGATTATTTAGGTTGATTAAAAGGAGAATTTAATTAAAATCAAGAGTTTTAGAGGTTAAATTAAATAAAAATGTGAAAGTTTTAAAAACAACATTGTATAAAAGAATTCATAAATATTAAACAATTGAAATCATGAATCGAATAATAAAACAATAGAGAGCCGCGAGTATGGGTCCCATCGACCCACAACTTGTGCACACACGCAGTACTGACAATATAATAATACAACTACAGTCCAAGCGCAAAGAAAGTTAAAAACATTACATGCCTTATTTAATTTATACAAACAATCTAATAAATTCTTCTACTGCTCTTGAGTTCGGTCCGTTGAATCCTCTCTGAACCTAAATGAGAAACCACCTAGAAGGGGGGGAATTTAAAAACAAAGAAAATGTGAGCGAAAGGCTCTGTAGGACTATGTTTTAATAAATCATTTGATTTAAAGGAAAATCTCATTATTCAGGGAATTATATAAAAGGAACATTGAATAAATAAATAAATTCAAATAAAACCGTTCTTACCCAAAACAGTTTGTTCGTCGACCAGAAATACAATCAATTTCTTTTTCCTAGGCAAACCATATGAATATCACCACCGTAGTGGCCCAGTTGGGTTTTCGGGACCTGCCCCCAAGGTCGATCGCTACACGACCCGACCTCTGATATGGCATCATGCCTTTGTGTTTATTTTCATCATCATTCAAAACCCATTTACTGAGTATTGTCATTTACATTCATTATGAAGTTCATTTCTGTTCACGGTATATTAAAATACAACCGTTAAATTCATTTTCAATCCACCGTTGAAAATATTTTTATAGAAATCTTTTTCAATGCCAAATCATTTTGAAACTAGGCTACCAAAGAATGGGGTAGAAGTCCTACCTCGATCCTCGTATCGGTGCCCCCACACTGTAATCTCGGTCCGCTATACGTTAGCTCCGCGGAACCAAGATGATTCTAGATACACACTAAATTGATCAATATCTAGTTCGAGACATTCTATGTTACTAAACCATTCCATGATGTCCTAGTGTGCCATTTGTATCTTTAAAATCATTTTACAATGTTGAAATTTAAATCGAGATTCAAAACAATGAAAACGGGCGAAAAATCATAAAATTTCCCATGCTCTGCCGGCCTACCGAAATCCCTGCTTCAGCCGGCCGAACTGTGCAATTCGGCCTGCAGGAAATCAGGTCCGGTCGGTCAAACATTTCCCAGGTTTGGCCTGCCGAACACGTAGTTCGGCCTGTCGAACTGAAAAACCCAGAAATCCCAGCCACGGGTTTTCAATCTCCCAAAATCTAAATCTTGATTTTAACTTGTTTTTCTCAAATCTCAGGCATGGAAAACAATCATAGATGATAAAAAAACATACTAGAACACTTTTGAACTCATTTAAACAAGATTTAGACATAAAAATCTCAAAAATCCAAAAATAGGAAAAAATGAGGAAAAATAAAAAATCATGAATCTAATTCATTTTTCTTCAATCCCAGCTTAGATTCTAGTTGTTCTAAGTTCATTTAACTCAAATCAAAGGTTTTCTAAGCTCAAACGAATTTAAATTTCAAACATTGACAAAATTGAAAATTTTAGAAAAAGTTTAGAAATTTCAAAACTAACCTCGAATTGAAGCTTTAAATCCATGTTTTTGGTAGCCAAAACTCGTTCCCGAGCTTCCTTCTTGCTAATCCGAAGCTTGGATTTGAATTTTGATTCAAAAATTTGAGAAGGAATTGAGAGAGAGAGGAGAAACCGAGAGAGAGTGAGATAGGGTCTCACGGGTTGGAGAGGAGGAGAGAGAGAGTGAAAGCTGAGAGTGAAGAGAGAGGAAGATGAGAGAGAATAAATAGAGAGAAACGGTGGCGGTTTTACTGTGCGAAAATCAAATGCGACCAACGGTTTTATAAAACAGAATATTTTTAACATTTTACAAACTGTTGTGATTTTAAAACTCAAAACATCATTTTAAAACAATAAGAAATCATTTAAATTTATCAAATTAACAAAACAACTTAAAATTTAAAATTTAATCAAATAATTAAATTACTGTTGAAATATTAATTATAATATATTAATTTATTATTTATATTATAATAATATTAAATAAACCTCAAGACGTTAGGTTCGTCAACGACACAGGACAATAACTGGTGGCTGTATGACGCGTTAATTAAACAGTCATATTTTCATCGTGTTTCGTTAAGTTGATATGTCTTTAATTTGATAACGTGACGTTAAACATTATGCTGTAAGACAAAACTCTCTCTCTCTCTCTCTCTCTCTCTCTCTCTCTCTCTCTCTCTCTCTTCCCCTATTGCTTCTAAACCTTAACAAGTCAACTCACAAAAATGAGAGAAAAACATGAAGGTTTATTTTTCTTTTATGGAACAATTACGTTATTTTATATTGTCACGTGTTACTCATTTTTCCCTCTCTTCCTCGTGATTAGGTCCACGACAAAATTGTATCGAATATAACGATGACACTTTAATTATCTAGTGTCCATTAGTACTTCACCACAGCTTCAATTATTATCTTGTCAGTATCGTTTGCCTGCATAATTTTTAAACAAAAGATTTCAGTCGGAAAATGTTTTTCATAAAATATTATAAAAAATTAAAGATAATTATTTACTAAATTAGAGAATAGTGTAGATTTTAACTAATTAGTAGAATGTAGCTATAATTGTTCTTATGTGTCCACTCATCTGGAGGTGACGGAGCCACAATTTTATCATATGTGTGTTAAATTTGACATAATTCTTGCCACTATCATTCAACAAAATTCTGGTCCGGTATAGAGGATATCTTCTTCTAACTAGAGGTCAAATGATTAGAATGTTGAATAAAACTAATTTATTCTAACTAGTTACAATAAAAACTTTTTAGCAGTTACGATAAAAAAAAAAGATACTATAATATAAAACTCTTATATGCTAATGTTTTTAAACCAAAAGCTTTAGTTGTTGAGGTTGGTCTCCGACCGGAGCCGGATTTGCCTTCCGAGGCGAAGCGCGAGGGCCTTAAGTTCATCCCAGTTACCAATCCAGTTGACAGTCTTATTGGTACCTGAGATAGATTTAAGGCCCTTAAGGCTCTCTTATACGAGTGGATCAAAGATTCAAATCTCAAGGGACGCGCTCCCCCCACGGAAGGCAAATCCGAGCAAGGGCTCCTCAGGCTTCTCCGGCAATACGCTCGAGGGACCCGTCAAGCTCCAACTGAGGACAAAAACCCTCAACATAGAAACGTGCAATCGGATTGGTACCTGCGATGAACTTAAGGCCATTTTATACAAGTGGATCAAAGGTTCGACTCTCACTCAAGGGACGTGCTCTCCTGCGGGAGGCAAATCCAAGCAGGGCCTCTTCAGGCCTCTCGGGCAATACGTTCGAGAGACCCGCAGGCTCCGACCGGGGACTAAAAAACCCTCAACATTAGTTATAACAAATTTGACAAACACGGCTATTTGGTGGTGCCATTTTGCTACTTTGTTCCTAAAATAAGGAAGAAGGTTGCCCACAAACTAGCCTTATTGTTTTACTCTGTTGCTCCTTGATTTGTATTTGCTGGAGAAAGTTCCCTCTTCTTATTAATGTTATTCGACCATTAATGTAGGCCTCAGCGTATTTTCTAAAAAAAAAAAGTGTTCTACCATTAAAGATTTTTTTTCATACTCTACTCGAAAAATTTTCAAGATAAAAAACCAAAAATGGGGTACAGTATCTCGGTGGACTTGCATTATTGGATTTATAACCGTTATTATTGTGATCTTGATCTTATAACAATATAACATGTGTGAAATCTCAATTTCAATCAGAATTTTTTATTGCGTGTAAAATTTTTACATGCCTTTCACATGCTACTGCAGCAATCCTAACTTTTTTCCATGCGACACATATATAAACGTCCATTTCCATGATTGCTGAATACAGCTCCACTATTAAGGGGCCCGTGTTGGCAACATGCTTTTTTCGCCTGGTTTGGAAAAAGCAAAGTAGAAACTTTGAGAAAGGAAGTAAAAACTTTGAAAGGGTGGTTTAAATTAATAGTTTAAACTGTAAACAATATAAAGCTTTCACATATTACAATAAAAGTTATCGTGTAAAGCTTTAATATGTTACAGTTTTAAAATTCAAACCGATGACTTAAATTATTCTCTCAAACACCTTATTAGTAAGTTATATTAGGAAGGATCTTTTACCTTTGTGAGTATTATTTCTTCTTCTAAAACGGAATTAGAAACATAACTTAAAGATCTTGCATACTACAATAAAAAAGCTACAGTGTAAAGTTCTCACATGATATAGTTTTAAAATACAAACTGATGACCTAAACTATCCCCCAAACATCCTATTAGTAAGTTATACTAGGAAGGATCTTTTACCTTTTTGAGTATTATTTCTTTTTCTAACTCGAAGTTAAAAACATAACTAATAAGGCCATTTCTTCAATGTATACTAAAAAAGTAACCTATTACTAGGCATATTTTTTTTTTATATTGTGTGAAGTATGAAGGAAAAATGATTTTTGTAAGATTTAATTGAAAACATGCACAGCCAAAAAGACCCTATTAAAGGCCAACTCCAACCTGCACTATTTTGGTGTTGCTTTTGCACTAAAATAATGCAATTTTAGCATCAAACTTAAAATTTATCTCCAATCCAATAACATCAAAAGTTACACAAAAAAATTCCCTTTATATTCTTTTTTGTCATTACTATCAATTAATATTTTTAACCAATTATTTCTTGATAATTAGTTATTCAAACTAACATGTAAATACATATATTATTAATTTAACCAATCGTTACAAAAAATAATAAATAGTTAAATTACGTTTAAAAAATATTAAATGTAATAATTTAAACATCGAATTGCAATGTTTTTATTTTTTCTATTGCATGTTACACACAGTTTTTGAATAATTTTAAAAAGGATCAGGGAAAAATTGTTGAATAATATACATTTAGGGTAAAAATTAAGAGGTAGAAAATTTTTTTTACGGTCAATTTTATGATTTAAAAAACAAAAAAAGGAGAGAGCACTGTGGCCAACACATTTTGGCGTCAATGTTTGGCGCTGAATTGAAGAGAAAATTCATCTCTATTATAGCGTTTTGCACTATTTTTATCTATCTTTGGAGATGATGACTGGGTCAAAGATTTTTTCCTCCGTTTGGAATGCTAAATAAATGAGATACACTCAGAACTAAACTATTGTCCAATTTCCCAAGTTTAGCAGCCAGTTAAATATTGATATTTGATTTTCTTTTTTTTAATAGTTATTGATGTTTGAAAGTTGAAACAAATAAAATGTTTAAAAAAGTAGTTTAAATCATCAATTTAATTTAAATATTATAATATATAAAAATTTTATAAAATAATTTTTTTATTATAATATATAAAAATTTTATACTATTTATTTTTTAAACCAATAATTTAAGCTAATGTTTGAAACATATTGCTCTATCAATAAAAAGAAAAAAAGCTAGACAGGAGCTCCCTGGATTATTTGCCAAACAAAAAAAAACAAAAAACGAGTGATATTGCTGCAGTCAAATCAGGAAGGTCAAACCACAAAGTGACACTGTCTCAGTTTCTGTTCGGGAAAAAAGAAAAAGAAAAGAAAAGAAATTGCCAAACAGAATGCAAAATGGATAATAATGAGAATCTCTGGTCTATGGATTCTCAGACGATATTAAAATAATATAATACAGTAAAAAAAAAATACTATAAAGTCCCATAAACTTGGATAGACATCGCCGCTTAGAGGGGCGTGCTCCTGGGGTGTCTTTGGCACGCGCACAAACCACATTTCTCGGCAGATTATTTATTTATTAATTATTTTTTTCGTCGTAATCACAATATGTCTTTCACTTCATTTTCTCAGGATCCAAACAAGGAGTATTCCTATCATCCTCTTCCCGACTTGGAATCAGAAATTCAGGTGAAACATGACACAAACAATGAAGATTCAACTGAAGACGCACCTCCAAAGCTCAACACAACACTAGAGTCATCTTCTTCTTCTTTGTCGTCTTCTCACAGAAAGGCAAGAATCAACAGATATGCTCTCGCCGGTGCCATTTTGGTATCCACGAACTCCGTTCTCTTAGGCTATGGTGAGTTTTGAAGAAGCGATTTCTCCAAAATCTGTTTGGTTCAAATGTTGAAATTTTTGTGTATTGATTTTGCAGATATTGGAGTTATGAGTGGGGCGGCGGTGCTTTTCATCAAAGAAGACCTGAAAATCTCGTCGACGCAGGTCGAAATCCTTGTCGGTTCGTTGAATGTGTGTTCCCTGATCGGATCGCTCGCCTCGGGAAAGACCTCGGACTCTATCGGACGGCGCTACACGATCATCCTCGCGGCGTTCACGTTCCTGATCGGCGCGATCCTGATGGGACTCGCGCCGTCCTTCTCCTTCCTCATGACCGGCCGATTTGTCGCAGGAATCGGCGTCGGATACTCCCTCATGATTGCTCCCGTCTACGTCGCCGAGCTCTCCCCGGCTCTAACCCGCGGATTCCTCACCTCCCTCCCCGAGGTCTTCATCAATGTCGGAATCCTCCTCGGCTACGTCTCCAATTACGCGCTTTCAGACCTTTCCCCGTTCGTCAACTGGCGGCTCATGCTCGGAATCGCGGCGGTTCCGGCGATTGTCGTCGCTGTCGGAGTTCTGGCGATGCCGGAGTCGCCGCGGTGGCTGGTGATGAGAGGCCGGTTGGAGGAGGCGAAGAAGGTTCTGGTGAGAACCTCCGAGGCGGAGGACGAAGCCGAGATGAGGCTGGCGGAGATCGTCAAAGCGGCGTCGTTTTGCAGCACAAATTGGCACGGAAAGAGCGTTTGGACGGACCTTCTCTTCCGGCCGTCGCGTACAGTCCGGCGAATCCTCATCGCCGCCGTCGGAGTCAACTTCTTCATGCAAGCCTCCGGAAACGACGCCGTTGTGTACTACAGCCGGAAGTCTTCAGAGAAGCCGGAATTCAGAGCGAACGACAATTAGTCGGCGTCACGGTGACAATGGGAATCGCAAAAACCTTCTTCGTTTTGATTTCCGCTCTCTTCTTGGACAATGTCGGCAGAAGGCCTCTTTTGCTATTGGGCTCAGCGGGAATGGCCCTTTCATTAGCTGGGCTGGGCCTAGGGTCCAAGTTTCTCGAATACACCGGTCCAAAGTCAGAGTGGGCCATAGCCCTATGTGTAATGGCAGTTTGCTCAGCTGTTTCGTTCTTTTCAATTGGGCTTGGGCCCATTACGTGGGTCTACTCATCGGAGATTTTCCCGCTGAGGTTTCGAGCCCAAGGTTCGAGCTTGGCGATATCGGTGAATAGGCTTGTCAGCGGTTTGGTTTCCATGACGTTTCTGAGCATTTCTGAGAAGATAACGTTTGGAGGAATGTTTTATGTTTTGTCGGGAATAATGGCTCTGGCTACCGTTTTCTTTTACTTGTTCTGTCCTGAGACCAAAGGAAAGAGCTTAGAGGAGACTGGGGCTCTGTTTGAGGATGTGGTTCATGAGAGTAACGATGCCCTATAAACTCCTTTCTTGAGACGAATGTATCTTAGTATTTGAGAGAAAGGTTTAAATCACAATAGTTTGAACTTGTATATGAAAACTTTATAGTATATTTTTGTTTTATTATAGTATGTAAAAGCTTTATACTGCAGCATATGCTATAAGAGTTTGTTTTAGTATAAGCTTTTATATGTTATAATATTAAAGTTCTAATTTACTTTTCAAACTAAGTGAAAGTTCAAACTATTCTCCCAAACATCTTAGTTGCCTTTCAAGTGAGATTGATGGACAGTTTTGGTTTTCTCGTTGCATGAAAAATTAGAAGCATTCTTTTTATCAAAACATAAGTGGGGTTTTGGAGAAGTAAAGGATCAAATTTCCATGTTAGAAGAGGGTTGCGACATATATTGAAGGTTTTATAGGTGTTGACTTATTGTAGTAAGATTGGGAAAGGTTGGAGCTAGGGGTGCACAAAAACCGCCCCGCAACCGTCGGCCGCCCTTACCGCGCTTGGCCCGCCCGAAAAAAAGGACTATGCGGGTTCAACTAGCCCGCCTATATATGTTGGAGGGAGGGTACAGTTTTAAATTTTAGGGTGCGGGTTTAACCCGAACTCGTCCGCCTAATTCTTTAAAAAAAAAAAAAATCTTAATCTAAACCTCCCCCACTTCTCACTCTTTAAAAAGAAAAAGAACATTTGACTTTGTTCATCATTTCATCTGTAGTATCCTGTTATTTTCGAACCCAATGAACAGGTTTTATGGAAGAACAAGAATTCTTGACTTTGTTCATCACTTCATCTGTAGTTGATGTTTCTTGTTGCAATGAATGATTATGTTTCTTAATTTGTTGTGAATATGGTTATTGTCTTTAGGCGTCAAACTTGGTTGTTGTTGAGAATGCTTCATACATTATCATCTTATATTTTCTACAAATTTTCTTCACTTTTTTTTAATAAAAAAGAGCTCAAAAAATTATATTGTACATTAGTGTAGACCCAACCCGCCCCACCCGCCTGCACCCAAACCGAAACCGTCCACCATTCTATGGGCGGTTTGTGGATTGGTTAATCGCCAACCCGTCACTTAAAAAACCGACCCGCACCCGCCAAAAAACCGCAAAACCGTCCGTTGTTAGACTTAGGCCCTGTTTGGTTTGGAGCATTAACTTGACTCAAATGACTCAAATAAGAACTTGGGTATATGTAGTGCTTCGGATACTTGTTTGGTGGTTGAAATTGTTAGGGTTTTTGAATCCTATTCTAGGTCTAATTAATCGTAGAACTTGAGTTCAGCTCTGACTTGTTTTCTTGGGCTCAAATCATTGAGCTACAGTAATATAGCTCGAGAACCCAAAATGCAAGGGAATCTCTGGCACAACGCCAGAGGAATCTATTGGGCACATAGGAATAAAAGACTAAGTTTTGAATATTAAAGCAATTTCAGTCTGTTACAGCGTGCCCTTGGTTTCCTGCATGATGCCAGATTTCAGTGTTTCATGCAAATTTGGCTAAGATCAGAAAAACGGCCAAGAAATTCCTCTCCCCTTTGGCATTTACTTTCACAGGGCCCACCTAACAACAAACATACCATTTATTTGATCCTCTTCCTCAATTACCAAAAAACAAAATTTCCCTTGAAACAGAAGAGAGGTAAAAAAACAAAAAAAAAAGAAGGAAACCCTTTTTTCTGTAGTGCCTGACATGGAGGCCGGAATTGCATTCCAATCCCAAGATCAGAATTCTTTTGTGGCTGCAAACGGTAATTACAGAGAAGCTGCAGGGATAAACAAGAACACTCTTTTCTGCGCTCTTTTGGCCTCCACAAACTCTATCTTGTTGGGTTATGGTGAGGATTCCTCCTCCTATTATCTTCTTGTTTCAATTTCATAATTTTCCTTCTCTTCTTTAGATCTCTAAAGTACATCAAATCTTAACATTGGAAGTGCCAAATTTGATACTGTTATTGCACAAATAGGAGTGATGAGTGGTGCAGGGCTTTTCATTAAAGAGAACCTAGAAATCACATCAACCCAAGTAGAAATCTTGGTAGGCACATTGAACGTGTCCACACTGGCCTGCGGTAAGACCTCGGACGATATAGGCAGGCGTTACACTGTAGTCTTGGCTGCAACAACATTTCTAATGGGTGCACTCCTCATGGGCCTAGCACCTTCCTTCCCGTTCCTACTGGCTGGCCAAATTGTCGCAGGCATCGGTGTGGGCTACGCCCCGTCTACATCGCTGAGCATTCTCCTGCCATGTCCCGGGGCTTCCTCACCTCCCTCCCGGAAGTGTTCATCACATTTGGCATTTGACTAGGGTACATACTCAATTATGCCTTGTCAGGCCTTCCGGTACACTTAAGTTGGAGACTAATGCTCAGTCTTGCGGCGGTTCGGCAATCAGTATGGGCTTGGCCATCATGGTTACGCCGGAGTCACCGAGTGAGGCAAAGGAGGTTGAAAGACTTCCTCCACTGAAGACGAAGCTGAGGTGAGGTATCGAGAAATTGCAAAGGTTGCTTTGGGCTCGGGCTCGGGCTCGGCCCGTGATGGTGATCCAAATGGTTGGAGCGGACAAGGGGTTTGGAAGGAGCTTCTTGTGAGCCCAACAAGGCCCATTCGCCGGATGTGGCTGCAATCGGAATCAACTTTTTAATGCAGGATTCTGGAAACGACGCCGTTATATGCCATTGCCCTAAGGTTTTCAGAGAAGCAGGAATACACAAGAAAAAGCATCTGTTTGGTGTGAATGTTATCCGGGCCTTGCAAAGATGTACTGTGTGCTGCTTTCAGCCCTTTGTTTAGATAGATTCGGGAGACGGCCTCTTTTATTGTTGTGCTCGGCCCGAATGGAAGTGTCGCTTGGGGGATTGGGCTTGGGCTCCAAGTTCTTGGAGGGTTCGGACAGCAGGCCTAGGTCATTGTGCTGTGCATTCTGGCCGTATGTTCTGGTGTTTCGTTCTTTTCTATTGGGCTCGGCCCAATTACGTGGGTCTAGTCTTTGGAGATCTTCTTATGGGTTAATGAGACAACTGAACACAATTATATTTATTGAATTAAAATATAATTTGTAAAAATTTTATAGATGTTTCAAAATAATATCATTAAAATTATTACTATTAATTATATAGTGCAATGTGTGATATTATTAAGATAATTACAATATCATCAAAAATATTTTAAATATTATGTAGATTTTAATTTCATAACAATAATTTGGTCACGTATTATAATTTTTTTCTTTTCTTCCCATTAGGCTTTGGGCCCAAGGTTCGAACCAAGTGATATCGGTAAACTGGTTGGTTAGTGGGGTTGTGTCAATCACCTTTCTTACAATTTCTAAGGAAATAACCTTTAGAGGAATTTTTTTGTGCTTGCAGGTGTCATGGTGGTTGCAGAATTGTTCTTTTACTTTTTTTTGCCTGAGACAAAAGGCAAGACCTTAGAAGAGATGGAAACTATTTTTGATGATAAAACGAACTGTAATAGAGTTAGGGAAATGAGACAAATGTAATGCTTTTGTATATCATTGTCTTAGGTAGCTAATAAAAATAAAGAAATTGCACTAAATAACACAGTTTTAATTCTTAAAGTAAGCAAATAGCATACATCAAAAATATTAAAGTACATAGCATTTTTAAAATCACGTACTCTTTTTAAAGACTTGAATTTCTAATTTTACCTCTCTTTTTTTTCTTCTTTTTCTACTTCTCTTTCTTTTTGTTTTTGTTTTTCGTTATTTCGTTGTTGTTTGGTATTTTTTCTATCATTTTATACTAAAATAAATTCCGTTTTAATCTAAGTAGCCTAATTACTAAACATTGTTACATTTTGATCTATTTATTTTTATTTTCAATATATGATAATCTAATTCTCTCCTTCTCCCATAAAAATGTCTGATTTAGACTAAAAAGATATACATAAGAAAGAAAAGTAAGAAATTGTGTCCTCGTTTTTTAACTAGGACATGTTGAACATAGAAGTTTACACTTACCAATAAAACAAAAGACCTTTATGACGCAACAACTACATCGAGGGACAGACTCTTAAATGAAAGACGAGAAAGAGTCGAAGCAACATGTTCTAATTTTTGGCCTCGTTAAATAGGAGATGAAATGCATTATTTTTTATATTAACATAACAAATATGCATCACATGCCTAATGTATGTTTAGATTGCGTTAAGAATTTTATCATGTAGCTCAAATTCAACTAGGCCACAGACTTTTTTCTATTTCTAGTCAAACTAATGCAACACAACAAATGTTCAGCCCCCCCCCAAAAAAATGACAATCAAATGCAACAACAAGAAATGTGCACATACACATTTATAACATAGAAGATAAGGAAGAGAAATACTCAAAGAACCTCCAATGTCATATCCCAAAAAAGGATCCTCCAATGTCTTTTTCAACCAGTTCCAAGTTCTCCCATAAACATATAAACCCATTGCAGGCTTTGTTCTTGTCATAATACTGATAAGTCATCAGAGCTGAACAACTTAGCGCCAATATGGGTGAATCCAAATTAGCCATCTCAAAAAAAAAAAAAAAAAAGAGAGAGAGAGAAGGGGTATTCTGGTAAAGTAATTTGCAGGGTGGCAGGGTGGGGAAGATTTCAACTTTCACTCGTAGCAAACATGATATGCCTGGCATATTGGGGCCAAGAAAATATTGTCAGGGACAATGTTTCTACAGTAAACTAACATGTATAATATGTTGATATCATCCAATCAAAGAATTATTGGTGTTTTTCATTAATTAGAAGAGACAAACAAGAGTACTGGCTACTGAAATAGCTAAAAGGCTAGTATTATTGGCCAGTGACTGTACCATAACTTTTTCGGGTTGACACTCTCTAAAATTAAGCTTTCATTTGCAACTTTAATTAAACCTATTTAGTTTCATCTAATTACAGTGTAATGCTTTTAACAGTTACACTAAAAAATAAAAAGTTACAACAATATAAATATTTCACATGTTATAGTTTTTAAACTTAAAACTTTAATTAGAACTAAAGTACCAAATGGCCCACTTGTGATATTTTAGTATCAAATATACTAGTAAGTAACTTTATTTCTAATAGGTTGCCAAATTATTGTGTCAATCTAAAATTTTAACATTTTAGTGAGAAAATCACTCTCCAATGAAGTGTAACCTTTACACTAAGTTAAGCATACGCTATACTTGATAACTAATTGAAGAACATTTTAGTTTGATTGTGTTTCGAAAAAGAAATATTATGTGCTATAAAATTCAAACGGGATTATATTTTTGAGATTTCAGAAATCATTTGTAAATTTTAGGTCATGAACTAAAAATACCAAAAAAAATAATTAAATAAAAGTTCAAGGGGCAATTTACTAAGAAAAAAAAATTAGACCAAACTGGCATAATATTCATAAAAATCAATTTAAGTTGGGACAGTCATGCAAGTAAAGTCAAAATTATTCATTTTAAAAGGGGAGATCATTTAGACTAAAATTATAAGTGGATAAGTTTTATTTAAGATGGGCAAGCAAGCAAAATCAAAATTATTCATTTTTTAAGTGGGAGATATTATTAGAAGATGGGTTTTCTAGCTTGATGCTAAAGTATTTTACTAGCTAGTTGTTTCACTCACTGCATTTATTTTTTGAAAAATACAAAACTACTGCAAATTATGCAAAGGTTTACATTTATTATTAATTAACAAAGTACTGATGATCAAGCCACAACCATAAAAGTTCATGGGGCCGCCAAAGCCTTAATCAAAATATCACTTAATTAATTATAGTGTACGAAAGTTTTGGTTAATGTATTTCTTATATCATGCATAGGCTTTCGGAGATTTTATTTTATTTATAAAAGTGTCAAATTAATAACAGTTTCGTGAGTTTAAATTTCTCCTGGAGAGAAAACAAAGGGAATTGCATTGTAAGAAAGACAAGCGAGAGAAAACGAAACATGTATGCGAACTAGTTAATTTGAGACAAAAAAATAGTCGATCACGTGTCCTGATATCTTTCATGTTTGAATTGCATGCAAAAGCTAGAGCTCTAGATGAGTACATGAATTGACTTAATATTAGACAGCAGACATGTTATTATCTTCAACTCAATATTGCACGTTCAGTTGCTGCTTGTTAAATATATATATATCATCGTGTAGGCCCTATGATATATATCATATATATGTCTGCACAGGACATCTCCTTTTCGTTGATTTGAAAAGATGGGATTTACTCCATGAGATTAGTCAAAGAAGGTACGAAGAAATGGAAAGAAAAATCTAAATTTCAAATGACCAAACACACACAACATATAGGTCCATTTGGATTGGGGGTTCAAGATATAATGGTTTAAATTTATGGCTCTAGTTGATTTGCGGGTTCGAATTTTATAGTTTTGAGCTTTTTTTCATTTGAATTGTTAATTTTAAATTGTGTGGTTTAAATTACATTTTAAATTGAAGTTTGATAACTGTAAAATCTAAATTGGTGTTCAAAATTGAGTAGTTTAGCTCTATCCAAACTACCTTTCAATTGTGGATTTATGACCCCGCTAAATGCAAATTTAGATTGTTGTTATCTCAGACTAGCTAGGCTAATGTGGCTTTACGCCAACCAAACAAACGGTGTAAAATCTGAAAAATATAATTTGAACGGTAGGAAGAGTAAATTCTGATTTTGTGGTTTGGTTAGTTTAAACCATCACGTCATTAGTTTGAATGACAAGTTATGGCTCAAACTCGATGATATTATAATATTCAATGTGATCAAGATATCTCAAAAATGAAATGAAGCAGATTCATTTTCAATCATTAGTCACCCAAGTTTTAAACTAAGATGCAGAAATGGGGAAAAACGTTGATAAGTGACTTCCAAGCTTGCCCCATAGCTCTTTGGTTCATTGCGTTTGTCTTCTTACCTTGATATTATTCTTTGACAGATTAAGAAGTAAATTAACCCCTATTTTAAGAACTTAGCACACACATGTATGTGTGTGTATATATATATAAATAAACACATACCATGAATGCATATGTTCAAGGTCATTGTAAAGGACAAGCACACATGAAAAGTGGCATAAATTAATAAACTACTATACCATTACCATACTGCAAAAAAGTCAAATAACCCAACAAAAGAAAACACCAGTGTTACCCATATTTCAAAACAAAGTTGAAAATCCAACAATGGGTTTTGAAATTTTCAGAGCCTAATTTACAACAAACATGAGAGCCAAATTGCATTAAGCAAGAAAATGGATGAGGAAACCCATGGCATTGTAATAGTTTTTCTTCTTGTCATTATTCCAAATTAGCCTTGAAAATATGAAATCAAGGCTAGCTTAAAAAATGTCTGTTAGTTTTTGGTTGGGCATTTGGGGGAAAAATGTAAGAGCTGGACCCTTTAATTGTATTCACAAAATTTGGAAGCTTCCAAGACCTTTGAGATGCTCTTGGAATAAGAGATTGTGATGAGAGATCAGAAAGAGGCTTGAAGATTGTATTTGTAATCAAAGGTTAATGATCAGCCAGCCCTTTTTGGGAAATTGAAAATTTTGATCGCGTTATATGAGTAGCACACAGTAAGATTCAACTTCTTGGTATTTTGGCCAAAAAGATTAAGACTCTTTCGCTTTGTCCTTTTAATTATTTGTACTAGTTAAAGCCCGGACATGACAATGTTGACAAAAAGTCCATAGAAAAAAATATTGAAAATCTAGGTTGAAACATGTAAAAGGTAATATTTTAATATCATCTATGGGACAAATAAAAGTTGAGAATATTGCCTTTGTTTTCCACTTCTTGGTTCTCTCATTTCAAATTAAATACATATAGCATGTAAACAAACACTCCCTCCCTATCCATTGACTGAGTATGTAAATTATTATTATTATTTTTTTGTTTGGCTTGTGAACATGCATGATGTGTAAGTTGATATTCCTTGCTCTCCAGGCACTCTTCTCTCCTCTCTACCCGGTCTCCACTCTCCCTTTAAGAACATCATCATGGTTCAAATAAAAAAGTTTTGAATTAAACCATTTTTATTACAGTATTTTTTCTTACAAAATTTAAATTTTAATAGTATTTTAGGTTCAAAGTTTTGGCTAAAACTACATTTTCATGCCAGCTCAAGGTTGATAAGTTGTGTTGAGGGAACAAATATTAAAGGAAAAGCTAAATTAATGCCCAATAGTTTTTTTTTTTCATTTAAAAAAATTGAAGTAAGGGTGTTAATTAATTTTAGTACGTAACAATTAATAATGTAGGCCCAAGAGCAGTGAAGATCGATTGTTATAATTTTTTACCATGTCCATGTGATATAAAACTAAAAGGGTCTGTTTTGATATGTGTGTTGTGTTAGTGCGTGACAAAAATAGGTGTTGGCCGACGCTTTCTCCTCGTCTCCATGCTTTTTTTTTTTTTTTTTTTTAATGAAAATCGTCTTTTAAAGCGCATTCGAGCGGTGGTTGTCCTTGCAATAGGGAGCCCCACTCAAAGAAAACTGCCAAGTCCTGTTGTCCCTCTCAAAACCTTTGTTTGGAAATATTATAATTATTATTAGACACGTACAACCAAGATTCTTAAAACCCATGGGTCGACTCATCGCCAACATACAGATCATATACTTCAATATATCATATATATATATATATATGTGTGTGTGTGTGTCTGCATGTTGTATGAATAATTTATGTACCATGCCTGTTGGGAAATCCTCGAGCATTAATTATTTTATCGTATGCTATATGGTAGCTTTTTTTTTTTTTTTTTTTTTTTTTTTTAAGTTATCGTATATGGTAGTAGTTAGATCATGAAAAGAAAGCATGACTAATGCATATTTCTAGCTCTTAAAGATCGGGATGAAAAATAAAGTACGGGTTTAATTAACTGCAAGTAATACTAACTTGCCTAATTAATCTGGGATAATTAATATCAGATGTATAACTATGTTTAATAATTTGAAAAGCCAAAGTGCCCATGATCCTTGTAAAGAAATAACGCATGCCCGAAAGTAACACAAGTACAATGCAGGATATATATATGTATATATAGAGGGACGGTTTCAATAGTTGTATTTGCAATTTATGTCATTATTATTAGCCGTTTGATCTAAATTTGAGGGTTGTAATTGAATAAATAGTTGACAAAAAATTTATGATAAATAATAAGGCTGAATTCTTATCATGTTGTACCATCAATTATTATTAAAATATACATTTATTGAAAATGTAACTATAAAAAATATAACATTAAAAACTCGTCTATATATACATGTATATGTATTTTATATTCTATTACTTATTTGATTTATAATAGGACGTCTGGAAGAGTAATTCTAATCATAAAGTTTTAAACACCCGTTATATTACGTGAGAGTTTTATATTGTAGTAAATTTTTAATATATATTGTAATATATAAGAGTATTACATTGTTTGTGGTTGAAATTTTATCCCTAAAACTACAGTCTCAAACATTATTATTTTTCTTTATTTTGAGGGCCTGTGAATTTATAATAGTAAGTACTGTGTATCTCCTCAAAAGGCTAGTTACTTGCATAAATACGGGTCAGTTATAAAATTCGAGGTCTCTTGTTTTCAGGATACATAGTTTACTTTCCGACGGCAAAATTTATGGACAATCTGTCTGGTTATTGATTTCTTTGTACTTGGACATTGATTAATTTGGAATAATCACTTCTTCCAGAAGTGATGTAATTATGAAGTTTGCTCTAGTTGGTTTTACTAATCTAGGAAATGATTCTGATGAAAAAGCAACTCTAGTTATTTTTTTTATTTTTATTTTTTGAAGGATGAAAAAGAACTCTAGTTAAGAAGGTTAAAATGTGGATCTGAATTAATTATCATATAAAGAAAAAGAAAAAAAGTAGAAAGAAAAGCTAAGCTAAAACCAAGCTAGCGTGACGTTGTTTTTTTGTCTGAGCAGTTTGTGGTTGTACTTATTCACTTCTACAAAGTTATAGGTCTGACTTTATCTGCTGCAATATCTGAAATTTTCTTTTTTTTCCTTTTACTGCTACTGGGCCCGGATTAGGTATAAGGATTGGGCTTCACTTTTCAAAAATTGAAATGGTTCGTGACTGGCAGGCAACAGCCAACAAGTGTCAAGTGGGTTCATAATTTTTAACATCTGAGAATTATCATGCACGTTATTGCTAATTAATGACCTTCTAATTGTGTTCTCACACAATTAGTATGGTCCCGTGAGTAGGGCGCGTGTCTGCACTTATGCAATGTTTAATTCGTCGAATTTGTACTACTATAGTGTTGTTAATTTAAATTGACAAATCGAATTAGAGTTTCAAATATAGCATCAACTTCTAAAATTTTTATTTTTTTTATTTTTAAGGCTCATTTTTATAAAAGACTAATTTTTCGTTAAAAAGACTATGATTATCTCGCTATTCAGTATTCAAAATATGTAAATTATATGATATTTTAATTTTATCAGAAAAATTATAACTGTCTCGGTTAATTAATGCTATTTTTTTATTTCTTTTCACAATAGCTCTGCCACAAATCAGTATAATTTATTACTTACTTTTAACCAGCCAATACCAACTTTAAAAATTAAACCCAAAAATTAATATGCAATCTTTCAAATTATCTAAAAATTTATTAATATTATTTGTCCTAAAGTCTTTTTTTTTCCTTCAAAATAATTGTTCCCAGTGAGGATTTAAAAAAGGCACTGAAGTCCTAAAAAAGAAAGGAAAAAAAAGTTATCCAAATATGAGGACAAAGAAACGACGATAATACAGCCAAAAAGTTTCCACAGACCCCTTTCTTAATCACCACTAAAATGGACTTGCTCTTTCGGTTTCTCATGCAGTGATATCACACCATTTTTCTCTCTCCTTTCTCTCTCTTCAAAACAAACTCTCTTCTTCATCTCTCTCTTTCTCTAATGGCGGAAAACCGATTCAAACACAAGCTCTCCCACATGTTCCGCGGCTCGTTCGGCTCGTGCCGGTCTCGACATCTCTCCGACGTGATCGACAAATCCATTCACTCAGCCGAGACGCCAATGGACGACGACAACCTCCATGGCTTGGACACCATCACCGAGCCTCCAAATCCAATTCTTCCAAAGCCCCATCGTCCTAATTTCCCTTCCATTTGCAGACCCAAACCCACCACCGAAAACTGCATCAAATCCACCATGGACGTAAAGCTCCCGCTTAGACCCAAGCTCTCCTACCGCAACAACAATAATATCTTCAAAACTTTCCCTTCGCTTTACCCAGTTTTCCCACTTAATCCGTTTTACGAACAGAGAAAGACGAAGAAGAAGAAGAACAACAACAAGAACAATAAAAGATCATCGAGTCATTACAAGAAGAGTACGAAGAATCGATTCCCGTTTAGTTCATCTTCTTTCGATAGCAGCCTCGGAGGCTGGTGGTTCAGCAGCGGCGAAAAAGAGGACGAGACGGAGACTCTGTTCTCTTCCAAGAGCCTGTCTTCCGACTCGTCGGAGAGTCGCCGGCGGTGGAGATATCGCAAGGGAGGGACGTCCGGTCGGCGGAGGAGGGCGAGCTCTGAAGTGGGTCTTGTTCCGTTGGAAGGAAGAGTGAAGGACAGCTTCGCTGTGGTGAAGAAATCTAGCGATCCTCACAAAGATTTCAGGACTTCAATGGTGGAAATGATCTTTGAGAAACAGATATTTTCGGCAAAAGATCTCGAGCAGCTTTTGCAGTGCTTTCTTTCTTTGAACTCCGAGCATCATCACAGGGTTATTGTTGAAGTTTTCACGGAGATTTTGGAAGCTTTGTTCTCTAACTGGGGATCTTAATTATGTGAAGAAGAAGAAAACGATCTCTGTTCCCTTTTTTTATTCTATTTCTTTTTATTTTTTTAGTATTTGTGTCTTTTGTTTACCTTTTTATTAATTAGAATTACCCTAACTTTTTAATAGATTAGTGGTTTTTTCTACTTTTGTGACGATGTATCTCATCGTTGTTCTAATGTAGAATGGAAAAAAGATTATAAAGTGGCTTTGTTTTTCTTCTTTGCCTTCATGTGAATTACTTTTTTTTTTTTAATTTTGTCTGTTCTTCTTTAACAGTGAACAATGTTAAAAAAGAAAAAAAAAACTGTCTGAAAAGAGGTAGAAGAGGAACATTTCAATTGAGAAACACGCTTAAAAAATAAATTTAATTTACTATAATTTAAAACTTTTACATGTTATAATAATTTAATATAAAATAAAATTTTTATATACTGTATATTTAAGTTTTAATTTAAGTTCTAGCTGATTTTTTAAACCAACAGGAGAGTGAATTAACATTTGGATAGCTTTAAGCGTGGAGCAATTTGGTGGACTTTTTCTTTGATGAAATTGGAAGAAGATTGCTTTTGCGAGGGAGAGGAAAAAGTTAATGCATGTTTTCTCTCAACTTTTGACCAGGTAGGGAGACTTTTCTACTGGGAACTTGAAATATGGATGAAGTGCTCAAAAGCATAAAGTTGTCCTAATTTCTCGTGTGATTGGACTATTGAGTTGCTATTTCAACAATTGCACGAAAAGACTAGAAAAAAGAAAATATTCCAATTCCCCCCTCAATCCTTTTTTCATTTTAAAAAAGCCTGGGGATGGTAACAAGTAAAAGCAATAAAAAAGAGGTATTAAAAGTGTTTTGCAGTATTAGTTTTTATTTTTTTATTATTATAGTATAAAATTTTTATATACTTATTAAAATTTTTAACTGTTTTATATGTTAATGTTAAAAAATAAAATATAGTTTACAGTTTAAAGCGCTCAAATGCTACAATATTTTTAACTAAAATTTGTTTAAACTAATACTCTCATACGTCCTTAAAAATGTGATTCTTTTTCCGCTAATAATAATTCATCTTTTCTTTTTCCTTTTCTTTTTTCTTTTAATTTTATTTTGTCTCATGATTCTTTATCTAAAGTTATATCCTCCTTGATTAGGCGGAAAAATAGTGTTAGAAGAAAATTTTTCCCAAGAGATTCTTGTTAGATTGGTGGAGAGGAGACAAGAGGGCATTTGAGATGGTTAGCTTTTGATCAATGATAAGTTGATTTACATTATCAATAGTCAATGCCATGGTATTTGGTAAGCTTTTCTCCTTATTTTGAGCCTTTGTTTTTCTCCACTCCTTCAAGTATCTTATTTTGTGCAAATCATTGCACCTTAATGGCCTTTTTTTAACCCTTTTATTTTTTATTTTTCTCTTTTTAAGGAAGTGGTTCTAATTTTGACATTCATGTTAGAGGCATCACCGTGAATTTACCGTTAGATCATGTCTAAAATGATCAACTAATTTTGTAGAGAAAAAGCTGTTAAAATAATAAATTTATCGTTGTTGTCAGTCATTGGCCTAACTAGATAGTTCAATGCCGGAACAAAAATGTGGTGAAAAAAAAAAACACACTTTGTCTTCCAAGGAATCCAGTGCGGATATGAATCTGACAAGAAATCTTAATACATATAAATTATAGTATGCTAACAAGAATAATTAAAGTACAGGATGCATGTGTAAACATAATATGCTTGTGTATGCATTCAACCTCCATGGAAAACAATTACAAAACAAACAACATTTTCTATCACGCATCTTCCAGTGACGTAGTGTATAAAAAGCCCAAAGAATCTTTCTTTTAAAAATGACTTCATTTACATATGATTTGGCCAGGGTTAGCAACATTCAGACAGTCAACCAGAAAACCAAAATTGTTAATTTTTTCAAATGTTCCTGCTAAAAAGGGGCAAAATACATAATTGAATTTAGATCCATTGTTTTATTGTCTTATATTCAACCCCATACATTTAACTAATCCAATCCATTTTGTTTCCATTGTATGCAAAAAAAAAAAAGAAAAAAAGAGTCAAATTAGATAAAATCAGACACACCCCAACATGACCGTGACATCGAATAATGGAGTTTTGGTTTTGTAGCATAGCGTCTTCCCCAACATTATCCTACATTCTTTAAACATTAAAGTCCGAACACACCAAAATAACAATCATAAGGAGGATTACTCACTAAAATAAAAAGAAAAAAAAAGAATGTCAAAGAAAGATAGAGAACACAAAGTTTTAACATCTTGTTATAGTCAAATAATAGGAAAAGAGAGAATTTATTAGTAAAGAGCACTATCATTAGGGTCCATATAAACATAATTTCTAGTAAAAATAAAATAAAATAAAAAATTTCTTAATTTGACAATAAATACAAGTAAATCCAATCACATGAAGGATAGTGCTAATAGTAAATACAAATCAAAATGTCAAGTATTGTTGGCTGCTAATGATCAGACAATGAGTAGTATCCAAAGAGAAAAAACAGACATGTGACTTTCTCCCATGTATACATATACATATACATATACACATACACATACACATAATGTGTAATATATATATATATATATAGATATATATTCAAAAATGGCTTTGACCTACCAGGAATAGAGAAGAATAATAAAAGACAAACAAAAGAATGTGTCACATAACGAGGCATTAAGCAAATGGCACATTATTGCTGCAAGTCAGAGGTAGAGGACTGATGAGAGAGCCATTTTTTTCCCACTCCAAATACTTGAATTCAACCGATACGTCAATTTACATTCACACACTTATTACGCTAGTGTGTGGGATAACTGATACGTCTTTTTCATGGCCACAAATGGGTTTTGCTTAAAAGACTGAAACGAAAAAGAAGACACAACTGAAGGAGAAAGGAAGAAAAAGAAAATAATAAAGCATAGATCGCATAATAACTTGTGAAGAAAGAAAAATAAATAAACAAAAGAATATACAGACAGAATATATTACCAAAATCCCTTTTGTAACATTAGGTGTTTTAGGCCTTGGGGACCAAAATGGGAATGTGGGCATTTATTAATTTACTGATTTTGCCAGTACTACTAGGCTTATTTAGTCTGATCTGTGTTTGACAGCTATTTGACAAGGCAATATAGGACCTGGGATTGGAAGTAAAAAACATTTCATAGCTTTTTTTATTTTTATTTTTTTGAGGTGGTGAAGTGAAGGGCTATTATTTCGTAACAATCTAGGACCTCAATTTTGTAAAGTGTGTTGATGACAAGTTTTTTTTTGTTTTTTTTTAGCAGTGAAAATTAATTATGAGGTTTTAATTGGGATGTTTTGCTATTTTTAAAAGAATGTCCGGTCCTAATGACAGTGTTGTTTTTTCATCTGGGTGCTCCAACGTCTTCATTTATGAATCGGATTTTTTGGGTTCTTGAGCCATCCTTCCCATCGCCATCTCCTCCCCTTCTTTGCGCCTTTTAGCGCTGCACGATTATCTAAGTAAGCTCCGGTTTTTAAGTTGAAGTATTGGGCTTCTTTGTTGGTTGACAAGAAACAGGGTTAGTAATACAATAGATTCAGCTATGTTTATTGAATTAAAATATAATTTTAATTTATAAAAATTTTATAAATATTTTAAAATAATATTATTAAAATTATTACTATATAATTATATAGTATAATATGTAATAGCATTAAGATAATTATTATGTCATTAATGACATTTTTAAAATATTTTAAATATTGTGTTAGAAATTAATTTTATAACAATAATTTGACCATGTATTATAATTTTTTCCAAGAAAGAAATATTGGGCTGTGCAATTTTTAAAGCTGGCCCAATAATGAATTCTTGTGTTTGGGAGATGATAGGTATTGCATTAGGTGATACATCAAAATCCAAGTCAAACAATTAATAATATGGCTAATGCTATTATTATAGCTCACACACAGTACAATAACAAAATATCCACTAAGACAAAATGACATATTAACAACAAAATAAAGCCAAATTCATGAGCTAGAACAAACGACAATGAAAATGTAAAAACATTTACTTATAGCTAAATATTCCTACATCGCACCAACTATAAAATTATAAGCGTGTTTGATATGGGGTTAATTGAGACAGATAAAATGAGAATTTGCAAAATTTATATGTTTGATATAATTACTATTTCGAAGCCCAAAATAATGAAACCGATGACAATCACTTTCTCTTATTTTGGGTTATTTAAAACCCATCCACCATGAAATGATGTTATTCATTTTCCTAAAAATATGAAAGTCAAAAAACTCATGATCAAATTAAAATTAACCGACTCATTATCATTGTCCCACCACCACCATCACTTTAGACCTATTTGCGACTGCAAGCCTACCACCAAATTAGATCAACGCTACCCCGCCTACGACGTTGTTGGAGCTCTATCACCACCCCTGGTAAGAGGAGAAGAGTAAGAGTGATGATTCGTTGAATTTTTCTTTAAACTGGTAGAATTTTTGAAAGAAGCTATAGTATTCCACTTTGGAGGAATTTACCATGTAGTTCAATTTTAGTCACCAGTTGAAACCTTTTCAAATTTAACCATACAACTTTTATATTAACACTTCCTCCAATTATGTAGTATTGTTTTTGAGATTACCCAAAGTTTTAATAGCCATGTGACAAGTCTTAAGGAGAAAGACTAATTGAAAGTGTTTTGAGCCGTGTAAGAGCCGGCCGAGCTAGGGTTAATTTCACTCCATGTGTTTTCCAATTTTTCCATTGAGGGGGACAGGTTCCAACCCTGTAGGAGTCGTGACAAGGTTTATGGCACAAATTGAGTAAGTACTACAACAATTTGTTTTCCTAAATATCTACAGCCTACGGTGACCTAAATATGTTTTCCACCTAATCTGGAGGCCAATCAATAAACTTGACATTGGACATATATATTCTCTCCCAAAAATGAAACAAAAAAGTAAAATATACATATGATTATAAATATGACAATACACATAATCACCATTTACAAATAATCTACTGTAGGAAAAAAATGTGTAGTTCGTATATGTTCTTGTGTCCCCTAGTGTGTATATATATGTGTGTATGTATATATATGTATATATATACGTGCTAGTGCAAGTATAAATTTAGGGGAAAGAAAACATGTGTTTATTATAAACCGGCTTGTGATATATAATATGTGGAAAGAGCACGAGGGGAAATGAAAATAAAATCATGAACCCGATGAAGATACGTATGACTGGATAAGCTAGAGATCGTCTATTGTTACTTGTTTAAATTTAACATTTTGTGAATGTCTCTTATTGTAAAAAGAATTTTATCATTCTTATCGCATGATATTGAAAATTAATGACCGACTAACAAAAAAAATCATATTAAAGTCGATACTCAGACTTTATTAATATCTAAATTCATTATATCAACAAATAAAAAAAATCAACTGACATAAAATCTTGTTAAAGCCAACATGTAATGTATACTTACTCGTGGCTCATATATCTAGAATGTCGATATGGTACACGGTTTAAAGTTTTTTAGTATATATTTTATTATTTTTAGATATAATAATTGTCAAATTTCAGAATGAGATTTTACAAAAAATTCAAAATGGGAAGTAAGTGCCAAGAAATTAGGAGATCCAAGACCCAGTTGTCTAGATTTTTAAGACATGTACTAATTTAGTATGAAGAAAACAAGAATTTAGAGATCTAATTATCTAAATTTTAAAAATAGAGATCCAAGTATCAAAGAGCAAGAACTTCATTTTTTTTAGCTATTGAAGAAAGAAGCACGTGGCAAACATAGTCTAAGAATTAAGTAATATTTGACTCAACTATAAAGTGTAGTACAAAAAATAAAAATAAAAGCTATTGACGAGAGGACTTAAGTTTCAAATATGCGTTTTGTTGACCATAAACTAGCCAATTTGCTGTTAGTGGCCTGGGACATGGGTTGTTAACGAGAATCGTGTATAATTTTATTTTTAATTTTGATTTATCTCTCAATATTATACAAGTTCCCATGACCTTTTATATCAGACAGAGAGACATGCAAATAATGATGTCTCATTTGATAGAAAAACAATTGAAATGGTCACAGTTTCAAACATTCCATTTAGATCATCACTCAATCTAATATTATAAAATTCAAAACAATAAATATTCAAAATGTTAAACAAATGTTATTTTAATGGCCACATATGTTTTTTTTTTTTTGAATAAATGAAAGGAAAGAGCAACTCAAATTAGATGACTCTAGAATGCTTTTAATTACTTTGGCATTTCATTCGTAATTAATGCTTTAGAAATGGGCAGATGCTTTTGGGTGAATATATAAATTAAAGAAAAAGAGGTATATTTGTGCCATTTATGGAGAGCAAATTATATTTAGTTCTCCCTTCCCCTTAAACGGCATTTAAGTGCAAGAAATAACAAATAAATCGTGTTGTTCATAATAAAAATAAGTATTCTTGCATTTTATGGTTCTATTGTTTGAATCAAAGTGCACACAACGTTACAACTGCAAGTCTTTGCTTCATATAACATTGGAATGCTAATATTGTTCCTCTTATCATATATATATATATATATATAGATCTTGTCTCAAATTAAGCACTTGGCCAATTCAGCACTTGTAATTTCTTTCATTCATGAATGTAACTTTGTTCTTGTGTTTGTATAACACTCGATTTATTAAAATGTAGCATTCAATACTATTGTGTTGGATTATATTTAATAAGTTTTACATACAAAAAAATTGAGGGTTATATCAATGCACATATGTAGTTATATTCACGGAACCAAAAAAAAAAAAAAAGTTTTGAATGCCAGACTAATCTAAGACTAATCTAATGCTTCTCTTATCAAATTGTTTGGCTTGTTTGACCATATACTTTATGCCTCAATAATGCAAATCTAGTCAATGCGTGATTCACGGGATAATTTTGACGTGACAATAAAGTCACTTATCACAGGACCAATGTCCAACCAAAAAAAAAAAAAATACAAACAGAAAAAAAGGAAAAAAAAAAAGATTATTAATCTGTGCCAATTGCTTGTCTTGTATTAACGTGGAGTTTGTACTTGCTATAATCCAATTGACTACTTATTATATGATCAGTTTCTTTCATATTTTCATTTAGTATCTTTACCTAACAAGCTGATTAGAAGTATATATACTCAATTATACCTATCATATATGTACATAACAAAAAGTATAAAGCAACAAAAGAAAAAAACTTAATGTTTTTAAGATTAGCTAGCTCATCATCGAGATACTCAATCTAACAACCACACCACCCGCTCCTTTCATTCTCCTAAAGAGGCTACACATGACCAACTCCGCCTTCTAAAGTAAAAGCAACGAAATCCATCAATCTTATTAATATATATATATATATATATATATATATATATATATATATATATATATATTCAAAGCACTAAAGTTGATTAGATATCTTCTCTCTATTGATTTTTCTAATCTAATATTGCGAGTGAAGGGAGAGAAAACTAGTTAAGGTACCCGTTGGAGATGCAAAGATTATAGAATAAAGGAGCGTGTGTGAGGACAAAGAAAAATGAAAGGCACAAAGCTAGGTCAAGCACTTTTTCTTTTCTCCGTTAGAAAGTTAAACAAACCTTCTATTTTGGCTCCTCCAAAAATCTTCTTTTTTTTCGGTTGTATATAAAAAATCCTCAATGAGAGAATAATTCAAATCCCACGAAATTAAAGAGAATTTCTTTTGTCTCCTTTCCCACACAAAGAAAGCCAACAACTCTTCACCAATAATGCTGCTCAGAATCTCCATTTCTAACACAAAGAAGTTCTTCCAAAGAACCCTGGGAAGCTTGAAATCTTTCTTCTCCGGTGCTTCATACCAAAAGCTACCAAAATCACCTGATATTTTCAACAACCCTAAGATTCCCTACGGTACTAAAAGTACTATTATTGCCCAAGACATGATCAATATCCAATGGGGTTCAAGTGATATTGATGCAAAGTCAAGTAAGCCAGTACACAAGAGGAAAATGATCTCTACACCCACCAAAGGAGAAGATCATAAATTACAAGATGGTGATAATCATGATCAGGTCCAAAGTAGGAACAAGCTTTCGTTTTCGGCACTAAACTCAAGTAGTGCTAGTAATAGTCCGGCGAAGAAGAAGAAGAAGAACGAGACCATCGAAAGAAGACATGATCATGAAGCCTATACCAAGAATAAGGTGGTGATTATGAAGAAAAAAGAAGATTATTGTTCCGAAAATCATGAAAAAATTACGAGGAATTTCGCGTTCGTGGAGAAGAAGCTGAAGGAGCTGGAGATGTTGGACTTGAGCAATGTGGATCATGCCTTGGACATTGAAGAGGTTCTTCATTACTATTCTCGTCTCACTTGCCCTGCCTATCTCGAAATTGTCGACAACTTTTTCATGGAAATCTTTGCCGAGTTTTTCGGTTCTAATTCAACACCTGTTCGAACCATCAATTCAAGGTTCATGAGACCAAGGACATCGGTGATGATCAAGTTATAAAGAGAGACAAATGTTTGGGGAACAAAATTAAATTTTTTTGTCCTAGTAAATTCTTCTTCATCTTGCATATTTTGAATCACGTCTTTGGTTCCTTAGATTGTTGTGATTATAATCAGTTTGGTTATTTGATGATAATTTATTTATTTGTTTCTCTGATTTGTTAACATTTTGTTTTTGTGCTGAGCGAGTAATAAATTTTTGTTTTCTTTTTGTATATATTAATTATATTCATCTCAAATTTCAAAGGATTACTGTTATTTAATAGGTATATAGGGAAAAATATTTGAGGCACTACCGTGGACTATCATATTATGTACCGTAACTAATAAAAGGTGTACTTATCACTGGGTTATGGTACCTACAGATTCTTATTATGTTAAAATTAAAATGGGTCAAAAAGAACACGTGGCTTGATAATTTGCAGGGCACAAGAAAAAGGTGGTTGTAAAACAAATGCTGCCAAATTCTGTATTTTGCCCGGTTCACTGAATTATTGCTGGTGTAGATAGTACAGTATAATTCTCATCTGATACTTTATTTACGGAAAGAAAATTGATTAATGAGCATTGTGGTAAAGCCCTAGATCAATTACCAACGTACCAGGGACTCCTTTTTTATTTTTTTTTCTTTTTGAAGTCATTTTCATCAATGACCCTAAAAAATAAGAGAATTTTCAAAAATGCTATCTTTCAAATTTACTTTTTATCAATGCTACAAATGTTTATTTATGCTATAACTTAACATGAAATATAAATGATAGTGTGGTATAACTTTTTTTAAGTGTAGCATGAATAAATACAACTTTTAAAATTCTGGCATAATATATAATTTTCTTGAAAAAATATGTGTATTTGTCTCACTTTAAACGTCTAACATATTAATTTAATGAACTGTATTTTCAGACCAAATGTAACAGACGGATATAGCTAGCACCTGAAGTTTTTAAGAAGGATAAAATGACAGTGTAGTAAAAAAAATCTAGAAAAAGATTTGAACTAGACAACCCATTTTTTTTGGTTTATTTTCTGGTTTCTTAAAAACCTACTTCTTTTTTTTTAAAACATTTTATATCTTTTAAAACCATATATAATTGCTAGCCCTCTAAAAGTGAACGTCAAGAGCAAAGTGAGATAATTATATATATATCCAAAAAATAGTAAAACATTAAATAATCAAGTACCTACCACATGTATGGTACCGAAATTATCAGAACAGATGCTATTATCTTTTTTAGTAGAAAGATAAAGTAAAATCTGGTGGAGTGCAACGATTTTGTTGTCCCTCTGTTTTTTCTTACCCCAAATGACCCTTTTGTTTTTAATCTGAAACCGAATGACTCCCTTAGTCCCTTTGCATTTTCATGGGCTGAGTAGGGCTGGGCTTCAGCAACCTAAAAAGTCCCTAGTTTGTGACTTGGTCCAGGAGTTGGATACTACGCCAATCAATTATAAATGGAAAACATGTGTTGTCAAACTGAAATTTAACCTAATGTTTAAAATATCTTAATAATATAATAATTATTTTAATAATGTTATATTTTGTACCATGTATAGTAGTTAATAACTTAATATCATTTTAGAACATATCTAACATATTTACAAATTAGACTCATATTTTAATTCAATAAATATAATTAAGCTATTTTGTCTAACGACGAAACTAAAAGTAGTTTAATATCTATAAATTATTTTACTGTTATATATTCGGGCTCTACGACAACGTCTCAATGGACAGGATGTCGTATAGGCATATAAAAGCTGCCTGGCTGGTTATTTGAAGAGAAAATTGTTTAGCAGTTAGCTAAAAATAATAAATATTAATTTTACATCTCTCCGTCCAAGATTATGCCATAAGACAAAATGAGTACTGCGTGTGCGCACTGGAAGGAAAATTACACATACAGTAGCCAATATTGTCAGATCACAATATATATCAAGAAGCATATTATTGCTATTATAAATAGTTTAATAAGGACTGGTTTACAATGTAATGGGAAATGTAATACGCCATTGGCAAGGAAAAGAAAGAAAGAGAAGTGAGGATCAATAATTCCCTTTTTGGTTATTCCTTTTGAACAGCAATTTTATCATTGTGATTACTAAAATATTCTTTAATTATATAACTGAATAACCTGCATTAAGCAATATTTACATTTAGTTAACCTTCATTTCTTTTGATATAAATCAATACTAGCGCGGATGTAAGGATTGGTTTTCTCTCTCTGTATTTCTTATATTATTTGGGGCCTACAAAATTTTGATTATTAATCTTGTAAATGAACACATTATATTATTAAAAGATATAAAAAATCACTCTCTTATTTTCTATTTTTTTTATGCAAAATAAACACGCCTAAAAGAAATTTTGTTATCCATATTGTCTTGTGTTCTACAGGGAGAAGTACCACAGCTTTTTCACACTCCATATAATTGTTCATACTCCAATCCCATTTATATCAATTTTTTGGTTTTCTATTTCTAGACACCCCAATCACATGCATGCGTATCAGAATATGATAATTGTGTCCAATTATTCTAGATAGAGTTAAGAAAAGCTTCTACGCATCAATTCAGAAAAAAATGAGAACAAAAAGAAAAAAAAAAAAGTCACCTGTCACCATATGAAGAAGTCCATTTCTAGAGCTATATATTTCATACTCCATAATTGTTCAAAAAGATCAGCTTTCCTAATGACCTATCATTAGTGTGGTCCATTTGATTAATTAAACACAAGTTTTGTACGGTCTCGTCTCTTTTAATAATGTGAACACAATCTCTTCCTCTCACCCTTCTCCCTTTCAACACCAGTATGCCTGGCTTGACTGACATAAACTGACTGCGACTATAATTCGAAAGTTAACAGTATTACACAGATTTTTTTGTATTTTTCAAGCCACTTTAGTCTATTTTTCTAAGCGACCCTTCAAAGTTTCCTTCATCAGAGTAACTCTTATTGGAATTGAAATTGAAATTGAAAGCGTCATCCAATCATGTAAATGATAAGAATGGGATACATACTTTTTTGTGAATGATTTTGACGGTTGAAATTACATATACAGTGCTTTAAAATTTTGTCCTATAGCTAGAGGGAAAGAAAGTACAAGAAAATGAAAGTGGTGGTGCACTAAAACCACCTAGCACTAAGGATAACAATCAAGCTGTAGACCACACTGGTGGTGGCAGCATAATGGCAAGAGAATAATCTATTAAGACTCTTACTCTTATTACTCATAGTTCAAATCTCTTCGTTCATAGTGAGACTGTAGTTATGCCGCTCAGTGAGCTTGTTGAATATGGCTTAGGCCTTCTATGACGTAGGTCCCTTGGGTGCTAATTGGACAAAAGCATCGGTCAACTCTTTTGCCATTTCGTTTGTGGTCTCAGTAGATTTCTCTTAGGGCCTGTTTGATGTATTGGATATGATAGTCTTAGAGGATTAAATTGGATTGTATTAGAATAGATAGGATAAAATTTTAGCTAATCCAATCCTACATTTGGTGCTGTGTTATTAATATAGGGGCTTTTTGTAAAAAATTTAAATTTTTTTATCAAATTGTAATTTTTTTAAAATTAGAGGGGCAAAAATACAATTACCAAAAATATTTTCATCACATAAAATTTATGTTTTGACTCCTTATTTTTTGAAAATTTATAATTTGATCCTAAATTTTTATGAATTTTTGTAAATAGGTTCTTGAAAATTTTTACAATGTATAATGGTTATGATTAATCCCACGCTTTAGCAAGGGATTGCTTAATCTCTTTTCAAAAGGATTCAAACATGAATTGGATAAACTCTTATCTAATCAAATCCTTTATATTTTTTTTATCAAACAAAGTATTAAAAATTTAATATAATCCGATCATTCCTAGTCCTATACACCAAAGGCACTGGGTTGAAAGTGTAAGGATATCACCGATACTTTTTTTTTTTCTTTGTCAGCAAAAGAAACAATCGAGCTGTAAGCACTCTCAATATATTTGGTGGATTCCCATTTGATGATCCCCCAACTATCAAGGTGAGTGCCGCTGGAATCTTGGTAGGGGAAGATGTTTCGAGGATCTTTGTATAAGTCTTTGGACTAGATCCAAATCTCATGGCCAGAGAAGATTCCCGCGGTACTCATTGAGATTCCAAGAAGATGGGGATGAAATATGCCACTCTAGAAAAGTAACCAAACTATGAGTGAACTTGCCGCAGTCTCTCCTTTTAGCAAATATTGCTCTATTCAGACCTTATTGTTGTTGTTGTTATTATTATTAGTATTTCTATTATTACTGCTCCTGGCCTTGGGGATTGTTTGGACACTCAAGGAGGGTAAAATGGTGTCTTATAGGATGTTTGGCGAAGTTAGTTAAAACCAATTTTTTAATTCAAAACACTACAGCATACGAAAGCGTTACACTATAGCAATTTTTTTTTACTGTAGCATATAAAAGCTTTACACTATTCCTAACGAAAAAATTAGTTCTAACTAACTTTACCAACACTCTATTACAGCATTAGCACTCCGGGGGCATGCATAGATTTATCCATGATATCAAATTTGAAGGTTAGTCTTATTAGTCCTTCAAAAGTTGTTATAATTTATTAACCAGATGATGTATAGAGAACAAGTAGACAATCTTGAGCGGACTTAGTGGATGAGGACTGTTTTGAATATCAAAGCCTTAAGCAAATATTGCACCGGAGATTATTATAATTTGCATACTTTAGCTCAGGAAGGGATAAAAATTGTCGCTTCGGGTTCTTGAAAAAAATTGTAAGATCTTGATAATTGGAGACAAGAATCTACAGAAGGAAAAGTCATCCTACAAGCTTAGAACTCGCAGTGGGAAGAGTTTAAAATGAGAAAATCTTGTTTTTATTTTTTGTAATTGCTTTTGCTTTAGGTTTTCTTTATGAGGCTTTTATTGTTTTACTTTGTTTGAATCTTTTCTTTTAATGTAGTTTGTATCTTTTTTCCACTGTTTTAATAAAGTTTTCTGGTTATTTTTAAAGACATATATTATTTAGATTTTTTTTTGGAAAAGGCTATAAAAACTCTGCTACAGACCATGCTCTCTTGAAATGAAAAGGCTGGGTGAGATAAAAAAGCCATATTTTACTTGATGTGTCTTTTAAGAGCCCTGGCAATATAAGGAGGATGAAATGAAATAAAGGGTGTGGAGTGGTGGGAACACATCCATCCGTGCATGCATGCATATGCATACATACAGACATATAAAATACATTAGTATTCTAGATCACTATATACATATATGTATTTTATATATAATGCTCATGATTTTAATATTTGATTTTTTACTGCCCCTTGAGTATGGTGGCATACTTAATTAGTTAAGACTGATGATGAAGGGGACAGATTTTCAACGGAGGGGGCTTTGACAGGAAGAGTACCATTGATGCTGTTGGGCTTCCTTATCGCAGTTTTCTTCATCGAATAGGTAACATATATCATCACTAATTAGTCTTCTTTTGGCTTAGTAGGAAAAAGGATATATATATATATATAATTGCCTGTCGTTTAAGAGGCAAAAATGGTCATCATTTCTTATATATTCTTTCCACGTCCTTGACATTAACACATAGTAAAAAGATATATATAGTCCTAGCAAATGTTGAGAAAGTGGAAGTTTTCTTTTACCGCAAATTTGACACTTTAGAATCGCATATAACATGTGGGGAGAGAGACATAAGAGAAGGAAAAGGGAATGATTGAAGAAGACAAATTGCAAGTCGGTGGTGGAAGTGGTCCAGCCAATAGGGAGGCTATTAGAGAGAGAGAGAGAGAGAGAGAGAGAGAGAGAGATAGAGAGTGTAGAGAGAGAGAAGTTGTTCGTCAAGAGAAGGAAGCGAACATGCGCAAAACTGAAGGGTGTACATCGCTGAATTTCTCTCTCTCTCACACACACACACACACATATATATATATATATCTGTGTGACTATATATATATATATATAATTGTATATAGGTCTGAGATATCTGCCCTAGCTAATGGGTCTGACGACTCGTCCTGTTCTTGCGCACAAGTTCTCAGGCCTGCATGTCTTGCCCTTTTCATGATCTACGTAATAAATTGACACTCACACACACACAAACACATGAATCATATACATATAATATACATGTATATATATTTTCTATGTTAACTCATGGCCTTTGACAAGTTGCTGGGGTATATGGTTAATTCCAACAGACTTTCATGATCATGAGCCTTTATTTTGTCTTAAGCCACAGATATTCCCGCTTGTTGATCAAACTAGTTGCGTAGGCCGCCACATCTCTTCATAATAGCCAATGAACAAGTACAATATAAAGGAAATATATTACAACGAAATTTAGAAATAGAATATTACAACGAACATTCAACTTTCAAACTGAAAATCAAATAGAACGAAAAGCGGTAGAAGCACGTAAGGATCACGCTTTCTTTAAAATAGATTCGTCCCTTTCGGTCATGCATAAGGTTTCAACAGATGACTGTCTCCTAAGATACAACGACAATGATGATATACTAAGCGCTATTGAGCACCGTTTCCGACGAACTTGAACCATGTCTTCTTCTATCATCAAAAACTGCAAACCACCTCTGCCTAAGACTTGAAAACTAGGAAGAATACCTGTGTGGTTGTGTGTGTTTTTTTTCATGTTTTTAAAAATGTCAAGAATGGCCTTGTTTATAGGTTGCTAGAATGGAGGTTTCAAAAACGGGATTTATGAGCATTAAGCCACCGGTTGTAATATTCTATTTTCTAATGATAATGGAGAATTAAGCCACCTATTGTAGCCTTCCATGCTCATAATCTCCCATTACTCATGCATTAAAATTGAGAATTTCAATAGCTACCGCCTAAGACTCGAAAACAAGGAAGAATACCTGTGTGGTTGTGTGTGCTTTTTTTCGTGTTTTTAAAAATGTAGAGATTGGCCTTGTTCATAGGCTACTAGAATGGAGGTTTCAAAAACGAGATTTATGAGCATTAAGCCACCAGTTGTAACCTTCTATTTTCTAATGATAATGGAGCATTAAGCCACCTGTTGTAACCTTCCATGCTCATAATCTTCCATTACTCGTGGTTTAAAATTGAGAATTTCAATAGCTATAACTGTTGTTTTTCTTAAATAATTTGGGCGGAGAATGGCCTTGTTTATAGGCTGCAAAAATAGGATATATGAGCATTAAGCTAATGGTAATGGAGCATTGAGCCACCTGTTATAACCTTTCATGCTCATAATCTGTCATTACTCATGTATTAAAACTGAGAATTTCAACAGCTATAATTGTTGATTTTCTTAAATAATTTCAGATTTTGGATTTGTATGTTGGTGTAAATAAAAAAATTTGCAAAACGTAGCCTGTGCCTACGTCATGCATGTACATATTGAGCTCCTAACCCACCGAAGCATCTTAAGTACAACATCTTAACTAATCATAAAAGCGTAACCACTTATAAACCATATCAAGCTTTAATCCCTAACCAATGTAGGACTTCATATTTAGGCTTTTTTTTAGCAAAATCCAAATGTCAATGGACACACGTTGAGCTTCAATTTCTCATTCACGCGACGAAGAATGCAAATTCGCCAAAACCCATCACTTGTACAAAGTAAGTCCGACTTAAATTTATGCTTCAAAATGGCTCCTCAAAATGGTTATCAACCATTTTTTTCAAAAGCAAACTCATATATATATATAATATGTATGTACATATATCTATATATGTATTAATGTTGCCACATTAATGTCTACGGTATTCCGTTTAAGAATAATAAGAACAATGTTTTGAGTACAGTTGTAATTGACGCGAGTGTCAATTTGAAGTTCTTAATTGATATGGTCCTATATACGGACTTCAAATAGTGACACACGTTAATTAGTAGCTTGAATAATAGACACTCATCAATTGCAACTGTCCAATGCATTCTACTTATTGCTCTTTCTAGATTTTAGACTCAAATCTTCTCTTCAATTTTTGGTGTTATAAATAATATTTAACCAATTATATTATAACACATCATTTAATAAAAAACATATAAAAGTCAATTAGTTACGATTTCAAACTTTTCAATAAGGTGTTTGAAACTTAAATTGTAATTGACATTTTAAATTTAAAAATTACAACATGTAAAAGTTTTATACTGTGGTAACTTTTTACTTTTTATTGTAGTTACTGAGAGCTTTACATTATTTATAGTTGTAACTGATGAGTTAGAACTGAAGTTTCAAATATCCTATAAACGATGTATTATAAGAGGATTAGTTAGACACGATTTAAGAGAGCAAAATTGGATAGCAGACACTATTTGAGATACCCTATCAATTATAACTAACGTTTTAAGTTTAAAAATGGTAACACGTGAGAGCTTTACACTGTGGCAACTTTTTATCTTTTACTGTAGCTGTTGAGAAATTTACACTATTTACGGTTGTAATTGATAGGTTAGAACTGAAATTCCAAACATCCTAATTGATATGTCACAAGAGGATTAGTTAGTTACCATCTAGTATATCAAAATTAGACAAAAGATTTAAATCCCTATTTTTAGCTAAGTGTTTAGAGTTTAGACTTGCCGTTGTTTTTTTTTTTTTTTTTCTGTCTCATTGATTGTCTGTCTCTCTAAAACTTATTTTCTTTGTTTTCTAAAATTAGTAACTTCACCATAAGATTAGAAAGTAAATACTAATAATGCTTAAGTACTTCATGAAAGTGTCTCATTGATTGTCTGTCTCTCTAAAACTTATTTTCTTTGTTTTCTAAAATTAGTAACTTCACCATAAGATTAGAAAGTAAATGCTAATAATGCTTAAGTACTTCAATAAAGTGTCAAAAGTTAATAGATGAAAAAAACTTCTGAGCTTTTTATTTTTATTTTTTTTCTAAGAAAGAAGGAAGAGGAGTGTGTATTTATATGTATATATCTATGTATATAAGACTTATTAATGAATTCATCACAACACTCAAAAAGGATAGGGACTACAAATCCTACAGTGACAAACATTTTTATTATTAATCATTAATCATCATGCTTGCCTTTTATTAATGATGTGGACCTAAACAATACTAATCTATGCTTATACTATTATGAAAGTAATTGTACTAGGGAATGAAAAGTTTCAGCACCAATAGGGTGTTGGATTAATACCCTATAAGCATTGATATTGTATATTTTGTTAATATATAAAGTGACATTTATAATTATCTTGGTTGCTTATGTGTATTGTGAATACTTTAATAAGCATCAAGAAAATTTCATGATTATTAATGTAACTATAAATTTAGCATATAAGTGTTATATGCTTAGGGATAAAATTTATAGATAATAATCTAAATAGTCTGAAATAATTAACTAAAGTTTGGGATCATTAATTAAATATTACAAGTGCCGTCCAATCTTGTTGAGAATAAAATAGTCTCATCCAGGCTATTAATGTAGAGACATTAGATTGGATATACTTTATATAATGAATTATATATAGGGCTCTACCAGATAAATTATGAATATCTAATAATCGTCTGTTATAAATAGAGCATTCAAATTTATCACTATGATGATCATATGTATGACAGTCTTGATCCTGAGTATTTATTAGACTCTTATTTATAACATTATATTTTTAACTTGCATGATAAGATATATCTAAAGACAAATCATAACTTTGCATTTAGGAAACATGATGGAATAAATTGCTGAGAATAATATTATACAAATATGAATCCATTCCTTTCATATTGAAGTTAGAAAAATAGTTCTCTTGAGTGATAATTCAAGACTTGAACAGTAGAGTGCTCATTCATAATAAGATTATAAATTAACCACTATAAGAAAAATTACATTTAACGACATGTTGTTTACGACATATAGTTTTTGAATGTCGTTGAAAAGTACATACAACATCTCCAACAAATATGTCGTTAATAACATTTGAAACAATAATTAACGACATTTATATAGATGCCGTATTAAAGGTCTCATTTTAACGACAAAAGTTTAGTGTCGTTAAATTATTCAACGACAAGTAGGAGATGTCGTCAAAGCCTTGGAGATTCCACGACACCCCTTATAGACGACATCTTGACCAATGTCGTCTATAAGGGGTGTCGTAGAATCTCTAAGGCTTTGACGACATCTCCTACTTATCGTTAAATAATTTAACGACACTAAACTATTGTCGTTAAAAGAGATCTTTAATACAACATCTATATAGATGTCGTTAAGTATTGTTTCAAATGTTATTAACAACATGTTTGTTAGAGATGTCGTTGTATGTACTTTTCAACAACATTTAAAAACTATATGTCGTAAACAACATGTCGTTAAATGTAATTTTTCTTGTAGTGAATTGTTCATTAGAGAATTATTAGAACTTAAAAATAAAAGATATAATAAGAGAGTAGAACAAAAAATGAACCTAATTCTTATTATGAACTATTTATAGATGTCTGACTTATATATAATGATCATATTAATGGACTACTACTAATTTTCTTTGAGTAATTATCACCATAATTTTAAGAGTACAGTTTTAGGTTTTTAGTGGAGTAACACTGAAACTAATAAATTTGGCATATTATTAAAGAGTTTAATTAATTATTGAATTTATTGAAACTTGAATTATAGGTCCATAGGTCCCCAATGCCACATTTATAATAATGTATTGGATTTAATACATAGAATGAATTATACATATTTAATTTTTAGAATTATTGATTTTTGAATTAATTATTTCACACTAGAGATATTAATATGACACAAAAAAATATTTTCTGTGATTAACTGAGCAATAGTTTATTAATTGACTATATTTAATTTATAAGATTAATTAAATATGTTTTAAATTAATTAATTAATTGATAATATTTAAATAATAAGATTATTTGAATATATTTTAATTTTTGTACATCACACATGTATGGTGGGACCACACTTTGTCTATTCCAACTTAAACACAAAATTAAATAATTAATTAATTAATTTAAAATTGATTTTTTAAAAAATATGATTTATTTTTAAAGTTAAATATATAAGATTTATTTAAATTAATTAAATATATATAGATTCATGCACTGTATGTGAGATTTAGTTTTGAACTAATGATATATATATATATATATATATATATATATATTATATGCAACATTTACATGTACGTGGAGGTGCTTAAAGCACTTCCTCCACATACCTGTTGTGGGTATGTTTGGTTCACCTACTAAAGAGATTAGTAGGTGGTTTTTAAATTTAAAATTAATCAAATTTATAACTAATTGCTCAATTATAAAAAGAAAAAGATACTAGTTTTTTTACATACGTGATAGTTTTTTGAATCTCGAAAGAGTAAATTGAAAGTTTTTTCTCTGAAAAAAAAAAAGCTATGCTATCTCATGTGTTAAGTGCATAGCAAAACCAAAAAAGTGTAAAGTCATTTATTCTTGCAGTTTGACGCCCACCGATAGTTTCATTGGTGTGGAGGCTTGACTTGAAAGATTATGGTGTCAAAGAAGAAAGTTAGGAAACCTAATAGGTCTTCAAAAGGTTTGAAACAAATTCTTCTATACTTTCAATCTTTAATTAAAATTATATAGCTATTCCCAATAAACAAAGTTTTTTAAAAATTTTTGTTTCTCAATTAATCCTCTTTTTTTTTTGCTGTGTTTTCATATTTAATTCCAACATAAGGAAAGAAAGAAAAAAAATCTAATAATGTTGTTTATAGGCTTATGTTTTTCGTGTTCGAAGAGGAAGGGTTTCAAGTTATATAAATAAGAAAATTGGATTATGCATCACATCAAATACTAAGGTGTTTGAAAAAAGCGTTCCAACTCTATTGTTTAAACTACATGTTGTAGCATGTGAAAGTTTTACAGTATAACATGTATAAAATTTATACTGTTTACGGTTTGAACTCCACGCCTCCAATCTTCCAAACATCCTATATGCAAAGCTTCTATGTGTATAGTATAGCTTTTTCTCCTCACCTATCTTATCTCAGGCAAGATATTAATGCAAACGTAGCATTCTCAAGACGTGACTATCTTTGAATTCGCAACCCAAGGAATTTGAAAAAGCTCAGAAATTATAAGGACAACGTTACAATGAATTTCCAACGCTAGCTAGCTAGCTAACTTTTGCAGTTGTACATTTCATCTTAGTTTTAATGGCAGATGGTCCTGCGGGCCTAGAAGAAAGGTAGAATAACACAATCAGAACAGTTACTAAATAAATTTCTGGACCACGCTGAATAAAGACCAAGTAAATTAATTAATCCCATTCAAAAATTGGATGGTCCAAATTGATTGGCATGTGCAGTACTACCCTTTGTAAGTATACAATATTATTGCGAGGGAAAGCTGAAGCTGGGGTTGTGACATGCAACGTTGGCATGGATTTCACGTGATCTGGACCATTATTTATTATGTTTAAGTCCCAATTCTCAAAGCCAAACTCATGGTGGTTGAGGGTCATGTAACATGTAGCTAGCTAGTTATAGCTAGGCGATCATAAAGGAAATACGATCCCCTTAAGCAAAAACCTTGAAAATCATGTATCTATATAGTACTATACACACACACACACACACACATATATATATATATATATATATAAAAGTTAAAGAGTGCTACTGAATTATAAAAGCTAACTTGTTATATATGATCAGTCAAATAATTTTATGGACATATTTCATATGTACAAGAGAATGTACATAGGCTGAATTATGTCGTTTGGGGTGGGATATGTATATATATAATACTTTTTAACCTAAATATATAGCAACCGTAATACATCTAAAACTTTTACTTACGTAATATATATATATATATATGAGCTTATATATAAAATGACTTATGGATGAAAAAGAAAAGAAAGAAAAACTAAGGAAGCAGTCGGCAAGCCAAAAAGAATTAAGAAGGGGCTTTAAGGATGATATTATGAGATGTGATGGTGCAGGCAATTATTAGTAGGCCAACTTTGCTGGTCCTGATGAAATGGATTTTCGAAGTAGCTAAAGCCCGCAGATGCTGATAGTCTCTCTCTCTCTCTCTCTCTCTCTCTCTCTCTCTCTCTCTCTCTCTCTCTCTCGCTCTCTGTATGAAAATTTTGCCATCTTTTTTTTTTTTTCTTGAAGGCTGATCATGATGATTTGCTTAGAATATGTGTGTGCTTCATCAATACCATCTGGTCGGAATATAACCCACCAACAATAACATATCTATACTTTTTTTTAAAAAAAAAAAATTTAAGCTAACCCGCCTGATCATGATTTGTTGCATCACTATTAATGTTATTCTCCATTTCACTATTACATTTTTCTCTTTAATTATTTTTGCTACATCTCTCTTGCATTATTCAATACGCTTAATCATTTTCATGTATGTGTGTGTGTGTGTGTGTATATATATATATATATATGCTTGCGTGTGTATAAACAAACATATCAATTAATTAAGATTTCTTTTGAAAATTGCTCTTGGGTCCACGATTTTCTTTTCCGCCTTTATATTAATAATCCATATCTTTTGCTTTCTTCTTTAGCTTTCTTTTTATGATTCATGTTATTATCAAAAAATTTGTTTGGTATATTATAATGTTGGCGCGATTGCAACCTTTTAAGTCTTCTTATTTCTGAATCCAAATGTAAGTTTTGGAATTTCAGGAAAGAGTATATTGACATACAAGCATACGCTCCACATTATTATGTAAATGAATAATTGAATTTAAGGAAGAACAGTACTCGTTGCTAATGATTTTAAGGATATTTGGACTCCCGTTTTTCCTTTTATATCTCTTTAATAGTATTATTTTACGTCAACTAATAAAAGGTTATGCTATATTAATTAAAAGGCGATGTCAGTTAAAATATTTTAATCAATGGTGCATGATATATTATAGGAGAATATGAAAGTAAAAGGGGCAGAAAAAAGGCTATGTGAACCAAAATTTGATTTTTATGTTTTTTTTAATTATTAAAACAAAAACTACTGTGATAATATTGTATGCACTAAGAAACATATTTGAACTGTGCTCTCACGTGAGAGAGAGGAAAAAATATATGCTAAGGTTTCATCTTGTTGAGAGTTCGATGCCACCTTCTCCCTCTTGGGCCGGAGTCCAATGCCGCCCTAGGGCTGACTATCGGTGCTTTGGCCCATGTAAAGAGAGCAACGCAAGTGAAGGAGTCAGGGCGGGAGAACACTACAGGTAAAATGTGAGAGGTTTGTTGCTTGGGTTGATGGTAATAGGTGGAGTTCAACATCGCAGGATGGGTAGTATGGTTGAAAACCGGGGGTTCTAGGTCAGCGGGTTTTGGGTGTGATTAGTAGTTGAACATGAATATGGGAGATCCATGGGGTATGAGGGGATGGGGAGGCCGGAGATGCTCTTCACCAACATATGGGCCTTGGATCCAGTTGAGATGAGTGGTAGTGGGGCGGTTTTATAGCTGATGAGGTCGGCCAGAATGTTGAAAGGTAGGTGGTTGCAGATCCAGTGAAAGAGGTCTGCAACATGATGAAAACGCTACTAGAGAAGGACGACCTTGAAGGAGTGGACCTGCAATTGTAGATGGCCAAATCTAGAAGAGGAGGTTGGCCTATTCAAAGGTGTAGTCATGGAGTTGTTCGTGGGGAGGATGCTGGACGGTGGCAGCAATAGGTTTCCTTTTACTATGATGTTATCTACCTTTCTTTGTTTGGTTTAATTTAGTTTATGTTCTCAAAGAATAAATGTGTTTCATCACTTCGGTATTATGCAATGGTTGTACGTATCAGCGTTGTTGGTGTCATGATGAAAATGGTCTCTCTACCTTTAGTTTTAGTCTTGATGTCATACCCACTAGACAAGCATGTTGGTTTTGTTTGGTAACATCGTCCCAAATATATAGTTTCAATAGCTACAGTGTAAAGCTCTTGCTATAGTGTAAAGTAAAAGTAAGCTATAGTATAAAGCTCTCACATGCTATAGTAAATTCGTTTTAACTTTTCATTCTAACTGCTTTGTCAAATACACTCATTACTTTTTGACTAGATTTGATTCTATATCGAGTCATTTGTTCCTTCAATTTGGAGGGCTTCATCTCAATTGATTGATTTTGTTCATGAACTATAGTGGTCCCATTTAACGAGCCGTGGTCAAGTTCTAATTAATGCGTTGAGCGAACTTTTCCCCTTTAGATCTTGTCTCTTAAAATTCATCCTTATACTTTATTCGTTTTTATGGGTAGATTTAGTCAATAGTTGAGATCAAAGTCTTCTATAATGGGTGGCAATATCCGATACTATGTATACTTTATTAGGACCATTGAAATTTCCCGATTATTCAAAAAAAAAAAAACTTATTTGAACCTAACCAAAAAAAAAAAGGAACTTATTTGAACTTTTCCATTGATTTATCTCCTATATTATCAACGATCTCAGTCTTGAATATGACTTTATACTTCACCCATAAAATTGTCATAAATGTTTTAGACCCTATTCAAGGATTGACAAGGATCATCAAGATGTGGTGTAGATTCTATGGAGTAGTCCCAAGGAAATAATGGTGGTCCGGGGCTTGTACTAGACGAGGATAGAAAAGGGCTGAGTGATAAAGTCATTGAGCGGATAACAAATAATGCAAAAATTCATCATATATTTTTCAAAGTAATCTATTTAAAATGTAATCTGCTGGAAGATATAGAAAAGAAACCTGATGAGGGCCACTTTCATGTTCATGGGACCTTTATGTGGCGTAAAGGATTTTTCTTTTCCTCTTCTTTTCTTTCTTTTTAACTTTCTATTTTCCTCTTAAAAATATATAAGACGCCAAATATGGTCCCTGTCAAATTTAATTTGTTGATCAACTGAATGTTCTAACTGAATGTTCTAAGGACATATATTACCTCCTATATATTCAAAAATTGACAATTCATTTGTGGCACCCCGATTACATGTTAAATGATTACTTGGGCACTCTAGCTACTCTAATTATTACATAACACAAAACGGACTTTTCAGTCTATTTCAAGCTTCACAAACTTGTGGACAGCACAACAAAATCAATGCAAGTCAAATTGAAGAAAAGAAACAATCATTTTTCTCTACATACGACGATCTCAAATACAAACAATATGTATGTAGTTTACATTAATAGTACTCCACCAACACCACCTTCCAATATTACATATTAGGTACAGGAAAAAGCTAAATACAATCTAAGAAAAAAGAAACCCAAATCACTAACCCTCTCCTAGAATTTTCTAGATATAGAAATACAACAATGCATGTACATAATATATAACTTGATAGAAAAAGCTTCTGATCACTAACTAAAAAACTAACCTAACCCACTTTCCCATACAATCACTTCTTTGATAGACAGTTAGTAAGCCAAAAACCATTTTTGCCCCCACTAAATTGAATCTCATTATCCTACACTCTTTTTTCCTTTTTTTTTTTTCCTTAATTTTTTCAATATACAGACAGCCCGTTTCTTACTTTTTGCTATAGCGTTTTCCCTCATACAAAATTTAAATCTGTTCAGGCATTTGAACGAAACAGGCCATTGGTAAATTCATTCTAATGTTTGTGTCAGTGATCGAGTGGTAGTAGTAGTAGCGGTGGTGGTGGTGGTGGCAGTGTGAAAGGGAACGTTGATGAAATGCGTTGTTGGGTCAGCTTTCCAGATGTGCTGAATGTCTTGTGCGATCCTCTTTGCATCAACAGACGCGCCAAGAAGGCCACGCTGAGTAAAGCCCACGGCATACAATCCGCATTCTCCTTTCCACCCGTTTGGGAATGGTTTTCGAGGCAATCCGTTTTTGTCAGAGAACATTTTCGTCTCCTGCACACCAACACCAACAACAAAAGCATGCACTCATGAGTCATGAGTATTAGCTTGCTAGCTAGACCCCAGTTGACATAAATTATCTAGATATATACATACACACATGTGTATATATATGTGTATATATATAGTTATATATACACACTGCCATTACGTACGTTGTGAATGCCAAAAAGCTTATTACACACAATATTGACAATCAACTTATAATTTAATCAGCTTAAAAGATTAAAATTATGACTGCATAGGACGTACTTGAGATAATGGAGTGTGTTTGGTAATGTCAATTTGAATCAAAAAGTTTTAGTTTAAACCAGTTTTGCTACAACATTTCCTCTCACATAATCTAAATTTTTATGTAGTGTTTTTAGCTTATATTTTTATTTTGAATCATGTTTACAAACACTCTTTGTGTTTTTTTTTTCCCCTCTTTTTAAAAGGCTTATGTTACAGCATATGCCATTGTATAAATAAGAAATAAAAATTACGAGTAAGACGGAACCTACATAACCTCCCATTTAAATGCCCTCTTCAAACCCCTTTCTCATCATATGTATTTATATCAAAGGATCTTAGTCAGGAAAACTCAGTAATTAAAAGCAGATGATATGTCCTTGAAGAATTTTGAGCCTCTATATATTTGCATCATAACAAGTGACATTATTAGAGCTCAGACAAATAAAAAAAAATACGAATTCACTATGAAATTCAAGAGATATATATACCTTTAACCAAGTCATAACGTTACTTTTGTAGCCAGTTGCTAGAATGATAGCATCGAAATTCTCTACTTTCCCATCGATAAACTCCACAGCATGCTGCGTTAGTCGCTTTATGGCCTTGCAGACCTGCATATTATTATATTCAACACATGTGTCACTCATGTCTGTATTATAAAATCGTATATATTTATATTTGTTGCATAGTTATATATATATATATATATAAGAATTAGATTAGTTATAAAGTTGACCTTGATATCCCCAGTTTTGATCTTGGCAAGTGTTCCAACGTCCAAGACAGGAGTTTTGCCGGACATGGACTTGAGCTGGAGAGGACCAAGCTCTGGTCGAGTGAGTCCAAACTGAGAAATGTCACCAAGCATTAAACGTGACATGAGGAGCAAAAATCGATCCACAAGGCACACGGGAAACCATTTTAGTAACGACATCGACAGTCCAAAAGTTGACCTTCCAAGCATCTCTTGTGGCAAAACGTGCACCTGCACCCACCATATAATAATATATATAGTTATTCACCAAAAGGGTATCTATTTATTTTTTAATACAAACGTTTTCTTTTTTTATTATTTTATAATTTTTTATTCTGGAAAAAAATTAAAGCTATGATCAAGTGATCTGATGATTTACCCGCGCTTGTTTTTCTTTTTTTTTTTTTGTGTGGTTGAGTAATTTGGTTAACGTGTGTGTATATATATATATATATCTATATATATTGACGCGTTTCTGTTATGATCTATAGATTTGTTAGAATCTGTAACACTGACGGAATATGACTCTTTACAGGGAAAATTAATTGTATGCAGAGAAAAAGCATAGGTCAGTACTGTATGGCATAAGATTTTGGGCTGTTGACCAATGTTGCGCATGCAAACGAATTCCAATAAAGCACAAAGATCACAAGAATGAACACTATTATATATATATTTTAATTTTTCTTGTATAGAGGGTACTAGTTTCGATTCTAGCAACAGTGAATATATATAATTTAGCCAGCTCTATAGCTAGTGGGCCTTGGCCCTATACTTTGGCTTATACATTACGCCCACAAAAAATATGCACCAAGCCTAGCTAGCTATATATCTATCTTAGGCACGTTACAAAAATTATATGGTTGAGCTAACTTTTGAGCACCTACATATGAGTACAAATCCTATATGAAAAAAATTTACCTTCTCTAAAGAAAAAAGGGTTCTTGCTATCTTTCTTCTCATGAAAAGAAATACTTTAAAAAAAAAGAAAGAAAGAAAGAAGAAGCGAAAAGATTAAATGTGCGCAAGTTTGAAAATTCAAACTCTTTTTCAATGAAGTGGTTGTGATGGAAGATATACTTTCACTTGTTAGAAGATCAAAATACTTGTAAACAGGATGGTTTTGCGTACTATTAGGTTTTCTTGTAGTGATCGTGTAACATAAGACTCAAATGCTTTTCTTTTTTTTTTAATTTTCCAATTCAAGAGCTTGTTATAAAAGCTACATGATTACAGTAGGATATTAGAGTTTTGAGCTCATAATAAACTCACTGAGTCTCTGACTACGAGCGATGGACGAGCTCCATGATTGCAAAGATCCAAACAAACCTCCATACCCGAATTCCCGCATCCAACAACCAAAACTGTCTTCCCGCGAAACAACTCGCCACTTTTATACGAACTCGTATGGACAACTTGGCCACAAAAGTCGTTCAATCCTTCAATGTCAGGCCAAACTTCCTCAGCATTCTCTCCCGTGGCCACAACCAACCATTGGCTCACATACTCAATCTCGCCGCCCTCCTCCTTCAACATTCCAACCGTCTCCACACTCCAAAGCCTGCTTCGGTGGTCGAACCGGGCGCTCTTGACCGACCGGTTGAACACCGGTTTCAGATCGAAACGCTGCGTGTAGTCCTTGAGATAGGTGACAAACTGTTGTTTTGTAGGGTAAGTGGGGAAATCCGAAGGGAATGGCATCAAAGGAAGCTCGCAGAATTGCTTTGGGAGGTGGAGCCGGAGGCGGTCGTAGGTCTTGAGCTGCCACAATGAGGCTATGCAATTAGCCCTTTCTATGATCAAGCTCGGAACCCCTTTCTCCTTGAGGCAGGCGGCCACGCCTAGGCCCGATGGACCCGCCCCGACTATGATTGGCCAGGGAACCCATATTCTGCGCCGTGTCGGCGCCGCGGACATCTTGGAAGCTAATTCGCTGTCGTGGACTTGTTTGCCCTCGATTTCTTTTAGGTAGTCCATAACAATTGGGTTAAGGTATGAGACGACAAATAAAGGGTTTTATATAGGGAAGCAGTTATTTGGAAATGGGATTTTTGCTAAATATTTAGTAAGCAAAAGGAAAAAATTAAAAAAACTTAGGACGACACAAAATGAAAGACAGTACTCATGATCATCGGTACTATATTTCCTTGTTATAGAAAGGCTAAGAATTTTTTTTTTAATTGAGATTTATGTAGTACTATAGTAGTACTACTCCAGAGAGTTTCAATCTTACCCGAAAAGAGAATTTGGATCAGGTGCTATTGGGATTCTAAATTCCTAGGTTTTGTGGGGAATTTGAGGTTAGAGAGAGAGGGGTATTCTTCTTTCTTTTGTGCAAGGAGGTTGTGGCTGATAGTGCCGTTTGAACAATGAATAAAGAGAGAGCGAAGTTAGAGAGCTAAGATTTTAAAGACTGAGGGAAATAGAGAAGTACTTATATGTCTATGCATATACATATACATATACACATACATATACATATATATATGATCATCACAACGGAACTGAAGTGGGATTCAAATCAATATATATGGGGGATGGAAAACTCTGAGCGGTAAAGGTTGTAAATTAAGTGGGCCGTTATCTCTATAGCAATAACTGCCGTTAACAAACATCTCTCTCTTTCTCTCTCCTCTTTTGTTTTTTTTAGTTCACCCACCAGAACAAGAGAGAGAAAGAGAACAAACATTCTATTCCATAAAGGACAATAGCTATATAATATACTTTCTTTATATAAACATCAATATTATTCTATCTCTAGAATCATATATAAATATATATAATATTTATATAACAATAAATGGAAGCTTACAACTTGGTGAAACAAAGCTAAAATTGGCGGTGTCGTATTTTCTTAGAAAGGATATTTTGGAGTAGTGGTAGAAGTACTACTACACATTTGCTTTCTACTGTGGTTTTCCGGGCCGACAGTGTTTTTATTGTTGATTGAAGAATCTCTTTTTAGGAATGATGCCCTAGCATTCTTCCTTGGCAGTTCCTAGTCGTCCGATAAATTTCAAGGTTCTCTCATATATATTATCATAATCAAACATTATATACTGTATAGTAGTTATGGTTCGCTTTTTGACCATCCTGCTATTAAAAAGAAAAAGAAAAATTAAGTTGAGTGGTATTTTTATAGTCTTTTTAAAATAAACTATTATAACTTTTTAAAATAGGTAAATAGATGTTTATCAGTAATAAAGTAAGTTTAACTGATAAACTTTATCAGTGTTAAACTTAATAATTTTAATTTATCAGTGTCAAACTCAATAAATTCAAGTTTATCATCGATAAATAGCTATTTGTCTAATTTTAAAAAAATTATGATCATTTATTTTAAAATTACTTTTAAAAATCTTAGTTACCACTATATCCAACAAAAAAAAATAGAGAATCAACTTGCATGGCTGGTATTAAAGATGCATCCTCATTGGCACATGTTACGGAATGAGAAGAAAGTAAATTAGAAGAAAAAAAAAAGAAGTGTGATCTTTTCTCACCTATTCATAGGTTCGTTTTACCTACAGAATTAATAATGAAGGAATGTCAATCTTTAACTCTCTTTGATATTGATTCTTAATTAATTGGAATAAACGAAAAATTTCAATTATTGGGATTGAAATGTACACTTTTAAACGTAATCAAGACATATATACATATATATTAAAAAAGTATGAAATTTAGTAAGGAAACAAATTATTTGAACTATAATATACAGTTCAAAAGGTACTTTTTTTTTTTAATTTTGTAAAAGAAAGCATTGTATCAAACTGTGTGTGAACTACAAACCACAACTATCAAATGACCTGTGAAAGATACTCATATTAACAGTCCGCCAACCATTTGTTTGTTCGAGTATATGAAATGACACTATAAAAAACTAGAATTTTAGTTACAACACTTTTTAACAAAACTTTTATTTCATGACTAAATACCTTGTGTCTAAAAATTTTAATCATTATAAAATTTAATTAAAAGTTATGATTAAAAACATATTAGTCATAATAAAAAAAAATTAAAAAATATATTATGATTAAAAGTCTAGTTCTTTTTAGTGTGAAAATAGATATGCGGAGGGATTAAGACAAGGAAGCAGTTTGAGAATGCTAGGCGGTTTTTCATCCAATCCAAAAATGCCACTGCAAACTAGAGTAATTTCTCATAACCTATTTGTTTAAGTTACGGGGTTGAATTCTCTTGTAAAAAATTGTATACATATCCATCCAAAGACTGTACAAACTTTGCTTGATTTTTTCCTTTTTCCATTCCTTCCTCTATTTTTCATCCATTATTTCATGAACCACACAATTGCCAGGAGAAGTAATTTCATCCTATGTTTTAGAAATGTCGGTAAAGAGTTTTTTTCCTGAAAGGAAATCGTAATTGCATTAATATTTGAAAGATAAACATACTAATTTAGATGTGAAAAACTACAATGCATAAAGTGACTTAACCCCAACCGTAATTTGGAACTACTAATAGATTCAAATGAAAGCGCTCAAGGGTGTTAAATGTACCCAGTTTTAAAATAAGTAAACCGAATAGCATATAATTAATCAAGCATAACCATGACTCTTTAAAATATACCACTATAAAAGGTGAAAAACTTTGATTGAATAAGATCGAGAGGCTAATAGCACCGAGACTTATCACAACACCACCAAGGACTACTCACAGAATAACCACAAGGACTACTACAAAAGGTGGGAAAAGCTTCTCTGTTATCACAACAATAAACAACCAAAATACAAGAAACAAAATACTCCTAAATGGCGAAAACATCACCATTTTTATTTGACTGATACAAAACAGAAAACACAAAGGTAGAACCCAATACACTACTATAAGGAATCTAGTAATGAATCAGCCACCATCGTGCGAGACCGAGGACTCCGTGAATACGCCGGAAGTTTGAAGGAGAGCTTGAAAGGATTTTCACCACTGTCTCCTTTCACCATACAAGAGAAAGCGTCACCATCGTGGTACCCACTCCCCGCCGAGGCAGCAAAAAAGGGACCAAAGCCTCCATCCCACGAACTAATGAATACCTTCATTGGATATAAGAGTTTGTAGGCAAAATTGTGCCATGTACACTTTCATGTTTTTAGAATTTTCCAATCATTTCGAATTCTTCCGAATTTCGGTTGGTGCATTAAGTGGGATCATAAAAGAGAATCAGAATATACTATTTCAAACTAACCTCTCTTTCTCTCTCTCTCTCTATATATATATATATGTATATATGAGTGTGTAATTTCAAGTGATTTGAAGACTACGGTGCATTGTCACACTGCCCACTTGCTCTAGGGCAGAAAGTCCTAGCCCAAGTAGCCCCAGAGTGCCCCATGATTTTGGGAAATAATTTCCCACGCCTCTTTGTTGGATTTTCCATTTGATACATACGAAAAAAGCGTATCACGAATAGTATCTTTGTTTTCCAAAGAATCTTTCCTTCAATATTTTCCCTTCTGACGCGTGCAAGATAAGAGTATTTACGATTTCCACTCTTACCTTATGCTAAATATGCTAATGTCATCTAGGCGTTTTCATGACACACGAGAAAACTACACACCAGAAAACTAAATGGCTTTTGGCAACCCATATATACATACACGTTGGTAAAGAAATATTACGAAGATTCGCCAAGCTTTGTAAGGTGTTTAGCAAATTCAGTTTCAACTTAAGCAATATAAAGCTTTTACTTGCTACAGTGTAAAGTAAAAATATGTTACATTATACGTACTACAATTTTGGATCACAAATTGCTGCTTTCTAGAAAGAAAGTTGGCCATTCTAGGATTATTGTCCCAGAGTAATAATAAAAACCCAAACCACGGTAAGATTTGGTGACGTTGAAAATTATTTGATCACTCATTTAAAGGAAAATGAATTAGGCAATGTTTAACTAATTTAGTAAATGAGAACTGTTTTGAAGATCGAAGCTTTGAAGTGGATAATGTACTTGTTCAAAAAGAGACAAAAATTGTTGCTTCGAGTTCTTAGTAATTATTAGCAAATCTTGGTATTAAAAAAAAGAAAAAAAAAGTTATCCTACAAGCTTAGAGCTGGTATCGAAAATTGAGGTCTTGAAAATATTACTGTTTTTTCTTGTATTATTTTGGATGTGCATTAATGAGTTGGGGGTTTGTTTTCTTGGTTCACATGTAGGATTAAGTTCAAACTGTAGGGATTTCTTTATTGGTGAAAATTAAACCCTAATTTTGTATAAATCAAGACTTAAAACAACATGATTTTCATAGTTTTATAATTGAGAGATATCTTAATCATTGAGAAAACTTGAAGAGCATATTGCAGAGACACTCACTTTATCATTAGGTTTTTATGTATAATTAATGAAATAAAAGGGTTAATTTATAGGGCGAAAAGATGGTCGTTTTCTTTGGAAGATATTAATTACACTTTTCATCAGTGTCATTCATTTCATGAAACTTATCTTTTTCAAAACTATCCATTAGAAAATTAACTTTTTTTAATTTATTGATAGCCATCATCTTTAATTTAAAATTTAAATAAATATCACATAATAAAATACACGTGACCCACATAAAATTCCAACACCAACTTCAAATTCCATCAAGTGGTATAATGAATCCATACATCAAAAAGTCCCATGGGGTCTACTAATATTTGGACCCGAACCTTGCTCATTATTTATTGAGCCTTTTTTTTTTTCTCCTCTTTTTCGGTACTTCTCTAGCAGATGTATTTTGTTTGTTTTTTTTATTTATTTTTTTCTTTTTTTCCTGTTTCGCATATATTTGTATTTTGTTCGAAAAGAAAGCATGATCTGAAGTACAACATTGAACTGTAGCAATTCTGATATCTTGAAAAACGGGGGTGGGGAAGAGTTAACACTGCATGTAGCTCGCTAAAATTGACAATAAATTTTAAAAATTTATGGTTGGTAGTTATGGGTTCATTGCATATAATGCAAAATTTTTACAAAAGCCCTTATAAAAGGTGCAAAAGATATTAATTTTTGGCTTTTCAAGGACTTGAACAAAATATTTGCACCTTAACTAGTAATTGTTTCTGAAAAAAGTCCAGTACCCATTGCTTGATTACAAATTTCTATCAAAAACTGACTAGTGAGAAAAAAAATTAAATTAAAAACAAAATTGTCACAATACTAGATAGTTCGAAATACTAACAAATTAACACTAAATACTAAAGATCCTTGAAAGTAATTATGAACACTACTATAAAGAAACATTCGGTGAAAATTCTCCAAATTAAATGAAAACTATCTTCTGTCACAAATTGGCCCTATCTATGGACATGTACATTTGATTGGATGTGATCTCTCAAAGGGAATATTGTTATGCAGTCAACTTTAATGACAATGAACAGCAATATGTGTCGTACATAGTTAACCACCACTCATATGCAACATGTTACATTGAAAGATTTCAACCATTGTTTGTGGCCAATGCCATAATTAAATTTGACAGATAAAAAGCAGGCCAGTAGTCATGGGGTTGTTTAAACCGCTAGCCAGCTCCATGTCTAGCTAACCCAAGACAAATCAATTATATCCAAAAACCCAAATCGTGAGCTTAACAAAAAAGAAGAAAAAAAATGATATCAAAGGGAAGTGTTTCTTTTTTGGGGTTTAAATTCAAAAGAAAAATATCTCTGATTATGTCAATGTGCATTCTAACTCATATAGCACTACAAGAAAAACTATATTTAATGACATATTATTTACGACATGTAGTTTTTAAATATCGTTGAAAAGTACATACAAAGACATCTTCAACAACGATGTCATTAACGACATTTGAAATAATAATTAACGACATCTATATAGATGTCGTATTAAAGGTCTCATTTTAACGACAATAGTTTAGTGTCGTTAAATTATTTAACGACAAGTAGGAGATATCGTCAAAGCCTTGAAGATTCTACGACACCCCTTATAGACGACATTGGTCAAGATGTCGTCTATAAGGGGTGTCGTGGAATCTCCAAGGCTTTAACGACATCTACTACTTGTCGTTAAATAATTTAACGACACTAAACTATTGTTGTTAAAAGGAGACCTTTAATACAACATCTATATAGATGTCGTTAATTATTGTTTCAAATGTCGTTAATGACATCGTTGTTGAAGATGTCTTTGTATGTACTTTTCAACGATATTTAAAAACTACATGTCGTAAATAATATGTCATTAAATGTAGTTTTTCTTGTAATGTAGGTACAAGTATGCAAGCACTATATACAACTATATATGCTCTTCCGTACGATTTCTTTCTCCTTTTTACTTTCCTAGGTGGAATTTGCTCTATATATATATATATATTCATCGTACCTCTAAAAACACCTATCACTTAGCCCTCTAAGACACTTGTCAATGAAATTCCCTTACGGTAGATTATTGTGCATACAATAACTTCTCCACTTCTCTACGACGAACATGCATTAGAGATGTGTGAACAAAGTCCCATATTAACTAGTCACGTTGCCAATAAATTTTAAAAAAAATTGAGCTACTTCTCATAATAAGATAAACTTTTACAATAGAATTTTAAGGACCTAATAAAAAGGTCTTTGTTAGGTGTTTTTGTTATTCTTTTGAAGGGGTTTAGGTTGTAACATTTAGCGTTTTGAGTTTTTAGTATATTTGATCCCTAAATTTTTTGGTTTTTTATAATTTGATACTTGTTTTTTTGCAGCAATTAATTCCTTAAAATTAACAAAGTATAATAATTAAGTTCTAATCATAAACCCCTGTCAAAATTGATACGAAAAACAATCACACAACCCATTTAGAAAACTTATGCATTTCATTTATTTCTAACAAGAGTCAAATTATTTAAATTTATATCCCAAAAAAAAGAAAGAGAAATTATACTATTAATGATTTTTTAGCCATTTTTTTACTTATTTATATATATATATATATATATATATATATTAAGCATTGATGGACTCGAAACTCCACCCCTTCCTACTAAATGAATCATGTTCATCTCATATGATCATTATTTTTAGTCTCAATTTGGATGAATGTTCGTGATTAGAGATTTAATTGCTATATCTAGTTAAGTTTAGAGACCTAATTGCCACAAAAAAGGGTCAAAGACCACATTCCCAAAAAAAAGGGTTAACAAGTTAATGCACCAAAAACCCTTATTTTTTAAATTTCTTATCTCCAAAGAGATAAAAAAAATCATATTTATTAAAAAAATCATATTTATTGCATAAATTAACTCCTTAAAAGTTCAAACAGTTTATAAACACTAAAATTTAAATGGGCCATAGTTTTTGCTTAGCCCTCTTCGCCTCAAATTTATTCATAGTTTATATTAATAGATTTTCCTATAGGTATTGAAAAAGTGATTTACTAGTAGGTATTTGTTTAATAGTGGTTATAAAAAAGATAATTTTGACTATATTTTTAATGATTTGAAAATGTACATTACCGGTAGAAATACTTACGGTAGAAGGACCATTCATCTAATTGCTCTAATTACAATTAGTTTTAGCAATTGTTACTTATGGAAATAAGCACCTAAGGTGTCTACTTGTCAATGCAATGGTTATAAGATAACAACATTATAATGTTGGTGGAATCAACATAATTTTATGACTCAAAGAAACCTTCTTAAGAATATATGGATTCCCATTGAAGTTTCTGGAGTAAGATTTATTAGTAGGCCTAAAACAAAGGGCCAATTACGTAGCTAGGTGCGATGCATTTTCTCTTGGTCAACTTTGAAGCTTCATTATAGCTTCAAATGAAAGCTCGCCCTACTATTGATATAAATAATCAAATATGACCATAAAACCATTGGGTTTTGCAAGAATCATCTTTCTTTCTTTTATTCCCATTAAGATTGTGTTTGTGTGTATCGATTAATTCAACCCCACTTCCTAAGCTTTGCTTTTTGTATATTTGCAATATTATAATACTACCCAGTTAAAGGGCTAGACCACTTATACTTGGTGATCTTGAATGGTCCAAACTTGCAACAATTTTTTTATCCTATGTGAAAAATATAATAGAGTAAATTTACCCTTTTATATATATAGAAAAGTTTGCACTTTTAGGATACCCTTTCCCTCCTTTAGTAAGCAAACATTCTTATTTTAATTAGCTCAGACATTGCTCAGTCTATACCCACAATAAAAGAATGTTATTTTGTTGCCCCCAAGTGCACACTAGAATTAGTTCTTAATTAGTCTCCTATATGTATATCGTATTATATATTTAGTATCTCTATAGCCTTTACGAGTTATTTACACCCCCACATAGCTAGATCACTTTTCAATCATATTATTAATGTATATGTACTTATTTCTTGTATAGTCAGATTATCATTGGAATTGGAGCTCCGAACATTTGTTTAGATCTTCAAAGGTCGATCGGCTTCTTTAAAAGTCTCATTAAAGCCGGAACCTAGTATGTTTTTTTTCCCCAACATAAAAAGTACCGCATTTTTACTCCCAAGTGCGTGTTTGGCCCCAAAATATAATTAGCGATATTTTTTATGATAATAAACAATTTGTTGTGACGGTAGTAATAATTAAATTTGAGAATTGTTTGAGAAAATATTGAAGAGTTTGAAGATTGGAACTGGCCCTTGGAAGTTAAGCTTGAAGGGATAAGCACGCTTAAAAACAACATCGCATGATTATTCATACAGGGTAAATCCTATACTTAGTCTTGTATTTCATGTGTGAGCATTTCATTTAATTTTCTTTTCAAATATAATACATACAAAGTTGATTGATGTTTTAAGTGCCAAAATTAGAGATTGTGCTAACATCATCTGGTAAACCGCGGTCAAATACTTTAGTCAACAGGTGGGCTATTGAACAATGTACTTACCATTGCTCTCGACCTTCCGATTGGTCGAGGGGTGACATCCTGTTGACTCACACTATTTTAAACGGTCATAAAGTTGATGAAGCTTGTTGAGAGTATGAATGATATGAAGAGCTCAAATAGCGGTTTGCTTGACAGCAATAGACGTGGATATAATATTACTGAACCATTATAAAGTAGACATTTGCATTATATTAATACTAAACCATTATAAAATTGTGTTTGTATATTGTTTGATGGATTGGAATTTCTTTGAGTGAAAATTTGATAGAGCTTGCATATTAGGCATATTGTGATCTAGTGATTTGTTGATATATTCCTATTTGGTACTTTGAGCACTTGAGATAAATTAAGCATCTATGTAATTTTTTTATATATTTGTGTTAATTAGGCAACCATTGTGCTCTTTTCCCTAATCGTAGTAAGTTTTAAAAATCCAATTTACTTTCTCCAATTTGCCGCCCACTTGGATATATAGCCATTCTCAACTAGCAATGAGTGGTAATGATAATAATGGCCATGTTATTGTTTCTCCTTGTATTAATTTGCATTTCAAAAAAAAAAATGAAAATGCATATTGCACTCTAGCCATATTATATTTCAGTGTCACACCCAGAGTTGTTGTTTAATATATAGTATCATCTTCAAAGTACTCCATACCCTTCTTGTCAACTTTGATATAAACTCGCTAGTGATCATCGTTTAAATAATTCAATTAATTAAGATGCCAAAACACAGAAATTGGGCTTGCCATAACTTGGAGAAAGGCTGTTAAAATAATTACAAATTCGTCATCATCTTATCTCTTTTAATTACACTTATATTCTTCATTTGTATACATATATATATATATATATATAGCTTGATCATTGGAGGATCCATGAGTTCCATTAATTAAGCATGCATGTGGTGGCGCCACAAGGTGAAGTCGCTGAAAGGACATCTTGGACCCTTCAAGTGTGTTTTAGACCATTTAAATAATAATATAGTAATTCGATATCCTCACCAAGCTTCAACCAGCAGCCATTTGCTGAATCATGTCACACATATGTATATACATAATTACTTTTATTTCAGTTAAGCCCATTTTAGCCAAGTGCAATCTTCTTCACGTGATAGAGAGTTCATTGTCATCTTCATTTTGTAAAAGGTCCTTATATTTTTTTTTTTTTGCATACAAGATATGACATACATATAGCATTTTTTTTTAGGGCATACAAATAGCTTAGTTAGCCATTACTTTTCTTCCTCTATAAATTAAACCACCTAAACAACAATAATAAAAATATTCTTGGAACCTTTTATGCACTTTCATAAATGATCTAAAAGATATCCAATTAGACTAAACCTTTTTAACTTAGGTGCGTCCTTTATAAGTATGAATTTCTTTCCGATGATCTCCAAGTGTCCTAGTAAATTTGTCAATGCCTGAGATAGTGACATTTTTCAAGACAAAAATGATTGGTTAATCATGATCAGTTTCCAACATAAATTACTTTATTAATTACACTTTGGTAAGTATCTACGACAAATTTGGCACTATATAGCACTAATCAAAAACTTTAAAGTTTATTGGACAAACTCACGTGGAGGGCAAACCTCTTTTGCTAATTCTATAGCCCAAAGGTAACAAAATTTAGCTCTCTTTCTTTTCAGTGTTTATCTGTTGAGCAAGTAGCTATACCCAAAAACCAAAAAAAAAAAAATGGAGCTCAATCAAGAAACTGTTCCACCGTTTTTTAATTGATAATTTTTCAATGCGGGGACATTCGCTGAGTTACCTCTTTTTATCAAGAAAAAACTAGAGCCAATTTTGTATGTACAGGTGTCTATATGTATACATACATGCATACATGCATATATATATATATATATATATATATATATATATATATACACTTACACATATTCTCTATAAATGCTATACGAATAGAAATAACAATATTTAACAGAAACAAGAATATTAATTTACGTACAAGAATTATTCTGATCCGATATATTTCTTTTGTTTTTTTTTTCCTCTTGGTTATTTGAAGTATGAAGTGCAAGATACTTGCCGCACGAGGCCTAGGGTAATTATTTGTGAGTTAGTGTGTAATAGGATGCATATATATATATATATATATATATACACGCAAAAATATTTCATTAAAAAATATGTACGCATAAATATTTTACATATACACATGCATGAAATTTAGACAAAAAAACATAATATTCGTATGGCGAAATTATATATATATATATATATATATATATAAACAGAACTTATACAAATTAAAATTAACTAAATAAATACACGAGGGAAAAAAATCTCTGTGGGCACCAAGTCTTCCACTCATATTCGGTACTATTTATAAACAAAATTATTTATCCTTAATCGCCAGCTAAATCATTCCCTGATTAGACAGATGTGGAATGATTAGACAGATGTGGAATATTATAACTTTTATTTCAGTGATGTCTAAAGTGTTGTTGTCGAAGATATATATAATTAACTTGTATTAATGGAGTTTTAAAATTCTTTTAATCCCCACTGACATAATGATCATATATGTGTGTGGTTGTTTATGGAATTTCATATTCCCAATGCCAAATTGTGATATATTAGGTCAGTCCAGACCACGATTTGGACTACTTTCTCAGTTATAAATGGTGTAAAATTCTCACATGCTACAGTAACAATAAAAATTAAAATTAAAATTAAAATTAAAAAATCACTATAATGTAAAGCTCTCACATACTACAGTAAAAATAATTCTAGCAAACAGTTCTAACTACCATGCCAAATACCCTAATAGATAATATCCTAGGTAACTTATTGGGTGACATGCTACAAAAAAAAATCAAATGAAAAACTTAATTTCATCTCTACCTAACTAAGAAATTTAATAATTAGAATGTATGTACCATGGTTGTTTTATATATGGTACATACATACTAAAACTTAATTTCACCATATGTATATATGGTACATTTACTAAAACGTGGGGAAAAATTAGGTACATTTAACGAAAAAGAAGCAGAGCTGCCGAGTGAGAAGTTATTAATCACTCATACTGAAAATTAATAAAAACGAAAACAATATTTGGTGGGATATGGTACACACAAATAAAGATAGGAATTAAAAAGATTAGAGGGGCCTAATAAAGGGTTTAAAAAAGATGCACTATTGTGCTTTCTTTTTCTTTTTTGGAAAAAATTAAAGTGAGGTATTTTAAGAAACTTAAGGACATGGATTTTATAAAGAAGAATGTTATTGGGGATCCTCACGAAGTGCTAAAATTGAAGTGGTCTCAAAACCCAACAAGAAAAAGAAAGGGATTTTAGAATATTTGGTGACAATTGAGAAGATAATGCGGATTAATGGATGCCTTTTTATGGACCCTATTGTCTTTCTATGTGACACCCGTTATTCTCCTAACGGGTATTGAGGTAATTAAATTAATTTTTAATGTATAAAAAAAAAATTGCTTCATTTAAATTTATTTTATAATATTTATTTTTATCTATTTTTAAGTTTTCTAAAATTCTCCTATATTTATTTAGTATGATTACTAAAAAGCCTTAGAACTTCTAATAAATCTCAAAAATGTCATATTGGCATTATGTGTGTTAAAGTCTTTAGATGAGACATAAGGATATCTTTTTCAACTACTCTTGACCCTCATTTTCTTTATTTCCTCCGTGACATGCTTCAACATGTCTCCTCTATAATTGTTTCTATCACTTCTCTTCAAAGACTTCATCTTTTCTTCCTTTCTCTTCCACGGTTCCCACACTCTTCTTCTCATTTCTTTGCTGAAGCAAAATACTTAGAGAACTTCTTCAAGGCAGCCATAAAAATCAGCCACCATCACCTCCATTTGAGCAAGAATTTCAGTCATACCGAAGTAAAGGAACCTGTTTTGAAGCCATTTCAAGCTTCCAACTAACCATAATCCGAGGTTAGAATCTTATGAACAAATTTAGTCTTTCATTTATAAATTTTCTTTTATACTAAAGGATTATTCAAATTTGCGTTCTTAAACCTAAGTATATGTTTGTTGCTATTTTGGAGCATATGTATGAAGTCTAAGTGTATATGCCCTAGACAGAAAATTTATATTGTTAAACTTTATAATACCTCTATGGGCAGTGGTTATTTCTTGAAATTCTAAGATTAAATTAAAATAAATTTTATGAATGTAGTTGTATGTTGTGCTTTAGTTTTAATTGTCCTTATGCACGCCTTAGGATCAAGGGAGTATGGAGCTAACGTTAATTGATTCTAGGATTAAGAGACTGTTGATAAGCTTAAAAGGTAGGGATTCTATTACTCATCTTTTGTGAGGTTTTTATAGAATTAAAATTGATTGTTTTGCTGCAATATATATATATCTATGTTGAACTGATATTATATGTGTATCACATATGAAACTATGACATGGACTCGTCTTGTATTGTACGGCGAGGAACATAATGAATTGACACATGTTATAAATTGAGAAGCATGGTTAGGAAAACTAACTCTATTGATAATGATTCAATATAGAGAAATTGTGAGACATGAAGAGGGCGACGGTTACGTCCTTGGGCATGAATACCCTAAAAGGTAAAATAGGGGGAAGGCGATGACGCTTCCTTGGGTTGAAAGTCCCAGAACACACTGTACAGGAATCGATTTGGTGAGGACTCGGGGCTTGATGTCCCCTCACCGGAACACCCTTGGAATGTTTATAGGGTGATCAAGTGCGCCCATTTGGGTTTCGATGAGTTGAGTGATACTCAATTTAACATGGATACCTAGGAACAATGATGATTGGTAATATTTGTATAAATGTGTAATTATGACACTTGGTAATGATTAACTACGGTATCCATAAGATGTGATCATAATAAACCTCATAATCTGGAATATGATGTAACTTACTAACCATGCAGGTTTTAATGTGGTAATGATAAAAACCTAAAGGTGAGTAATGGTTTTCTCTACTGAGCATAGTGTTGCTCATTCCCTTATGTTTATATCTTTTCAGGACTCACTAAGTGTGAGGTGGCTACGAGAAATATAGTTGAGGAAGTGATGTAACTATATTACATTGGGACTGCTCAATTGTAAAGAATGTTCTTCATGATAATGTAAGCATCAATTGTTACTTTCTGTGACTGTATTACAATGTGTTGAGGGTTAAAATGATGATGACAACAGTTTATATTATTAAATTTAAGGTGCTACATTAAAACTGTGGTTTATTTATCGTTTATATTTTTATTTTTGAGTTGAGAGTTTTCATTTAAGTCCCGGGTAAATTTTATTTTTAAGGTTTTACTTTTATTATTTATTTTTATTTTATCTCATTAAAAACTGTTAACCCCCATATAGGGGCGTTACAGAATTTTTGGTATCAGAGCCTAGGTTCGGTTAACCTAGGGAGTGTAGCACCACTTTAAAAAATATATTTTTGAGATGGTTTTGAAGCTGAATTTTCATTGTCATCATCAAAATGAACCTTCACTTTGATTTATACAGTCTAGAAGGATGTAACATGGAAAGGCCATAGAATGAAAATATTAATAGTTATATGAGTACAATAATTATATAGAAGGAAAGTATTAATAGTTATGAGGGAATGATAATTATATTGAATGAGTTTATAAGTAGAATGCTTATGAGAGATTCGTATAATATTTGGATCTATAAGCATATTTAATTCGTATAAACGATGAGAAATTCATATAGATACGAGGATTTAAGAGCCTTTTGTCTCGTGAAAAACAATAAGAAATATAAGGCTTGATTTATTGATTTTAAAGTTTGACATAGATATGCCAAATTTTTCGTAATTGCTTCAAACCTAAGTAATGATTATGTGTGGATTCGATGGAGCACATAAGTGTCAATAACTTTTCTTGAAAGTTCTATATATTTGAGGAATATGATATAAGTTGGGAATCATGGTATTGAATCTTGAGAGAGATAAATGTTAGACTTTTGGTCTGTTGAGACTGTGTAAAGTCTAGAATGCATGAATCTCAAAATTGGAATATTTTGTTACATACATTGTATTTAAGTGTATCAGTGAATCTTTTGGTTACCTAAGGTTTTGTTATATGAGGAAATTATATATTGTATGAGTAGAATTGTGGGGATTGTAGATGTTCTTAAGTAGTAACATCTAGTGTCTTTGTTCATTGATATGGTCTACGTTGAAAGACGTAAATCGTATTGATTTCAAGGTTAGTCGCATTCTAAACCCTTGGTAGTAATGGTGATGAATCCATTGATAGATGTTAAGTATTATGAATAACATATGGGTGTATGTATTGTTCAATAAGATTTTGATTAAAACAAAATTATTTGAGTTGCTGGAAGATTATGTTGTTATGAAATGATTTTAAATATCATTCAGGAAGATCCTTGTTGTCGTTAAATTAGATTTGTTGTTCATACTTAACTTATCTATAGTGGACTTTGAATTGGGTTTAAGATTTATACAAATTGGTTTTCAATTTTATGTTTGTTATTTAACTCGTTCTAAATGTGTTAAGGCCCGAAACAACCTGACCATTTTCAACTTAGAACATTTGGGCCTAGTTCAAATCCTAAATCAGTTTGATTCACACTGTCTCTCCCACGTGGTCTCTATACGTGTCATATACAGTGGTTTAATTATTGTTTACATATACGTTTACTGTGCGTAAGACCTTATTTCTCCGAGTTCACTTTTTCTCTCTTAATTTGTTATTTTCTCTCTAAATCGCAAATCCTCTTCTTTTTCATTAAAAATTCTTCTTTTTCTCTAAAAGAAGAAGGAATTCTAGGATTCTGCAATTTACTATCTTAATTTTTCCTTTCTATTTACTCTTCTTTCATCTCATCATGGACCCAAAGTACCAACACCTGAGAAAGTATTTCCCATCACTCTCCCAAAAGATTCTTAGAAAGAAATACAAGGCTAGAATTACTCGGTTGTGGATTCTTATGCGTTTTGGTATCCCTTGTGATGTGAGAATGCTGATAGAGGGGAAAATCCGTCCGAGTGACTTTAGTCAAGATGTCGGTTTACCAGGAACGGGTACCAGTCGTAGTGCAATGAAAAGAAGAGCTCGTGCCATCGTGGTCACTTGTAACAAATGTGGAAGACAAAATTGTAACGGTAAATGTACTTCACCTGGTTATATGTCTACGAATAGAGAGGATAAAATAAGGTTTTGTAGGGATGGACTTTCAAAGGAGAACTTGGATAGCATCCATCCTCCTCTCCACGGTCACCCTAGTGGATATGTTCAAGGAGCTATTTTTAAACTCTGGCCTAAATTTTATACAGAAAGACAACGCCTCAGGAATATGGTATTTCTAGATCCTGTTTGCCAAGCCATAAGAAAACTGGATGGGAAATAAGTCATCGCTCTATAAAGGTTATTTAGTCTTTACTTATTTGAAGCAGTTTTAGCTGATGTTCAACAGTTTGTGTTTTTCTTTTACTCAGAATATTTGCTTTTGTGTTTGAAATAATTGTGATTATTAGATTGATACAGTAAGTGTTAATATCTTATTTAATTTATGATTTTCTTAAATATATATATAATAAAATATATTATCTTATCAGACACGTTACATACGGTACAGTAATATGTTTGAATTTTGAAAAACTTATCCAGATATTTCAAGATTTGTGTCTCAAATTTCAAAAGTTCTACAGTATTTGTCGTTTATATTAAATTTCTAGACTTGGTGTATATTTGTCAAAAAGTCTACAGTTGTGTCATGAGGGTCTTCTGTCGAATTGTTCTCAATTGTCAAAAGTTATACAATTAGAGTCTAATCTTTTTCAAAAAGTGAATCAGATTTTTTGTAAACTATCAATCACCTTATCTTACTTTCTTATCCGCACAAGATTTTGTTTAAATCTTTGGATTACTTTTTCATTACCTACTCGTCTATCTCTTTAGCCCTTTTTGTATATTTCTCATCTTTAAAATCTCATGTAGAACCCGAAGTCTAAGTGGAGCAGACATTAAGCAACCACTTCTATAAACCAAATATGTCTACCTCCCAGTCCACGAAGAAAATAAAGAACGTCTGTGTCTTTTGTGGTTCCAGCTTTGGAAAAGATAAAGCTTATTTAGAAGCTGCAAATCACTTAGGGCAAGTCCTAGCACACAAGAAGATTAACATAATCTATGGGGGTGGTAGTATAAAAATGATGGTAAATATGGCACTAGCAGCTAGGTCTAGCGACGCTACTGATGTAAGAATTTGGCCTCATATTCCAGTTGAAGGAAACCTTTGTAAGGAAGCCATAGGTAAGGGAGAAGGAGTCAGGAGTATCCCTAAAAATTTTAAAGACATAATCTATAATTCTGATGCTTTTATAGCATTACCTAGTGGTCTAGGTACTCTTGAGGAAATATTTATAGTTGCTTGTGGGCAATTGTTGGGCTTTTATTCCAAACCTTTGGGACTGCTGAACGTAAAGGGTTTTTATGACGGTCTTTTGAAATTTCTAGATTACGCTGTGGAAGAAAACATCACTACAGAATCGGAGAGACAAATCTTTGTCACTGCTCCAACAGCTGAGGAATTGATAGATAAAATGCAAATCATACATCCAGAATCCGACACTGCAACATCCAAGCTTGAATGGGAAAGGGAAAGCCGGGAGCGGCCAATTGATTTGAATCTCCATCTGTAATCTTTTTGTTTTATCTTTGGCATGTAGGCATGTGTGTCCGTATTTCGTGTGTTACGAATAACCGTTTGCCTTGTATTCTGTGTTTCTTGTGGTACGTTGTTGTTCAATCTTTTAGATTCATTGAGCCTAATGCCGGGATGGCTGGATACGGAGTACTTGATGCTCTCGAAACGCATCCTTCTTAAGGTCCGATCTTTTGTTTATCGATGTTTTTGTATCCTCTAAGCATGCATGATATGGATAGCTGGTATACGGAGTGCCTTGTACTCTCGAAACGTATCCGTATTATGTTTGTAATGTGTAATATTCTGTTAATATTATGTGGAAGTACCAGAGTCAGTTATGGGGATATTCCATATGAAATATGAGTATATTATTTGGGTTGAATGTTTGTTTCATGAGGATAGCTGTTTAATGAAAAATATGCCGGGTATGTTTGCAACTCTGAGATTCCGTTTAATATCTCTATGAGTAAGTTTAATGTATAGTTTTGAATAAAAGCGTTTGTGATATATGTTTTATGATTATGTTTTAGTTTATTAGTTGAGGTATGAAATCAAATATATTTGACTTTTCCTTACTCAAAAAGGAAAAGGAACCTAAAGATGAAGTATATAAAATTTCTCTGGCAATCTCCTTAAATGTGATTGTAAATCACAGTCCATGGACAATGAAGGACTGGAATCATGGTATGGTCAATATGTATGCCTGATCAGATTCTTAGACTATTATACGGTGTTATAAGTTGAAACTTGTCAGAAATACTCTCATTGAGGGATTTAGGAGTAAGATTTATTATGCAAGTAAATAAGTGGAGATACGATAACTTAACTTTGGAAGATAAACAACATTAACGGTTTAGACTCGGAATTGGAATCATAATGGAATCAAAATTTTTACTAGTATTGCTAGAATTGAAATTTCGAGGACGAAATTTCTTTAAGGGGGGTAGAGCTGTGACACCCGTTATTCTCCTAACGGGTATTGAGGTAATTAAATTAATTTTTAATGTATAAAAAAAAAATTGCTTCATTTAAATTTATTTTATAATATTTATTTTTATCTATTTTTAAGTTTTCTAAAATTCTCCTATATTTATTTAGTATGATTACTAAAAAGCCTTAGAACTTCTAATAAATCTCAAAAATGTCATATTGGCATTATGTGTGTTAAAGTCTTTAGATGAGACATAAGGATATCTTTTTCAACTACTCTTGACCCTCATTTTCTTTATTTCCTCCGTGACATGCTTCAACATGTCTCCTCTATAATTGTTTCTATCACTTCTCTTCAAAGACTTCATCTTTTCTTCCTTTCTCTTCCACGGTTCCCACACTCTTCTTCTCATTTCTTTGCTGAAGCAAAATACTTAGAGAACTTCTTCAAGGCAGCCATAAAAATCAGCCACCATCACCTCCATTTGAGCAAGAATTTCAGTCATACCGAAGTAAAGGAACCTGTTTTGAAGCCATTTCAAGCTTCCAACTAACCATAATCCGAGGTTAGAATCTTATGAACAAATTTAGTCTTTCATTTATAAATTTTCTTTTATACTAAAGGATTATTCAAATTTGCGTTCTTAAACCTAAGTATATGTTTGTTGCTATTTTGGAGCATATGTATGAAGTCTAAGTGTATATGCCCTAGACAGAAAATTTATATTGTTAAACTTTATAATACCTCTATGGGCAGTGGTTATTTCTTGAAATTCTAAGATTAAATTAAAATAAATTTTATGAATGTAGTTGTATGTTGTGCTTTAGTTTTAATTGTCCTTATGCACGCCTTAGGATCAAGGGAGTATGGAGCTAACGTTAATTGATTCTAGGATTAAGAGACTGTTGATAAGCTTAAAAGGTAGGGATTCTATTACTCATCTTTTGTGAGGTTTTTATAGAATTAAAATTGATTGTTTTGCTGCAATATATATATATCTATGTTGAATTGATATTATATGTGTATCACATATGAAACTATGACATGGACTCGTCTTGTATTGTACGGCGAGGAACATAATGAATTGACACATGTTATAAATTGAGAAGCATGGTTAGGAAAACTAACTCTATTGATAATGATTCAATATAGAGAAATTGTGAGACATGAAGAGGGCGACGGTTACGTCCTTGGGCATGAATACCCTAAAAGGTAAAATAGGGGGAAGGCGATGACGCTTCCTTGGGTTGAAAGTCCCAGAACACACTGTACAGGAATCGATTTGGTGAGGACTCGGGGCTTGATGTCCCCTCACCGGAACACCCTTGGAATGTTTATAGGGTGATCAAGTGCGCCCATTTGGGTTTCGATGAGTTGAGTGATACTCAATTTAACATGGATACCTAGGAACAATGATGATTGGTAATATTTGTATAAATGTGTAATTATGACACTTGGTAATGATTAACTACGGTATCCATAAGATGTGATCATAATAAACCTCATAATCTGGAATATGATGTAACTTACTAACCATGCAGGTTTTAATGTGGTAATGATAAAAACCTAAAGGTGAGTAATGGTTTTCTCTACTGAGCATAGTGTTGCTCATTCCCTTATGTTTATATCTTTTCAGGACTCACTAAGTGTGAGGTGGCTACGAGAAATATAGTTGAGGAAGTGATGTAACTATATTACATTGGGACTGCTCAATTGTAAAGAATGTTCTTCATGATAATGTAAGCATCAATTGTTACTTTCTGTGACTGTATTACAATGTGTTGAGGGTTAAAATGATGATGACAACAGTTTATATTATTAAATTTAAGGTGCTACATTAAAACTGTGGTTTATTTATCGTTTATATTTTTATTTTTGAGTTGAGAGTTTTCATTTAAGTCCCGGGTAAATTTTATTTTTAAGGTTTTACTTTTATTATTTATTTTTATTTTATCTCATTAAAAACTGTTAACCCCCATATAGGGGCGTTACATTCTAGCTTCTAGTTTTTGCAACAATATTGATGACAACTCCATATGTCTAATTATTGAGACATTGCATTGCATGTAACAGACATAACTTAACAGCAATGTCATTAAGAGTTATTTACTATTTTATACTTTGTATTTTAAATTTATTTAAACATGATACGTTTAGGCTTTTATCTCATCAAATACACTTTAGATTAGATTTAATACACAAATTTATATATTTTATCGATCAATTTTCAATTTTGACTTAAATTTTTTTTCAAAATACCCTTAGATTGAAAAATAAGAAAACTTTAAAAACTTAAAAAACTTATAATAAGATTTTTTACTTTAAAAATATAGAGAATAAATACCCTCAAATTAAATAGCTATTTTGTGTGTATTTGTTTTTTTTTTTCTTCTTATTTTTGAAAGTTTTATTTTTTTAATCTTTTATTTAAGAATAATTTAGTCATTTTAAAAGTCAAAATCAACTATTGACTGAGGTAAAGTATAAATTTATATATTAAATTTAATCTGAATGTATACATTTAATAAAATTAAAAACTAAAAGTGTAGTGCTTAAATTAACTTAAAACAAAGGGTATAAAAAGATAAATATATCTTACATGAATTAAATAATCTTGATCATTTTTCAAATAGCCGTAAATTCCCAAGACTTTGTTTGCAAGTGACACGAAATTGTATTTTTTTCCTCATGTATTTCATTGAGTGACTGATTCCGTGAATGGACTTATATAATTACGTTTTTGTTTTTTATCGATATGTAATTACTTGTTATACAGTGATGTTTTGTTCACATTGGTGGAATGGAATTGAAAAATTAAAGAAATCCCCTTTTCTTAAAGATAAGGAAAATTAAGGCGTAAAAAGGCAAAATCATTATGTCCCTCCTAAAGGGCCATTTTTCTTAGATTTTGCATTTTAAAGGAGATTAAAGGATTTTGAGTTTTGAGATTGTCCAAAACTATGGGCCACAAGTTTTATGGACTGAGAAGTTGATCCAACAAACATACTCATGGACCTTTGAGACAAGTGGCTGAGTACTACTTCTTCAGCATTTCACGCTCAGAATTTAAGAAATTTAGACCATAGATTGCAAAAGGTAGTCTACAATAAACCAATTCATTGAAGAAACCATTTAAGAAAGAGCAATACTATTAATTATCAGCATTGACAAGACCATTTGTGCTTTTTAATTTGAGAGAATGAGGAAGATAAGTGGTTTTACAGAAGAAAGTGACCAGAAAAAAATTTTGGCAATAAGACATCGGATTTCTCAAGGGGAGAGGTCAGTTCAAAAATTGTATATGTGCATTGAGTAAAGGTTCGATGCCATTACAAAGCTGTTTATAGACGACGGTTTTTAACAATCGTCTAAAATACTAGACCATGCTTAAAGAACCATCGCCTATTCAAATGTCATCCAATATTCAGAGCACTCAAAAGAGTCAAGTAAACACCAATATTATTTTTTAATTTTTTTTTTGGTCAAATCAACAATATTAAAGCATCATAAATCTCTATTTTATGCACAATCAGAGAGAACGGCTGTAAAGCTAAAATAATTGATGATCAACAACTGTGCCTGATGTTAAATTTATCATCCAAATTGATATTGAAAAGTGTGGTTAGAACTTGAACTTTAACTAAGAGTCGTGGAATGTAAGAGCTTATCCTATAGCTCACTTTTTTTTCTGATCGTTATACCATGTAGGAGTTTTATATTGTAGCAGTCAAAAATTTTGTTTACAACTACTTTTGTCAAACACAATATAAATAATGCGAGGCCAAAATTTCCTTTCTTCGCTAAATTTTATAATATGCAGATAAAGTGCCTTTCGTTGTGAAGAACCAGTCAAATATCAAAGTTATATCACATTACTAGTGTATTTGATAATGTAGATGAAACCACAAAATTTTAGTTCAAACTAATTTTATTATAGTATATTTTCTTATAAAATTTAAATTTCAAACCACCAACTTTTGTTTAAACTCTTGAACTGAGCTTGCAAATGACTTGTACATTTACATAGACCCCTTTTACCGCATCATGGGCTCTTTTCTTCTTAGCATCTATCTTGGAGCCGTCCAATATAGGCATGCATATTCCTTTCCGTAATCTCCCTATCATTTTTTACAAATAATTCCCTTTGCTTCGTGAAGTATATAGTACGTTGGTTGATTCGAAAAGTGAGGTGAAATCGTGATCACAGTTCAACAATGTTAGCAATTCGAGTTCGTTAGACTGGCTGCTGACCTCTCAAATGATAAATGAAGCCCACAGCAACACATAGAAGGCAGCTTAATGGCCCACAAACCATAAACTCTTGAGAAATTACACCAAAGAGCCTGTAGGAAAAACTACATGTTATGCAGCAGTTTTAATATACTTGTTCATGTATTAAGTGGTGTCACACCACTACTACTAATATTACATATTTAGATTGTTTTAAAGTTATAGAAAGGAAACTTTAAGCTCGTATTAGTAGTAGGAATTGAACTTTATGAGAACTAACCTTTTATTGTTCCTCAGTGGTTTAGTGATAGAGTCACGTTTAAACATACGTTGCATTTATAACAAGTAAATTTCAAATTATGACATTTACAAAAATTTTTTAATATCATATTTCATACAATCTAATGTTGTTGAGAGTATCTTTGGGTTTTTACTAGTGTTGTATTTAATACACTTTTTCAACCCACTCTCTGTGAATTATCAATTCCAAAGAATCAAAGTCCAATTGCCACTTCAACTATGACAAGTAGACCGAGAATTTCAAAAAACCTCTCATGATTTGATCAATCACTCCCTCTCTCCCCTTGCCATTATAAAACCTCATGCGGTGGTGGGCTGGCTTCACGACGGGGAAGGCTGCAATAGGAAGGGATTTTCTTCTTTTTTCTTCTCTGAAATACCAAACTCTAGAATCTAAAAATTCCATGCTTAGATCCGTCAAATTGGCCATAGCCAGAAGCTCATCGGCGCTAGAGCCGGCAATTGCTGTTTTTGGGGGTGTCGGAGGTATCTGGTAGTTTGATTATATATATCTCTGCATAGATCTCGACTCCAGTGAACCTTTACTTCCTAGTAGCGTCATCTGCTTAGATTTTGTTGCTATATATGACTGGTTTTTGTGATTTTTTTATTTTTTGTTATTCTGATTAGAGGGTCTTGTTATTATATATGATTTGAGGGTATTTGTAAGATGGTGTAAATTACAAATTTAGATATAAATAATATAAAATTTTTATATATTATAATAAAAAAAAAATTTATAATATAAAATTTTTATATGTAATCGTAAAAATGATACTCACCCATAATTTTTACTATTAGCCAAATACCTAGTTTTTCGTTAAGTGACTAGACGTAAATGGAGAAATGGGGATGGTTGGTGGTACTTCTTTTATGCGTTTTTCGTCTTTTTAAGTTTGAGGATATGTTGGTCTTTTTGCTAAAAAAGAGAGCACGTGATGTTTAGCGTGCAGGATTCTGTTGAAAAGTTGAGGGATGTGGACAGAAAGGATTTAATTGTCGAGCTTTAGAGAGCTTAAAGATTGTTTTCTTAAAATTAAAAAAAAAAGGATCAAAAGTATTATTTATTAAAAAATTAAAAGATCATCGGTGTGAATTACTCTTTTTCAAAAACAAACACCCTTTATTTTTTAAAGTTTTGTTCCCTAATTTTTTTTTCCCTTCAGAATTGTGAAGTATGAATCTCTTGAAATCTAAAAATATTTTTGGATATATACACACGAATCTTTATATGTACCCTCCACTAAAACCGATCCCTAACTTTTAGTTTTTATTGTTGAATGGGTGATTTAGCACTTTTATGGTAGTACTTGTACTTTTTAACTTCCTTGAGTGATTAACATTTTAATTCTTAAAGGATTAAATTTTGAATTCTTGAATTCTTAAATTTAAAAGAAAAACAATAATTAACTTCAATCGAGTTAAATTTTGGTTAAAATAATTATGATTTTTAACATATGTATCCCTTAAGTTTGGTAGTTTTGTATGTAAAATTATGGTTCTGAAATTTTAATCCATAAATCAGAAGTCTTTCAAAGTTTAACTCTTATTAATCATTTAGTTAATCGAATTTGCTTTTATGTTCTATTAATAAAAAAAATCTTTTTGATCCTTTTGAGGTCTTATCCTCATTACTTACAAAACTTTGTAACCTAGTCTAGTAGGTACAACTAGTCTAGGACCAACTGTTTTGTAAATATCAAGGAGAAAATCCCTATGAGATTATTTAAGAATACTTAAGAGTATTGTATTTAAAAACACAACTTCAAACCACTTTTGCTCCTCTGATAAATTTTGAATAATTACAATGTTTATAGTTCATATTTTTTGTTCAAGTCATGTTTCTAGCTGATAGATTTATGTCAAAAAGGGAATTAAAAATGACAGTAATTTTCTCTTATTTCCTACCTCATTTGAGCACTCACTAAATTAACATTCTTAATTTTCTAACAAGTACACCTGGCATGAATAAGTAGAGAAAAGAAACACCCATTCTTTCCTCTTTCTTATTTATAGGGTGTTTGAAATATCAATGGCAACTATATACAGTGTAAAGCTCTCAGAAGCTGCAGTAAAAAAGCAAAAAAATGTTATATGGACAATAAATTTTTGTAGTGCCAACTAGACAACGAACCATAAATTCTCGAGAAAATACACCAAATAGCCCATAGAAAAAATGTTATGCTACAATCATAAAAAACTTGTTCATATATTAAATTGTGTCATACTATTGCTCATATTATATGCTTAAATTGTATCATACTAAAACATATGTGATATTTACAACAAGTAAGTTTTAAATTATAACATTTTTAAAAATTTTCCAATATTATATTTTATACAATCTAATGTTGTTAAGAGTATTTTTGAGTTTCTAATAGTGTTGTAAGCCTAATTTATGATATTATATTATTTATTTCACTTTTTTTAAAAAATATATATATATATTATTATTTCCTAATACATTCCCTGAATATGTTATTTTCCTCTTTCTCCTTAGATTCTTATGGGAAATATAAAGCAAAAAAATAGAAAATGTTTTCCCTTTATTTCACTTTTGCTAATTTTGTATTATCCTCTTAAAATTTCATTCTTCTTAAATTAATATTATTGAATAGCAAAGATGAGAGTGTAAAGTTTACGGTAAGACAAGGCATAAATTTTTATACTTCAACGACATTTCTCTGAATTTTTTGAGGATAAACGCCCTTCATTTTTTTTAAAAGTTTGTTCCCTGTTTTTTCCTTAGAATTATGAAGTATGAACCTCTTAAAATCTAAAAGTATTTTAGGATGCACACAAATCTTTATATGTTCCATCCACTAAAAGCGCATTTCCCTAGCTCCCAATTTTTGTTGTTGAATGGGTAACATGTGCACATAAAAATTAGTACTTTCACAGCAGTACTTGCACTTTTTAACTTCCTCGAGTGATCAGCATTTTGATTCTTAAAAGATTAATTTTTGCATTCTTAAATTAAAAAAAAAAAACAATAATTAACTTCAGTCGAGTTAAATTTTAGGCAAAATAATTATGATTTTAACACATGTATCCCTGAAAACTTTTGGCAGTTTTGTTCTTATATTCTTAAAATTATAGTTTTGAAATTTTAATTCATGAATTAGGAATCTCTCAAAATTTAACTCTTATTAATCATTTAGTTAATCACTTTTTTTAAGTTCTATTACTTTGTTGATTAACTTAGGTGAATACTTGCTATTCAGCACAAAGTCGAGTCATTAACAACTATAATCTAAATTAAGTACTTGCTATTCAGCACAAAGTCGAGTCATTAACAACTATAATCTAAATTAAGTAAGAATGCATTTAAAGATATAGTTTCGAAGTCGAACAAAAAAGTTTTTATCCAAATCAATTTTGTTACGATGTTTGTTTTACAAAATTTAAATTACTACTGTATATACAGTAATCATAATTTCAAACGCTCCCTGCGTGTCTTCTCTTTATTTCTATTTAGACTTCACTCTCATATTCACAACAAATGTTCCACGAGAATGTGACGTTGATTATACAAAATGTAATTTTTTAAATTAGGGGTAATTTTTTAAATTAGGGGTGAACGACGAGTGGTTTGATTGTTTTTGGGTATGTGCGATGCGGTTTTTTTGGATGACAGGTTGGCGATTAACCAACCCGCAAACCGCCCACCACATGGCAGGCGGTTTTGGTTTGGTTTTGGATGGTTGCGGGTAGGTTGAGGCGGTTTAGACCTATGCTATTGCCCAATGTAATTTTTTAGACCTTTTTTTTTAGAAAGTGAAGAAAATTTATAGAAAATATGATATGATAATACATAAGGCATTCCCAACAAGTTTGATGCTTGAAGACAGTGACCATATTCAAAAGTGCAAATTAAGAAACATCATCATTCACTGCAACAAGAAACATCAACTACATATAAAGTGATGAACAAAGTCAAGAGTCCATAAAGATTAAAGCCTATTCACTGGGTTCGAAAATAATAGAATGCTACAAATAAAATGATGAACAAAGTCAAGTGTTCTTTTTCTTTCAGGGCTTTTTCTATTAACTTACTTGATTTGAATTTTTATCACTTCACAAAATAATATGAGAATTTACAGTTTCTAATATGTCAAGAAGCAGCCGAGCTCATGCTTGAAGTGTTGGATTGTTCAATCATCTCTAAAATAAGAACAAAATCAAATAAATGATAAGTTTTTTAAAAAAAATATATAGGCGGACGGGTGCGGGTTGAACCCGCCCTCAAAACTTAAAACCAAACCCGTCCATCAATGAGTTGCTAACATAAACCTGTTTTTTTTGAGATAAACAAACACAAACACAAACAATTGATAAATATGAGACGGTTTTTGTACAGCTTTATTTTAAACCAAAACATTTGGTAAGCTATAAAATAATCATACAAGATGACGATGATTTGATCACATGGACAAGAAAAAGACAAAAGAAAAAAAAAGATGAAAAAAAGTACATGATGAAAAGTAAAACGACCACCAAGTTCACGTGTAAAATTTAATCTTACTCTCAATCCGAGTGCCCAAATAAAATATACTTTAAATACTATTTTAGTCCCCAACGATACCTTGTTAGACGTGGTTCATCACTAACCACAAGTAATTTTCCACTTCTGTGGTTATCTCTGACCACATTTACTAAAGAAATTATTAAAAATTAAAAGAAAAAAAGAAAATAGATTGGACAGATTGGCCTCCAATACATGGTCCCAATCTCTCCATCCTAAGAAGACGCTGACGTTCCTCGGATGCGCCAGGGACAGGCGTCACCCTCCTTTCCCCTGCCCTTTGTCCACTAGTATTAGAGCATATACTATATTCCCTCTCACGATCAAAAAAACAAAAATAAAATATAAAATATTTAAGGAAAATTTTAAATTAATATCCTATAATATAATATAAGAAATATATATTTAATAACTTATGTTTTTCAATATTTTACATCGATATCTCGATCTTAAAAAAATCTTTTTTAGTATCTAAAGGTTTTTTTAAAACATAAAAAGATACAAATACTTTTTTGTATAATTGATTAAAATTTTAAATAAAAAACCCAAAATCTAATAAAATAAAATAAAATAAAATAATAAAAAAAACTCCGTAAAAACCTCTAACATGTTATGCATAAGTAAGTTTTACCTAATCCTTCCGCAACCCTTTTTTTAGATTTTTTGCAAAACAAAAATAGATACCTTGCAAATAAGAATCCCCCAAATTGAACTTCCCAGATGAATCACCAAGAGATGCAGTTTTCAGATACAAAGCAATGGCTTTTTCCTTCTGGCCAATCTCCCAATAAAGAAGACGAACATCAACCATGGCGGCCGCAGCAGCAGCATCATGCCTCGCTCTAATCCACCCTCTCTTCTTCATCTTCCTCGCTCACTTCCAGGTCTTCCAATTTCTCTTTTGCGAAATCATCTTCAATGAAGATGAGCTCTCCAAAACCAAAAAAAAGGGAAAAAAGGAAATGTGTGTTGATTTGGGCTTGGACAGCTCCCCAAAGGGTTGCTTCAGCCTTCTTTTGTAGATCGTGAAAACTGCTTAATAATGCGAACTCCAAAAATCCCAATACCACAGATTCCCACCATTCTCAACTTTCATCTCTTATATCGATTAATAATAACTTCCATAATTCTTCATTCTTCTTTCTCATTCTCTTTCTATCTCTCTCCGAATGCCGGGAAACCCTAGCCATTAGCTCCAAACTACTCTCTCACCTTCGTCGATGGATCTTACAAACTCCACTGATCGAGACAAAAACAACGGCAATGACGACGAACCATTCTTCGACACCCTTCTCCAATTGCCCCATCTCTTCCTGTAATGAATCAAAGTCCTTCCCCTCAAAGACTTCTTCTCGAGTCATCACCCTTCGCCATCGGCGTTCCGCCTCCACAATAATCTCTGACAATGAATTGAAAGATTTGATCTTTGGATTCGTCTGTTATCACCAAGGTCAATTCGATTGTCGATAAAATGTAGATATCCAGGATAAGAAATGTAACACCCGAACATTTTTACTATATTAAAAATACAATAATTTAAGGATTATGTTAAGATAAGAATACAGTTTAAAGAAAAATACCGTATAATAATATAAAAAATTATACGGTATTAGAATAATACAGTGTGAGAAAGTACATTAATAAAGTTATGCAGTATGAAAATTACACTGCAAAAGCAATACAATGTAGAAATTGGATTGTTTAAGGATAAGCAATACATAAATTAGACTGTTAAGTAAAATCAGTATAGGAATAATATTGTTTAGAGAATATGGATGAATAAGGAATGCTGTAACAGCATAGAAAATATACCAATAGTATAAAAAAATACTATCAATGTAAATTAGACTGTACAAAGTTAGATAATATTGAAATTTTATTATGTAATTGATGAAAATAAGTATGGAAGGTTATGAGACCTCATGAATAGTATAAATAAAATACCGACAGTATAGGAAAAATACTGTCAGTATAAACTTGGACTGCGTAAAAAGTTTGGTGGACACCCAATGGACTTTGATTGGGCCACCACATCATGAAATGTGGCCCAATCACATTTGGCCACCCAAAGGAATCCACTTGATGACTAAGGTGACTTACCACCACCTTTTCTCAAAAAAAAAAAAAAAAAGAAAAAGAAAAAGAAAGTTTAATTATTTAATGATATAAGAGACCAAATTTGGTCTCCACGGTGGGGAAAAAAAGAAGAAGAGAAAAACATGAAAAGAAGGAAAGAAAGGAAAGAAAGAAAGGAAGGAAGGAAAAAAAAATGCTTCATTTCTACCCTAGCCCAAAACCATTCCCCCATGCTCTTTTCTCTCAAAGTTTTGATGAATCCCAAGCTTCAAATCTTGTGAGGAAAAAAGAACAAGTGAAGGAGACGAGGATTTAAGAGTTTTCAAGGTAAAACCTAAGCTTTTCCTATTATGTTTAAGGGTTTTATTCATGATTTGGATGGGATTTTCATAAGTTGTGTTGTCGATGGTTTTCAAGGGGTTTTAAGATGCTTACAAGTGATCAAGAAAGTACAGGCCCTTTGCATGGATTAGGTAAAAGCCTAGTCTTTTTATTTAAGATAAAGTTTATATTTTTTATACATACCAAGTGTTTGATAAATGTTTTGGACTATGGTATGTAAGATGAATGTTATGACATGATTATTTTATGTTATATATTGAAAGTGATGATGATGGAAAGAAGAAAGTAATGGTTTTGGTGAAATTTCAAAAGGAACTAAATTGCAAAGAAAAAATAATTTTCGACAGATTTAAAAATCAGCCAAAAAGTCCCCTTAAACATTGGAATTTCAAGAAAGTTAAAACATGAAAGTTGTAGAACTCGTCGAAACTGTTAGGATAGCATAGATAGTTTTCCAAAATTCTTCCTAGTTAAAAAGTTATGAATTTTACAAAATTTTGGATGCAAAATTTCAAGAAATGGAAATGTTATGAAATGTATTGAATTCTACCATGGTGCTTTTGTAAGTTTTATTTCCTACAAAAAACTGAATGTTATGCTATAGATTGGTCATTTTTTATTCCAGAGGCAAAAATGTAAATATTTTACGTTTTGGGCTAAAACTATAAAATCATGTTAAAACTGGCTTTTCATTAGGAAACGTTGGTTTCCTGCACTGCTGTAGGTAGTGAGTAATCATAAATGCTAAACTTTAAAGGCTTTAAAGTTTAGTCAATGATTGAAAGAAAAGAAACGAATTTAAGAGCAAAATGGTCATTTTATGAAAAGTGGCTAAAACGGACCCGAAATGCTCGATATCGGGAAATGGTCCTTAGCGAGAATTTTTTCGTCTTATGTAGGTCATGGAATGGTAAAGTTAAGCAATGAGTTTTATAAAATTACAAAATAGACGAAAAACCTATCAGGGGTAAAATCGTCATTTTAAGAAAACAACTAGAACGGAGTTGAACACTCAAATTTAGCATAACGTTCTTAGAAAAAAAATGATCTGTAATGCTTTAAATAACGAAACCGTCATGTGAGACGAAAAATTTAATAAGGGATGTTCAAGTGAAAGAAAGGTAACCCGGTGGGTTACAAAGTAAAGTAAACAAAAAGAATAACTGGATGGGTTATAGAGATAAATAAAAAGAGTGATAACTCAATAGGTTACGAAGTTAAGTAAAAGGTATGATAACCTGATGGGTTACAAATTTAAAAGCCACGGGGTACAAAGTTAAGAGAAGAGTAAACTGATGGTATACAAGTTATGTAAAAGGAATGAAGTTTAGTGATTAAGTTCTATTATCAATCAAATAGATTGACAATATGAAAATTTAACTAATAAGTCGGTTGTCATTTGATCAGGATACAAAAGCCGACTAATAAAAGGAAAAGGAATGAGATAGGAACTGAATAGAAAATGCTAGAGCGTAGTCCAGGAAAGTTCAGACCTCACCTACAGCATGATGTAAATAAAATTTAAATGTTTATATATATATATATATATATATATATATACACATTTGCAAATGTGTTTGCAATTGTTATACAAGTTGTTTTTAAAAGTACGTTTGCCTTTGTTATGCAAAAAGTTTTACAGTTTAAATCAAGTTTGCAATGTATTTGCAACTATTATGTTAAAGCATGATTGCATTTGGTGTGCATAAAGTTTAAAAGATCAAATAAAAGTCTACAACGTATTTGCAAAAATTATGTTTAAAGTATGTTTTGCATTTTGTTAATGCATAATGTTTTATAATTTAAGTAATTAGTTTTATGCTGCCTTTGTTATGCAATAAATTTTAAAGAGAACAATTATGATTCACAAATATGTTAGCATATAATGTGATTGTATTTGATATGCTCACTAAAGTTAAAAAGAAGGTAAGAGTAAAGATAATAACAAGAGAGTATCGTATCATCCTTCTTGTTGTGAGGTACTGAAAATAAAGTTAAAGTTGTGACCTCCTAGATGTAAGGTACACAAATAAAGTTAAAGTTTTACCTCCTAGATATGAGGTACATGACCTCAATGTTCGATGGTCTCAAGTCTTCCGCAAGTGAAGTATCATGTTTATGATATCATGATTAATGCTGTTGGTACGAATACTAAAGTAAGATAAGGAAAGTTAAGGAACAAATGATGGAAAGTTAAAGTAAGATAAGGAAAGTTAAAGGACAAAGATAGAAAATTAAAGTAAGAAAAGAATGTTCATAAGACGCTCATAAGTGAAAGTTCATAATTGAGCATAAATGGAATCATGCATTCTGATTTTGCTTGAATTCCTTTTATGAAATATTTATATGTTATGTTATGAAAGACATTTTGAGAGATATTTTACGTTAAATGCTTATGAAAAACATTTTATGTTTTCAAGAAAAGGCTTATGAAGGATGTTTTAAGAAAAACGTTCAAGAAATGTTTTACGAAAAACGTTTTCGAAATGTTTAAGAAAAACGTTTATGTAAAATGCTTTCAGAAATGTTTTATGAAAATGTTTTAAGAGAAAGGTATTTATAAGAAGAGTTTTTAAAGCATGTTTCAAATGATTTGTGAGAATATATCTGCACTTATTGAGCGAAACCTCATTAAAAGTTTCATCATGTTGTAAGAAGTTTTATGGGCAACCAGTAGGACCCATTAGAAGAGCTGGGTACTACGACAGACAGATGCAAAGATTTAGGTATGGATACCACTACAGTAAGTTTTTGCTGTTCAAAAGAAATACTTTCCTCTATTTAATATAGTGTTTTCAAAGTTTTAAGAAAATCAGAGTTTTAAGAAATGTTTTCAAAAGTTTAAGATACATTGTACGAAATGTTTTATAAAATTATAAAGTGAAGTTTTAAGCTATGATTTAATAAAGGTTTCTCAATAAGTTTTAAGAAACGATTTGAAATGGTTTTAAAGGCAAGTGTTGAGCGAGGTCTCAACTTAAATGACGACAAAGGTTGCAACAGTTTTTAAGAACGTTTAAAGAAAAAAAATTAATTTTGTATTTTCTTACTAAGTAAGTAAGATTAATAGTTAAGAATAATATTTAAAAAAAGTTAAGTGACTGCCTGAAAAGGCGGGTAGTCACAAGAAAAGTTGTAATTATTGGAGTTTAGATAAGAAAGGGGACAAATACGAGCCAATTGAGGATGATGATTAGCATTCGACCGATTGAGAAATGGTGGCCTTCCGTTGAAGAAGACAATGGCGACGATCTTGATGGGAACTTGACGCTTGGGGTACTACGATGTTTCCTTGCCGCTCAGCATCCTTTCAACTATTGATGCTCGGCGGAAGGAGGGTTAAGAAATTGAGGATGAAAGAAAGAAAGTTTGGGGATGGGACGGTAAGTTTTGGGTTTATTGGAATTTTTAAGTTTTTTTTTTTGGATTTTGGTTTTTTTACTCAAAATTTCAGTCAATTATACAAAAAGGTATTTGTGCCTTTTTGTGTCCTAAAAAAAGCCTTTGGGTATTAAAAGAGATTTTTTTAAAAATCAAGGTATCGATATAAAATATTTCAAAACATAAGGTATTAAACATATATTTTAATATAACACAAATGTGAAATTTTCTATAGAGAAAGACAAGAAAGAGAAAAGGAATATAACCAATCGGGTGTTTGGAAGGGATTTTCACCACTTTTTCAGTTATAAACAGTGTAAAGTTCTCATATGTTATGGTAACAATAAAAAAATCCTACAATATAAAACTCTTACATGCTATAATAAAAATGATTATAACTAACAGTTTTTATTACCCTTCTAAACATCCTACAAATTTGCATTGGACCTTTATAATTTTTCCAAACTAGCCATTCCTCCTTGTCTTTTCTTTTCTTTTCTTTTTTAAAAAAAAAATCTTATGGTGGGTGAGCTGCAGAGATGTCACGTGGAGGGCCCTAGTTTGTCATGGGTGTTCAACGTCCAGGAGTGTATAGTTGCTCGTGTGTTGTTCATCAGTCTCTTGTGAAGAAAGTGATCTTTCCTTCTTTAGAAATTTTCAAGTACAAAATAAAAGTTAGAGAGAGCACGAGAGATCATTAATTAGTAATAGAAATAAATAGGTCAAAATATAATAACATTTAATAAATAATTTACTTATATTAAAATTAATTTTTTTTTTATAAAATGATGCAAAAAAAATGAAGCAACAACGAAACAGTGACAAACAAAAAAAAAAAGAGAAGAAAAAAATGAAAAAAAAAAAAGAGAAGGTGAAATTAAAAATTTAAGCTTTTAAAAAGAACACATGATTGTAAAAATGCTATGTACTTAAATATTTTTTAAAAATATACTATTTATTTACATTAAATTGAAATTGTGTTATTTGACACAATTTCTTTAAAAAAAATTATTGTACCATAATATGGTTTTAAATTAAGGTTCACTTCTCCCATAGAAACTCTATAAATAGTACACGTTTTGAAACGTTAGATTTGGTCAATTTTTCTTTAATTTGATGGTTGAAAAATGTATACTTATTAGTGGTTATCTTTTTTTTGTTCTCACTAAATAAATTACCTAAATGAGATTAAAAATAAATATGACGAAACTTTAATAAAAATTAATTTGTCAAAACTAGCTTCAATTTATATAAGTGTGTGTATTTTAGCAATTTCTCTAATGAAAACTAAAAAAGATACCCATTGTTAAATATTTATTTTTTAATCTTCAAATTTGTAAAAAAATGTTTAGATTTATAGGTTGTTAAGTACTTTAATTGTAATTAAAATTTTAAATTTAAAAATTATAATATATAAAAATTTTATATTGTGATAATTATTTTTACTGTAATAGTTGGGAGATTTATATATTCATGTAAGTTGAACTGACGTGTTAAATAATGGCTTGAATGCATGTGTTATATGTTATTGATCTTTCCCACTTGGAAGAGTCCTCCTCTCTCTCTCTACCCTTTTTTCTAAAAGGAGAACTATCTTCAATTGATTAAATGGTTTCTCATGTATTTTCTACCAAAGAATTTTTATTTTTTTTAAGTAGCCGAAGAAAGTTTTTTGACGTCCTATTATTGTTATTATTAGTATTTATTTGGTTGCTGAGAGGGAGTGATGGGTTGCTTGTTTTAGGAGAAACCAACGATCCCTGATGCTTTTCCAGAGAAAAAGAAAAAAGAAACTGATGAAATTTAGATTGGACACGTGTTGTTCCAACCTTCTGTAGTCCCCACGTGGTTCCACGAGCCGAGAAGACTGATGAGAGATAAGACACACCTTTTGTCTGTACACAGGAGGTGTGGGGCCCACTCTTCGGCCTTTCTATTACTTTCGGGGTCCCACTTTTTCTCATGCCCGTGAGAGACGCTCTTTGTGTCCAGACACGCGTCCCCGTGAATGCCGGAAAAGGAGATCTCTGCTTTGGGAGGGCCCCATTTTATGATCACTTTCACTGTAATCTCACTGGTCAGCTTGGGGTACCTGACCCAATAACAAAGGGAGAAGGAAAGGCGTGTGAAGTTATGGACCCCACCATGCCCCCGTGACGAGGCACCCTTGGGAGTTTGGAATATCAATACGGCGATTTTGTTTGACTTTTGACACCAATAATCTTATATATTTTTTGTGAATGAATCAATATAGCAGATTTATAGGATGTTATGAAAGCGATTTGAAAGTGAGTTAAAATGGGACGTATGTAAAAACTATAAATTATAGCATATTTTTATTTATAATATAGATTTAAAAATGAGTTAAAATTGAACGTATATAAAAGTTATATATTATAACATATTTTTATTTATAATATAGCATATTTATAAGAGATTTATATTGTGATGAGAGACCCTTAGGAGTTTGGAATATTAATACGATGATTTTGTTTGACTTTAGGCATCAATAATCTTATATATTATTAATGAATGAATCAATATAGCAGATTTTTAGGATGTTATGAAAGCGATTTGAAAGCGAGTTAAAATTGAACATATATAAAAGTTACACATTATGGCATATTTTTATTTATAATGTAGCTTATTTATGAGAGAATTACACTCTTTGAATTAAAACTAATCGAGTATTTAAGAATGCATTATTTTTTCTCATAAAATTTAAATTAAAAATTAATTGAAACTATATTTTGAAGTTTTAATGTCATTCTCAAATGCTCTATTAAGCCTTTTTCTTTTATGAGGTGCATTGTGTAGTCTAATTTATTGCCATTAGATTAAAAAATTGAATGTTTGAATTTTTTTTAAAAGCTTTTATGAGATTGCAATTGATAATTTTCTTTTCCAACTGCTAATGAGTAACGACGTATGGCAAATATATTATTAAGATTACATAGCAAACTACAACACCGTTGAAATTTCCTGCAATGACATTAGAAACATGCTTAACATTAATAACAATGCATAATAAATATTGAAGTTGATTCTCCTTCTCCCACTTATGGCAGAGCAAACACACTATATACGAAGATCTAATTATCCCCAGAATAATAAATTGATGATGTATCAATTTATTTCCTTAAAATTTTTTTATATGTATTTGTGATAATAAGAGAAAATCTAAAACCATAAACATGTACACTACAATATTTTTACCAAACGAAGATAAAATATGCCTATCTTGGTCATATGTATTTCCTCAACGATTGATTTAACAATTTGCAAAAGATAGAGAGAGAGAGAGAGAGAGAGAGAGAGATTTGTCGACATCTTAAAAAAAAAAAAAAGCATTGCATGCCTATCTTTGATCATAGTAAGTTAAATTTTAACTAACAATACAACTAACAACAAATATTTCAGCAACGCCATTTGTCAAGCTAGCCTTAACAGACCCTAACCAAAAATTAATAGAAATTTTTTTTTCATGTTCATTAGGCTTTATCCTTATTACTTACAAAATATTGGAACCAAGTCTAGATAGTACAACTAGTCCATGACCTACCATTTTCTAAGTATCAAGGATAAAAGCCCATAGGAATATATAGGAGTATTCAAAAGTGTATTTGAAAGCACAACTTCGAAACAGTTTTGTTACTGTATTTTATGTTATAGATTTTGAATAATTACAATGTTTTTGGTCTCTATTTTGTGTTTGACTCATGTTTACAGCTGATGAATTAATATCAAAAGGAGAATTAGAATTGACTATAAATTTCTCTTATTCCCTACATCATTTGAGCATTCACTAAATTACCATTCTTAATTTTATTACAAGTACACACTGACTTGAATAGGCAGAGAAAAGGAACACCTATTCTTTCGTCTTTCTCATTCATACAAGACAAAGATGTCTTAAGATTAAAAATTTCTAAGATATTTAAGAATATCGGTTAAAATTATTTGTTAAAACTATTAATTTATGTAAAAGCTTAATAATATAAATTATTTTTAAATATTATAATATATAAAAATTTTATAATGTAATAATAAAAAATTTTAATTAAAACTAAAAACGTCAGACATCTAGCTCTGTCTATATGCACCAAAAGCGCCCGAGGGAAAGTCTTTGTGAGTGGACAAGAAAGACAGGGAGAAAACAAAAGCGCCGTCTCAGGTAGGGCATGGGTACAGAGAGGATGGCGTGGCCCACCATATCTACGAGGAGAGAAAAGCCTTTTTATTTTTTATTTTTTTTCCCTTGCATTGATTTGGATTTGCATTTGAGTGCGAGTTTTTCTTTAGGGGATAAGCGTCGTTAAGGCCATCCAAGCGCCATGGTCATCCTCACGTGGGTTGGATATGGGCTTGTGCAGTTTTTATTTAGATTAACGACACAATTGTCTTAATTATATTTATTAAATTAAAATATAACTTTAATTTGTAAAAATTTTACAAATATCTCATAATAATATCATTAAAATTATTTATATGTAATTATATAGTACAATATGTAATATCATTAAGATAATTACTATATTATTAAAGACATTTTAAAGATATTTTAAATACTGTGTTAAATTTTAATTTTATAATAATAATTTAGATATGTATTGTAATTTTTTCTAATTTAGTTGCACAGTGTTTATCATTGTTGTTATTGTCGTCTTGTTTTGGCTCAAAATTGGGGAAAGCGTTTAAACTGCAAAGTTTTAATCCCATGTTGTAATGTATAAAAGCTTTATATTATAACAAATTAATATTTTACACTATAACACGTAAGAGTTTTATATTGTTTAAAGTTAAAACTAAGTTGTTGAAGCTACAACTTCAAACAAATTTAATAAAATGTTTAAAAAATAAGTTTAAATTAAAGCAATTTGAGTTTATATTATGACAATTTAAATTTTATGATCTCAATACTATTTCAGATCTTCACAAGACAACAAAGAGTAAACAAATTAATTGTGCGGTCAATATAGTTTCCTTGCATGCTAATAGACAGAAAGGGTATTATATCAAACATATATTATTTCTGCTTTTCTGTTTACATAAAACAAAAGATATATATATTTTTCTTTTCAAAAAAGCAAAATAAATAAAACTAAAATTAAAAATAATAGTTAAGAAGAAAGAGAGAGAAAAAGAGATAACAAAAAAGGAGAGAAGATAAATCTTGTGAAGCAACTAACAAATTAAAAACCACCTCTAAACCACGAGAAAGGATAAGGCGGTTGAACCGGATGACTCGACTCTGCAAAGTAACCCATTTGCCCACTACCACTACTCCCATTTCCGTACCCGGAGATAGCCGCAGTCGCCGCCGCGCCGTTCCCGATTCCGGTAAGCTCTGCTGCCGAAATCGGGCTTGGAGAAACGGCGACAAGTCCTCCCTGGCCCCACCACCCCGCCGGCGGCGGACCCTCAGGCGACGGCGAGGACTGGTAGAAGCTCTCCATCTCGAAACCGGTCTCCGGCGACGTCGACGACGAAATCACCTCCGTGGTTCCGACGTCGTCGTCGAGCTCCTCCGTCTTGGCCGACGGCGGCGAGGACACATTAGACGACGTCGTCGTCGTCGAGGAAAAGTTCATGGCGAGGCGGCGCTTCTTCTCCTGATCCTTGAGCGCCGCGAGCTGACTGGACCGTTGTTTGTTCTGGAGCATCATGCGGGGGAGGATATCGGGATCCTCAACCACCTTGTAAAGGAAGGCCATCATCTGCTGCGGACGTCGCTCCGTGGTCTCGAGTCGCTTCGTCATCCCATGAAGCTCTTCCTCCAACGCCTTCTGCTCTTCCTTCAGCTTCGCTATCTCCATTACCATCTCTTCATCATCATTGTTGACAATACTATAGTCCTCCTGATTCGAGAAATTCATCAAACAACTATTGCTATTGAAACAATACTGATTCATCATCATATTATTATTATTCTTGCTGCTTTTGTAGTTGTTGTTTTGATTTTTCCTCCGTAATATGTTCTTCAACAAGTGCTTCTGGCCGCGAAGGAACCACTCGTTCGCGAACTCCCACCGGTCAGGATCCACCTTTCGAAATCCCTGTTTTTTAAATCATGTTAATTCATATCAACTTTGGTTAAAATTCATTTGATTAGACACTAGGTTTACAACTTACGTAGGTGTTGAGCTGTCGAATGAAGCTGGAGAAGTTGTTGTGCTTGAAACAAGCGGGTAAGATTCGCTGCGAGAAGTCGAGAGGGTCGACGACGATGAAGCTGTTGTTAGCTTTTCCCCAGGAGATCACATTATCGGTCGTTGGATCGTTGACCATCTGATAAGTCTTCATAACGAACGGTGCTATGATGTTGTTCGTCGCCTCCATCCCATACAACTCCGACTCTCTCTCTCTCTCGTCTTTTTTCTGCTCTCTGACTCTGCGACGGAGAGAGAAAGAGGCAAAAATGAAAAGAAAAGAAAGGCCAAACTAGAATGTGGGCAAGTTCAGCTTCGGTTATTTACGAAAGCTGAGGTACCACCGTAGCATATAAAGGGCACGCAAGTACAGTAACGAGCTAACGTGGCGGTCATATGTGCCGTTCCATATTTCGTTGGCTCACTGGTGGGACCCGCTTTTGGCTCCACTTTTAACCTTTTTAACACACGTCATCGTCCGGAAGGGTTAGCTATTTTCGTTAGAAGAGGGATTTAACCCACGCTCAGGTTAGGCGCGTGTTGGGATTTTGCTGCTTTTTTCCCCCCTAATTTGGTGAAGTGGTCCCCTCGCTTCGGACAAAAGTCTGAGCTACAGGACGGAACGGCCTATCTTATGGCTTTTCTATTGGCTGTGAGTTCCATTCTTGGATAATGATTGCACAGATATTAATATATTACCAGTCACTCCTGCATATTAAGTTTTTTTTTTTTTTTTTACCGTCTTAATTAATTAAAAAATTAGAGTTGGAAATCAGTGTAACATGGTTTCAGATTATACTACCTCATAGAATTTTTCACCTACCGTGTGAAGAAATTTCCGGATTGCTCGAATAGAAATTAAAAAATAATCTATTCAAATTTTCTGTTGATAACCAACTGTTAAATTAAAAAATTATGATTTTAATTAAATTTAATGGCTGAAAAAAATAAACTATTGAAAAAAATAATTGCCGTAGAAGGACACAAATAATTTTTCAAAAACATTGATCTCGACCTTTTTATAAGATTGAAACAAAATATCTTTTTACCGGCAGTACAGAAAAAGGTTTTTTATCCCTTGATCGCTAAGATAAGACGTTGACTCAAACTTTTGCCTACTTTTTGTGAATCTTTCAGACTTAATCAGATCCACATGTTCAATTCGGTGGCAAGCATACGAATTTTGTGCATTACTTCTTTCAAAACTATGTCTAGCTTTAGGACTAAAAAGGAATGACGCAAGATCAAAACAATAGTATGAAAAAATGAGAGTCATAATGGTAATGATTATTATGTAAACGGGAAGGGTATAATGAACCAGAGCACTTAACAAATTTACTTTTTAAGATAAAAGTTTAACAAGCTGTTTAGAATGATGGTAGGAACCGTAATTTTTATTATTTTTTAAATTATAAATAATATAAAGCTCTCATATACTACAATAATAATAAAAATAGCTACAATATAATAATAAGAGTGGTTCTAACTAATAATTTCTACCATCTTTTTAAATACCCTATTAAGTCTTTAATCTTTACATAGTATCTAGACTAAAAATGGTCAATCCATGTGGATAATAAACCGTAGGTGTAATTTTGATAAATAATTTTTTGTAAAGTAGTACGTGTGGACTATTACCTGCGTACTTGCGTAAAAATGATAGTCATGCTAAGAACCTGTCTGGTTTGCGTTTTACTTTCAATATTTTTTGAATTATTAAAGCTGCAATTAAAATTATGCAATCAGCAACTGAAAATTGTTTTTGAAAACATGTTTGATCCCAATACATGAGCAGTGTATTAAAAATTATAAATACGTCGAACTCCATTTAATTTGCATTCTGAAAAACATAAAGACAACACATGCTCAGTTGAGTTGTTTTTTTAAAGCTTTTTTTAGTCAATTGCATAGATTAGTACAACAAAAAAATGTATAAAGCCCCGTGATTGACGAAGCCATTTCTCTCCTGCAATGTCATCTCTTGCATTATTCATTTGCGCAATATTTGCTTGACTCCTGCATTTCTATGGCATGAAAGGAACTTCGTGCTTCATTTGATCTATGTTCAAACCGACTAGAGGTTCGTTCAATATTTTCTAAGGGAGCTAAATTGCGTCCATTGAGTAGTGGTTTGGTCTACCTTTGGGCTCCTTGAAGCTTGATGTTGATACAATTGCAATTGAGACGTGTTTGGAAAAATCATTTCTAATCTAAATTTTTGGTTGCTATAGTATAAAGCTCTCATATGTTACAATGATAAAAAATATGAGCCACAGTATAAAGCTCTTATATGCTACAGTTTTCAGTTTAAAAGTTTCAATTCTAACCACACTTTCTAAATACCTTATGAGTCTTTTGAACAACTTCTGCGAGTGGTGTTGTTCGGGAGTCTATTGCGACTTTGATGGGCTAGCCTCGACTTATTTAGCCGAGTGTGGAGTGCCATGCCCTTAGGGAGGTGCTATCTATTGTGCTCTCACAAGCTTTGGCAAATTGGCATTGTTGAATCCAATGCAAATCTGACTGTTGTTGCAGTTAAATCGTGGAGCTTTTAGGCCTTGATGGGGCCATTATTTGCTGATATTTGTAACTTGTTAGCTGCTCCATATGGCTGCAATTGTGTTTTTGGTCCTTGTTGTGTCATCACTCTATTGCACTCTATGGCTATAACCAATTTGAATTTAGTTCCTAGAACATCTTTTGCTTGGATTGAGGCCATTCCACTTTGGCTTTACAGTTCTATTTTTCTAGACTTGCTTTCTATCCTATGACGTTTCTCATATTTTCCCCGTTAGAAGTAAAAAATAGTTTTCAACTTCCACTTAATTGATAACATACAATAAAAAAAAAGTCAATATATATAATCGTAAGCATACTAATATTTTGCTAACAAATAAATGTATTTTTAAAAAGAGCACCATAATAAATGTTTTTAAACTATCTTGACAACATCATACAAGGTTGTTCGAAACTTTTAAAATATTATTTAACTAATTCTTAAATTCTTTTCATTAAATAATTAGACATTATTTGAGATGTTAAATATTGAACAGGATTGAGGAGCCAAACAACGGCTTAGATTCGGTCACTAGGGATTTTGACCTTCTTTTGGCTTTTAGGCTAGAAAAATCCTTTTTATTCCCGTAGGGTTATAACCCTATTACTCATAAAACTATACGACCCAATCTAGTATATAGTATACTTTTTAGACTGGGTCCTCCTATGAAATTAAATAGGATTGCTCTTTAGGGTACGCACCTTTTAAGCCACGTGTGAGGTCCACTTTTCTTTGGACATGTTTTAGGCTCTGTTTGGACCTAGCGTTGGGTCCCTGGGGAGCATATTTATCCTTTCTCAAAATCTATGCTCCTCTCTATCTTAGACCATCTCATCTCACCTTTGTTGTTTACTCCTTTTTTTTATTTTTTGAAAGAAAAGATCGATGATGTCTTTACGCACTTAAACTAACACCAATCTTTGTTAGTTGGTGAAGTCTCAAGGCAGGATCTTCTCGTAAATACCACCACCATAGGTGGGTTTTATGACACTTGAGCATTTTTAATGCATTAAAAATGCAATAAATAAAGGATTATGAACATAAGGATTATTGTTTTAATATGATTTTTGTGACAAATTCTATAAAAGTGAAAATGAGATTTTAAGGTTAAAAATCATGCCATAGACTTAAAAAATAAAGGAAGGATATGGAAATAAGCCTAAAAGCTTAATTGTTACAAAATATATTGTAACAAATGTTAAGATAAAATAGAGTTTAAGAAAAATACAGTATAAAAATATAGAACATTATGCAGTATTAGAATAATGCAATATAAGGATTATACTGATAAAGTAATATAGTGTAAGGAATTACACTATAAAGTTACACAATATAGAAATTGTAGTGCAAAATTAATGCAATGTAAGGAATTAAACTGATAAAGTTAGACAGTATAAAAATTATACTGTACAAGTAATACAATGTAAGAATTAGACTGTTTTGTAACGCCCCCTTATGGACGTCACAAATGTCTTTACATTTATACATTACATACTTATTTGGAACATTATTTGAAAACATAGTTAAGGAAATCGTGACCATAATCCATACATACATTTTTTTTTTACAACATTCATTAATTTAATCCATACTATTAATAATAATTCAATTGAATATGGAATTGATTATAAACATCCTTTAATAAAGTAAATATACCAAATAGTAAAATTATAACTTATAAAACATCACATCATAATTATTTGCTCTCACAATTTGACAGGTTGAATTGGAGACTTCGATAGGCCGAACATGGTCGGCAGGCCGAAAATTGTCAATCGGCAGGCCGACGGAGGCTCCGCAAAACAGAGTTTAAAAATTTCCAAAGTTCGATAGGCCAAAAATGAGATTGCAAGCCAAACTTTCTTACATTGGCATGCCGACCATTGATGTTCGGCAGGCCGACAGAACCAAAAAAAAACTTTTGAAAAACTTAATTTAAAATCAAATTTAATTTTTCAAAATGCGGAAGATCATATTCTTAAAATGATAAAATAAAATGTTAAAACATAGTTCTTGTATTCTTTAAAACACATCTTAAAATATGTTAAAATCATTTAACCATAGCTTAAATCGTAAAAAGTTGTTTCATTGGCGTTCTTCCGGTTACAATTCATCTTCTTTATGCTCACACGTCTTCCCATGTCCTCCGCCTAATCCATGACTTTCTTACCCTTATTTGCAACATGATATAAACTTGAATAAGCTAAAGCTTAGTAAGTATATATGATTCTCACAATTTTAAAAAAACATTTCATAAATATCATTATCATCATCATCATCATCATCATAATAGTGCATTAAGCACATTTTCATAAAAACATATCTTTCATTACATTGTCCATATTAAAGCTTATTCCATTTTATCTTAAGGGCCAAAGTGTTGCACCATAATCATCATTGTAGGTACGCCGTCATGAGAGGAGAATGGTAGCTAATCCTAGACCAAACATGACATAATAACATATCATGTCATAACCTTGGTGTGCAACACTTATTAGGTGATACATATATATATATATAACTTTCATGCTTTGAAACTTGCCATAATCAAACATGCATAACTTTAAAACATGAAAATCTTTCATAAGAAACCCTTTAAGGAAGTCATCATAAAATCATCATAAATATCATCATGAACAGAATATCAAACTTTATAAAACTTACATGTTGCAGGTGAGAATGTACTTACCTTAGAAGCTAGTTTACTTAACCTTATACGTATTGGTGACGACGCCGCGGTCTCGATGTGCTCGTTCCTTTGTGTGTTCATGCCATTTATTCATTTAAAGATACAAAATAAAATTAATAATTATTATCATAAAATAGAACATCCATCCATATAACATCACATATACATTCATCTCTTTCAATACATAATTCATAACATACATTCATAACTATAATCATAAAAAAAACATACCATACATTTCATACATAAAATCTGTCAGAAATAGAAAGACAGTGAACAACTTTATTCTCAGGTCTGTTTAACACATTCTAACATCATAGAAAAATCTACAAAAATTAACATATATAGTAGACATATAAAACCCTAACATATCCAAAAATTAGCTTCAAAAAAATCGGAGTAGGTCAAAACACACATTTGAAAATCAGTAATAAAACTAACTTAGGTTTGACAGGCAGTGAGTAATCTTGTAAAAACATTTTTTAATAATTAAAACACATATATTTTAATTTTAAAATTCATTCTAACATCTTACTATCATACATTTCCATATCATAAAATTATTTCATCATCAATAAAATCATTTAAACATATAAAACATTACATAAAACGAAGGTCCAAAAATTAACATTGTTAAAACAGTTTTCTTGACCTAATCTCATAGAAATTTCATAACACATAATTCACTCATCAAAGCATTACCAAACTTTACAGTCCATAACATAACAATACATGAACATTCTTGCTAAATTTCGTAGCAAACAAAACACAATTACCCCTTGAACAAAAATCACATTTTCATGCATCATAGCCAAACAACAATATTTTACTGTGAGTGGTAGGAGATAGAAAATTCATAACTTAATTTAGAAAAATCGAAATGACTTGAAACTTGGAGGACCATTGCATAACACATACATGGATAACATAGTAAAAATTCAGAGTAAAACGAAATAACTAGAGAAAGATATGATAGTCGCATGTCAAGAAGGATTTCATTTCAAAATTAAACCGAAAACGAACCCTTACCTCAAAACGATTCTTCTCAAATTTCTTTGAATTCATCCAAAGAAAACTCAATATTTCTCAAATATTTGCAAGAGAATAGAGGAATAGAAAACGTGGAGAAGAGAAGAAGAAGAGATGAATAATATAAAAAAATGTCTCAAAATGAGAGAGAGAGAGAATATGTGAGAGGAAGAGAGAGAGCGAGCGTTTACGTGAATAAGGATAACATAAAAGACAAATTTCAATGCCCTCAATTATGTCAGAAAATTTTTGACTAATCTTGGACTAATTTGTGTGGAGAATGGAGAGAAAGAGAGAAAGTCAAACAAATCATCACATCTTACCATAATTTGCCTTCTAAAATTAGGAAACCATATCAATCAATAGCAATCAATGAAAAGTCAATGATTTTATTTCCTTAATTGAGGAAATTAATCCATAATTATACCAATTAATCAAATTAAACCACTCATTTAACGTAATTATCTCAACCATAAATTTAGAGAGATTTTTACTGACTGCTCGTCAGCTGTCATCGGCCTGTCGATTCTTCACTTCGGCCTGCCGGTTCCTCAAAGTTCAGCCTGCCAATGATTTCCATCGACCTGCCGATTCTTGGCAGACTTTTTGGCCTGTTTAACAGTCCTTAACATACAATACATCATACATCATAGCATTCAAGTCATCACTGCATCATAAATAATCATACATTGAAATTAACATGAACACTTAAGCACATAAATTCCACGCGGTTGTCACCTGTCATAAAACTTAAAATAAATAGTTAGTAACATAAAATCATAAATCATTAATAAAATTACTTAACGTCGTTACTAACTTAACATAATCCGTTACATAAAAAAAAATAGGTGGGTGTTATATGTTTAAAGTCAAGCAATATATGAATTACATTGTGTGAAAGATATGGATGAGTAAGAAATATTGTATAAATTTATAAAAGTCTAGAAAAAGTGTACCGTTAGTATAAGAAAAATCTGTCAGTGTAAATTTAGACTGTATAAAAAGTTGATGTAGCGTTAAACAGTGTATCAATATATACTACGTGGAGGATATAGATGAGTAAAAAAATAATATGTAAGTTTATGACAGTATAGAAAAAGTATATCAGCAGTATAGGAAAAATATTGTCAGTTTAAATTTAGACTATATAAAAAGTTAATGTGGGACCCACATAATGACACCTTTTAGGTGAAAAAATAGGCCACATCCTTCCCCTAAGTGCACTGGTTTTTGGCCTTAATTTTGGAACAAATTTCTCTTCCATTCAAGTCCTTATGATGAGTCATTAAGCTAAAGTGTCAAATTGGACAAATATCTCATTTTGTACTCATCATTTCCATGCAAAGTTTGAACCAAAACACTTCATTTTCTTCCCCCAAAAACCGGCCACCCCTTTAGCCTTTTCTCCAAAAATTTCTCAAGGAAACAACCTCCAATCAAGCTTTAAATCAAGTTCAAGTGATGATGATCAAGGATTGGTCATTTTTGGAGGTAAAATCCAAACTTTTTTTTATAAATTTTAGTGGTTTTCTTAAGTTTATGGATGGGTTTTGATAGGATTTTTGCTATGGTTCATGTCAAGGAGGAATATCAAGGTTTAAGCACTCTTAAGGAGGATTAAAAGCTTAAAGAAGTCCTCGGTAAATTCTTAAACACAAGTATTGAAAATATGTCGTTTTCATGAGTTAAGATTATGGTGGACTAAGGCATATAAAAAGAGACTTTATGGCATGATTTTATTGTGGGTTATATTGATGAAGATGATGATGATGGAAAGATGAAAAACTATGGTTTAACATCAAAAAGACAAAGTGTGATAACTTTGTCACAACACTAAGTTTAAGTAAATTAAGTCTGTGACGAAATGATTTTAACCATGGCATAAAAAAAAACTATACGGCATGATTATTTTATATGTTAAGTGCTTGATAAAATATTTGAAAACATTTAAATGAGATTAAATCTTAGGAAATCAAGCTAAAATAAAATAAGGTGCAAAAAGTATGTTTAAGAGCATTTTTGAAAAAAGTTTATGTTTGAGGCCCTTAAGGGTCAAGCTAATTCTAGGTTCAACACATAATTTATTGGAAATATTAAGTCAGACAACTTTCGTGAAGAAATTCTGCTTGAATTCCAATCGAAGCAAGTCGAAAAAATGTTGATTTCAATTCTTCCTTATCAAGAACACCATTAAGATGAAAGATTTTGAGAAAAGTTAAAACATGAAAATTGTAGATCTCACAAAAATGGTTAAAAACCAAGAACAGTTTACGAAAATTCTATACCAATTTCAAGTTATGAATATTATGAGATTTTAAGTACAACATTTTGTAAAAAGAAAAACGTTATGATATGTTTTGAATTTAACTAAGGAGATTTTGTAAGTTTTAATCCTTGCAAAAAAACTAAATATTTTAGTATAAAGCGATCGTCTTTGGTCCTAGGGGCAAAAATATCAAGATTTTATGTTTCGAGCTAAAACCGTAAAACTGTATGAACGGGAATTTTCACTAATAAAGGTTGGTTTTCTATACTAGTATAGGCAAAGACTAACCACAGATGTTAAAGTTTGAAAGGATTTAAGGTTTTTGCCAAGAAAAGAATCAGAAAAGAATATTAAAGGCATAATCGCCAAGATTTTCGAATTACAAGTCAAACTTGTAGAATTTTAATGAAAAGGAGTTTTATGAAAACAATACGGATGTTTGGTTTTTCGTAATGTTATAAATAACAAAGAAACACAAGTTTCATTTTAGTACGGATTCTAAAAGTTTTTTAAGACATATCAATGGCAAAAAGGTCATTTTTGTAAAAAGGCCAAAACGGACCCTGAAATGCCCAATTTAGGAAAATGCTCTTTAACGGGAATTTTTACATAACATATAAGTAATGGAATAGTAAAGTAAAAACAAGGATTGTAGTAAAGTTATGGGACTTACGAAAAATCCATTGAGGATAAAATCGTAATTTTCAAGGAAATTGCTAAAACAGACACCAAGCCCTCCAATTAGCAAAACGCCCTTTGACAGAAAATATTCTGTAATATGTTAAGTAATGAAACTATCAAGTAAGATGGATAATTTAACTAGGGAACGTTCAAATTAAGTAAAGGAAAAGTAAACTGATAGGATACAAAGTTAAGTAAAAGGAATGAACGATTAACATATAAGTTATATTATCGATGGAGTAGGTCGGTAATGAGAAGGTTAGCAAATAGTCGGTTGTCATTAAAACAAGACACAAAATTCGACTAATAAAAGAAAAAAGTAATGAAACGAGAATGCTATAATTACGTCCAGGCAAGTTTCAAACCTCACCTACGGTATGAAAAAAATGAATTTCAAATGCTTTGAATATGTTTTATGTTTGCATTTATTATGCATAATGTTTTAAAGATCAAGTCAAGACTTGCAATGTATTTACAACTATTATGTTTAAAGTATGTTTTCATTTGTTATGCATAATGTTTTAAAGATCGAGTCATGTTTCACAACATGTTTGCATTAAATGCTAAGTTATAGTATATAATATGTTAGCATTTGATATGCTTACTAAAGTTAACAAGAAAGTGAAGCAAAGATCATAAGTAAATGTCATATTAGCCTCCTTGATGTGAGGTTTACAAGTTAAGTTAAAGTAATGACATAGGTGTTCGATGGTCTTAAGTCTTTTACAAAAAAAAGCATTATGTTTATGTTCTCATGATTAATGATGTTAGTACGAACACTAAAATTTACAAGTAAGGAAAGATAAGAACGGTGATAAGAAGTTTAAGTAAGTAATGAACAGTATTAAGAAGCTTGTAAGTTCATAATTAGGCATAAATGGAATTACGCATTATGTTATTGCTTGCATTCCTTTTAAGTAATGCTTTTATGAGGAACATTATGTGAAAACATATTGTAAGAAATATGTTACGAGAAATATTTATGAAAAACATTTTATGAAGAAATGTTATGAGTAAGATGTTTTAGAAGAAAAGTTTTATGAAAGGTTTTAAATGTTTTGTGAGATTATATTTGAACTTACAGAGCAAAAGCTCATTACAAGTTCCTTCGTGTTTTAGGTAATCCTACGAGAGACCAATAAGACTAGTAGAAGAGCTTAGAGTTGTGATAGACAGATGCGAATGTTAGGTATGGATATCATTACGGCAGTTTTCCACTGCAGAAAGGATAAGTTTTTACCGTTTTTTAAAAGATGTTTTAAGAAAGTTTTTAAAAAAGTAAAGGTTTTTTAATAAGATTTAAGAAACATTTTGAATGGCTTTAAAATCAAGTTTTGAGCTATGTCTCAATTTGTGTTGCAACGAAAGTCGCAACAATCTTAAAGTATGTTAAAGCATGTTTAAGAAAAAAAATTTACATAGTATTTTCTTACTAAGTAAGTAAGTTCAAATAATAAGAAATGATGATTAAGAAAATTAAGTGACGGCTGGAAAGACAAGACATTACAAGTCTTTTTTCTTTTTTTTTGGAACTTGAAATAGAGAGTTCAAACTCTACGCTTTATGACGAACTCACGTATAATATTACCGTTAGATTCTCTCTGCAACCAGTTGTTGTTTACTTTTGTAATAATTGCATGATTTATATTATAGTATTGCTAGATATTCTATTACTATAATTAAATGGTTCGAGACCATATTAATGCATATTCTTTTTTTATACCTTATCACAGAACTCTTTCACTCTTGTTTACACTTTTTTCTTGTGAGAAAATTTGAGTTTGCTAAATTTAATCGGTAATGATTCTATTATATTATGACTATAATACATAAGGTTGGGAATTTGGTTGTGTATTATGGATTCATAATCACGTTATGTTCAAGCACTTATCTTTCTACATAATATAAAAGGTGAAAGAAGTTTTGTGTGAAAAGTGAGTGTTTGACGTTGTTAGGGTTGGTAGAAAACATAGATATTTTACAAATAATAGTAGAACACTATAATTGCTTAGTTGTAAGCATAGTTCAACATCTAAAGGAAAAAAAATAAATGAAATGAAATGAAAAAAAAAAAAAGAAAGTAGGAGATCAGATACTTCTTGTTGTTATTCTTTATTTAAATTATATTTTGTTTTTTAATACAATAGGCTGTTCTTTATTTTTTTTAATGCAAAGAAGCAGGTGCTGAATGAGGATACGTGCATATGAAGAATGTAAAACATGCCAAAAAAATACAGTTTACACCGCTTTGCTATTTCGGTGTCTTTACACAAAGAAGGAACCAGTAATGAGGTCAGTTAACCAACGTCATAAAACTATCCTCGCAGATATGCCATTCTTGTGTCTTTTGCACATTTTGGTAAAGAAAGATCCATTACTTGCCCAGATCAGAAATGGGGTCACAAATTTGAGTAAATATTCTGTATGCAGATCAAAATTTTAATGCATATATATATACACTTTCATCATCATCATATATATATATATACACACACACACACACGCTTTTTCACTTGACCCACAAAATACCAAAACATATCTAAATGAGCAAAGGGGAGTAGCTCCTAATTCTTCAACATCTTTCACAAGGAAAGTATACATACATTAAAATTGTTTAATCGACCTTTTTCTTTTTTTGGGCTAATGCATCAACCAGTTTAATAATATATATTTGATTCCCTCAAATTAAATCTAGAATATAGAGAGAAGGTGGATCAGACAAGAGGAAAAGACAGTAGTCTATTTTTAATTTTTTATTTACATAGAAGGCATTCCAACAAGTATTATCTGATAGGTCGTTTGAGAACGTAGTTTAAATTAGTTTGAAACAAAGTCGGTTTGAAGTTTAATTTTTATAAGAGAAAAAGCTATAACAAAATTGGTCTGAACTATAATTTTGTGGTTTGGATAATATTCTCAAATGACTTATAAGTATATATAATTTATCATTTCTTAATCTATTCTTTTGTTTTTAGAAACTATAAGTACATCTTTTAAATTTGAATTTTTTTTAATTTTATTCTCTCATACTTTTTTGATTGAAAAACGTAGAGATGAGATAAAATCACCTTTAATTAAACATTTTTTGTTCATGAAATATATGTTACTTTTTGAAAAAAAATTTAATTTTTTTTTAAATTTTAAAAATTATAAAACTTAAGATTGTTTTTTGAAATTTGATGTTTTGTTTTAGAATTTTTTTATGTTTTTAATATATAAAATATTTATTATAACTACTTAAGGGTAATCATGTTATTTTGTCTAATTTTTTTATTCATACGAATGAAATTAAAATAAATTTTTAAAATTTAAAAGATATCTTTATAGTTTTTAAGAGCAAAAAGATAAATTGAAAAGTAATTAAAGATACAATTATGTAATCAACCCAAACAAAAATTTCCCCTTGGTTTCCTTTTTACTTCGTTTCATAATAATTTCACTCTCTAATTTCTGACAATATTTATTTCTCAACCTAGCTGCTTTGGTATGGCTTGCGCACAAGTTATTTGTCCCTATTTCAAGAGTGTCTTTGTCATGCACCCTAGACCCAAGACAATATATCTGACAATATTTGATGAAAAACTCAAATTAAAATTCAATCTGAATTAGGAGATACAGTATACTATTTATATCATATATATTCAATGATGGAGGCTAATCTTTTCTAGCGTGTCACAATCATTAATTTATGTTAAGCTGACATAAGCTTTGAGACCCTCCTTTGTTTTCTGTCAAAACTCCTAATTAATTAGTTGGTTGAGTGATTAGAAAAGCAAAAGAGGTATTGTCTAAAGGTTTAAGTTTGATAAACAACTTCAAAAAAACCACACATCAACGTTCAATACACAGTTATTAACTATATCTAGGCCACCAACATTCTATATCTTCATTAAAATCAACTTAATTTTCCCATACCATGTGTGCGTTTAGTCACGAAAACGACCTCCGAGACTAATCCTTTAGCTAATTATATTTGACCAATGACCGATATGAAAGTTAATTACAGGTTTAATTTGATTAGTTTAACTGTCGTTTCAAAATTCCCTGCTTTATAGGTAATATTCATTGCAGAAATGACCAAGTTGGTTGATGAACATAATTTTGTATGTAGTTGACGTACTTTGGCTAAATGAAAGGCTGAAAAAACCAAGATTACAAATACCAACCAAATCTTGAAAGTAGATTACGAAAAGTTCAAAAATGGTGCCGGAATGGAATAAATATTTGGAGAAATATAATTCAGACTTTACAAGGCAACATCTAAAAATCGAGATGTATATGTATACATACATGCATACGTACGTACGTACGTATATATACACACACACACACACATATGGTGTGTGTCTCTTAGAGAAAATCCAAAAAGTATCCTTTTAAGTTTAGCTAAATCTCATATTGTCTCTATGTTTTGGATAATTTAAAACGTATACTTGTATTTTTAGACTACCTCTATCTTAAAAGTATTTCCCAAGTCCTTCAAGAGAGATAAAAAATAGTAACCCTTGAACTAGCTAGTCAAAGTAATTTTCGGAAAACATAAGGAGGTTAAATTTTTATTTATGCTTCCTTCAATTTTTTTTTCCCCGAAAAGAAAGGGAATTTCATTTAACAAATATAACTGACCTTGCAATACATAACATAACTTTTAGACAGATCGCACCAATATAAATATACATGTCAAAGAACAAAGAGGGGGAGATTTTTATTTATATGCTTCCCTCAAATTCATTTTGACATTTGCTTGATGTCCTACAAACAGTGAACTTAAAAAGGTTCCGAACGAAGCTGTCATTTCTTGTTCTTCAGCTACATAATTATTCTGATTATGAGAATATTTTTTTAATTAAAAACACCATATTGGTTACTTTGCAGATATATAATTTTTTGTTCTTCAGCTATATAATTATTCTGATTATGAGAATATTTTTTCATAAAAAAACACTATAATTGGTTACTTTGCAAGAGAGATGGTATTGTTTGTTGACGAAAATTCCTTCTTTTTTTTTTCTTTCTTAGTGATGATTTGTCCAATTTTATTTCTTTGTATTGGTCCGGGAGTCATTGTCTTTGTTGTTCACTCCTTTGGATGCCATAATCTGAGTGACAGAGTTGAGACCAAGTGTCAAGGTCATTAGCCACTCACAATTACTAAATACAGATTCATAATAACGTCCTTGTAAAACATTCTTTTTTCTAAGTAAAGGACTTATTAAAGATTTGATGTTTAAGATGGTGGTGAAAATTAATTGTGAGAACCATTTTTATTATAGCATATGAGAGCTTTTATATTATAGTAATTTTTTTATTGTTACTGTAGTATATGAGAGCTTTATACTGTTCATAACTAAGTTTATGGTGGAAACTGTGTGGTGAGAACCGTTGCTGTTCAGTTATAGGTAGCAACAGAACCTTGATAATATTACATCATATTTACATTTTTAATTCTCAGCCATATTTGAAGGTCCAATCAATAATTTTCAAATACGTTTAAGGTGTTGAGGAGAGTAATTAGTTCAAACCGTAACAATACAAAACTCTCAAATATTACAATATAAAACACTTATATATTATAGTGTGCTATTCAAATCTCTCAAACACCTTTAAGAAGTCCCGAAGTCAAAATGCATAAACTTGCCCCAAATTATGCCACTCCTCTTACAATCTCTCACTACTTTTTCTTTTGATTCATTTTTCGTTGAATTTTTGATTTGGAGGTGTCATGTATTATTCTGCCAACCAATGAGATCAAAAAGCACAAAAGTGCCCCGCTACGTTCCTCGTCTGATCAACAGTGAAACAAATCCAAGTGGACGATGGTTCTGAGTTTGGAATTTTCTTTTTGGACGACAATATATGTGTCAAGAACTTGTCAATTGCGACAGATTAGGCCTTGAATTAGGTCGCTGTTACTTTGTGGATTCACATTTGCAAATAATTAATGCATCTCTTAAAAATGATGCTTTTCTTATCAAAATTTGATCTACATCGCCTTGACCCTTATTGTTGTTTTGCTTGTAATAGGAGAGACAAATTTTGTTAGTGAAATTTCAAAATTATTGGAGATTTTCGTTATTTGTTTATTTGCTTTATGTGTTAAATCTTTTTTTTTTTTTTTCTTCATTAAGGGGTGTCTGGCTCCTTCTACATTTACCCTCTATTTTTCTTTTATTTTACGATTTTTTCCCCATTTGTCCCCTTGAATTTATAAACTACAAAAACAAGGTATACTTTTTCTAAAACAATTTCTGTTATATCCCAAAGTTTGTGCTTTAACTATATTCATATTTTACATTTAAAACCCTAAAAAGATTTTAAAAAAAGAAACTATATTACTATATAAACTTATATTCTTAAGTATACTCATATTTTAAATTTCAAACTCCATAAACTAAAAACCAACTATATTATTGTGTAAGCTTATACATTATGGGACTCTAAATTTAAATTGTAAACTAAATTCTACTACAAATTGAATTTATTTGAAAAAAGAAGAAAACAGAAAAAATGGAAAGGACAAAGTTTCAAAAATGTATTGTATTTTTTGTTAAAAATTATAGTTTTAATATGCCCTTTTGAAAACATATTCGTGGCTCTGCCAAAAGGCGGGAAGATACGAACTCAAGCCATAAATATGAAGGCAGGTATAAAACTACCATTAATCTAACTTTAGAATTTTATCATTATCAGTTTCTTTTTCTAAACAATAAATAAATCTCCCCAAATTAAATCAAAGCAGTTCATAAGATAGTTTTAGTGCTTGTATGATGTTTAATTGAGATGGAATATTAATCACATGATATAATAAAAACTTTAAGGGCGTTTGTCAAAATCAGTTTTAACCAAAATTTTTAGTTGCTATACTTTTACATGCTATAACTTTCAGTTCAAAAGTTTCACTTCTAATCATATTTTCTAAATACCCTATTCATCGAAATCAAACATGGTTATGCAAGACGGCATATTCTTTGCAAAAATCTTTTTCATTCTTATTAAGTTATAATTTTACTACTTATAAAACTGTAATATTTAATTAATATATAATATATGTTTTAGACATTATTTTATTAATAATAAGATTATAATACTATAAAATTAAATAAGTACAGAGTTAAATAAGATTAGTCGTACGTTACGGTTCATGTAATGTCCACATAAATATCACAGTGCACAAAGCAAAAAGAGAGGCCAAAATGATTGCAGTTATGAAAGAAAAACACTAATGTCCACAATGTTAGGCTGCTGACGTTGTGCCATCTGTCCCACAAGGCCAAACCAATATCTCCATCGTTTCAAAACTCAACAGAAAAATAAGTAAAAGGCACTAGTTTCGTAAGGGGGTTTTCAAGATTGCCTTGTTCGATGGCTGAGCAATCAAGAGCCGCCAAATGCTTGCATATTGATATTGATGTTGATGTGATGATTAGCCACAAACACATTGAAGGTTCAATTGACTAAAAATTTAACGGCCCTATAATTTGAATGTAATTAGTCATTATAGCTCAGTTCAATAAATTGGGAATGAACAAAAAAAAAATATATATATATATATATAAAAGGAGAGAAATGCCTCTTATATTTTAATGAAGCAAGACATAAGTCAAATTTTTAATCTATGATTAAAATGAAAAGACTTATAATCAATTAATTTGCCATTATTTGTCAATGTGTTATTTTTATACTTATTAATGTCAAAATATAATAATGGCATTGGAACCGGCATTTACACTTGTATTGGAGGGAGGAAAAAAAATTGGACATCAAAAATTACAAAACTTATAAACTCATACAACTTTTACATATATATATATATATATTATTGGAGCTTACGTGTCTCCACATGATTCGTTACATGCTGACTTAGACAGATTCCTTCTCATACTAGGACTGCAGCTTAGTTTGAGTTTGAGTTAATTTGGTCTTATTGAGTTTGACTTTAGCTATGAGTATTATTAGTATAAATAGTGTTTGGGTATTATTAAGAGTATTCATTAAAGAATACTTCATGAATATTCCTTCTAAGAGCTAGAGAAAGAGAGTCTAGAAAGAAAGAATTTGTTGGAAAAATTCTTTGGGGCTTTGTATTAAAAAAAAAAAATAGGTGTATTTGTTTCCTATAAAGTGAGAGAAACTAAGTCACATATCTGTGAGTATTGAAAGCCTAAGATTCTTTGTCTAAGGTGTTATTAAAACGCTATATTGGATTAAACTAAAAGCTTATATCGTCTATCTTAGACGTAAGATTGTTTGTAATCTGAACCAAAAAAATTCATGTCATTGTTTCTTTTTTATTTTTGTTTTCTTTTAATTTTCTACTGGTTTGTTTCTAGTGGCCTTGTTTTTGGATTTTGCAGAGTTGTTTTTTGGCATATATCCTAACATATATATATATATATATAAGTTGCATTTCAGAAGAGCTGTACAAACAATGCCAATTTGAAAAACGTATTCGTATATCCCTTTTTCATGTTTCCTACAAAAAAAATGGATCACAACTCCAAACGACTTGATCTGACAACAACAGGAAGCGCAAAAAACAAGGTCCAATCACCAACTCAAACAAGGGGATTGAGAAATATTGTTTGGTTCCCAATATTGATGCCAAAATTCTCTTAGCAACTCAAGCATGGCTTTACTGTTTTTCTTTCCTTTTTCTTTCTTTTTTTACACAAAACTTGCCGCAGACTTTTACAGAAGAAACTGTGTGAGTTACAGAGAAGGAAACAAAACCAGCAAACATGTAAATGGGTGAAGTTACCATAAACAAAACCAATCCCCAACCTATAGAAAATTTGTATAATCATATCAACTCGCATTGTATCGATCGGCATTCTACGAATTAAATCAATCACCAGAAGACACCAAAACATTGTGCTCATTCAGATGCTTCTGAAACTGAGCCAACTGATTCTGCAGCTGAAGAATCTCAGTGGCCTTTTGTGAAAGTATGGCATTTAATTTGGTGATGTAGTCATACAGCTGATTTCCAGGCTGGTCAGCTTCAACTAGCAGATTCATTTCCTGTACACAAGTGAAATTATAAATGGTTTAATACATGGTAGAAAAAACAAAAGGGAAAAGAGAGAGAAAATGTTACTGACCTCCCTAACAATGTCTATTGTCTTCTCTACTTGTCTTCTGTGAGCAGTCACAAGATCTTCCTCTTCCTGGTATCAATCACACTAGACTTGTAACCTTTCAGAAATTTATTATTGATATGAACAATAATGGATATCAAGAAGTGATTACCTTTAAGAGGGCAACAAGATCATCATCAGAACTGGAGTTGGTAGCCTCAAAGTCCTGCTGATTACTGTGCTTTATCTGAGTACCGATCTTCCTCTTGTCCTCCAGAAGTGATTTTTGGTATGTATCTACTTTCTTGCTATTCATTTCTGATGGTTTTTCTTCTTCATAGTACCGCTCAGTATAATCAAAATCATCTTCACATGAACCATTTGGACCACCTCTCTGGCCTCTATAACAATGATCAGAATAGATAGATGCAGTGAAACTTCCTTCTATCCTCCCGCTAGGAAGACGATCCACATTAAATAATGGGGAGAGTTCTTTGTCAATCTGCTTTGGCCGACCAATCTTGTTCTTTTCATTAGTAACATACGTCATGTTATCCTCAAAGGTTGATTCAATTGGTAAAACTGAAGGCAAAGGAAGTGCAGTAGATTCTCTAAGGTTTGAAGACGAAGACAACTGATCCCTTCTAGAGTTGTTCCCTTTAGATAAACTCTTTACCCTGGTATTGCAACCAATAAGCTTGAGAAATTACAAAAGAAATAATATAATTTATTTCGTGAAATCACTTCTAATTATGTACAAGCCGCCTACCTGTCAGCGTATCTTAGTGTGTTGAGGGTGTGCTCACATGATCCTGAACTAGGCGCAATGCATGATATCATAACAGTACGTGAGTTACCGACAAATGAGTCTCTAAGCACTTCAGTCAACTTACTTCCCCTAAAAGGAATGTGACCCTGGTCATTATCAAGAGCTCTGATGCATTCTTTTAGAGCTAGTAAGCTTTTGTTGATTTCAGCACCTTCCATTCTGCAAAAAAAAAAATGTTCACATTATCATTCTTTTAACAACGGTAGTTGCAGAAAATATTAAACAAATAAATAAAGACAAGTTGAACAAAAGCTAGTGATGCCTTGGTCCAATTCCCGGCAAAGAAGATATCCCAGAAATCCCTGGCTCCCTTTTTCTGTCTATGCAAATGACATTGCTTTACTCTACGATATAGATACAAGGTTGCTTAAAATTCCTGAAAAGAAATCTCTACCTTGTTTGTTTATCATTATCAGTGGTATCTGCACCACGCTCGCTTCCAGCAAGATCTATAAAAGATAGCTTGCCTACAAGTCGGGCAGGCTTTGATTCACTCCCATCGGCTGACCTCTTGATACAAAGCTGAAGAATAGCATGTGATCTAGAAGATTCCTCATTAGCACCAGTTGTACCGGTACTTCTTGTAGTATTGCCTTTTTCAATAAGCTCCTTAATTGTCTCCACATTGGAGACCCTGTATTCTTGCAAGCCCACAATGCACACCTGTTGTTTACCATCCTCCCTCATGAAAAGCTTTCTACAAAACGATAAAATTTAATCAGAAAAAATTCACTTGAATATACTTTTTTTTTTTCTTTAAAGGCCGAGACAACATACTTTCGATCATTTAGGAGATCAAACAGTTTCCCTCCATATATCTCGAAGAAACTGACAAATAATTGAAAGCCTTGATTCCAGTATGATTGATGGATTAATCTTAAAATATCTTGAGATGCCTTGAGGGGCAGTGGTTGCATAGTATAAGTCTTACCACTCCCTGAAAAGCGAATAAGATCAGCTCAAAACTTATGCATGAAATTTTACAATGAAAGAAGAAGATGCAGCAAAGAGAAACAAAATGAACATGCAAAAATTATAAAGCTTGCAGAGGATGCTATGTATTTAGAGGTTAAACAGAAAAATGTGATAGTTTGGCATGCTATTAACTTGTTGAAGATCGAAATCAGCAGAAGTAGAGCATGATGGTGCAGAGGAAAAAAAAAAAAGAAAAGAAAAGGACTATGGGCTGATATATATTCGACAAAAACAATTACAAGTGTCTTATAAAAGCAAATGAAGACTCTTAGGAAACAGATGATCATAACTTATCATTCTCATATATTAAACTTTTTCTTTTGGTTTATTACTCTGTCACCATAGGGTAGGATGAGGGAGGGTGGGGGTTCTAGAGTGAACAACACAAGCTACCATGTGTTAAAAACTGGTAATTTGGTTTTAGTGGAAGAAAGATTACTAGAAAGATGAATCTTGAGAGAGATTAAACTCTCATTGATTGAATAATCTGTACAGAGTAGCTTAAATACTAAGCTGATGCATTTACAACTTCTACGAATCTGCTAAGAACACATTGCAGTTCCTCTAACTGTACAAAACTAACCAACCAAGTAACAGCTAGGCTGGCTAACTAACTAACTGCTTAGACAGTATGTACAGAACTAGCTACGCTCTCTAACACCATGAAATGTCATAAAAATTAATGAACCAGACTAATCACTATTTGTCCATGGGTACATGCATCTTCAGCGATTTACTTTCAACATTTTGTATAGCTGGAAGATGTGAAATTCCAAAATGATATACTGAGTTTAAGAATTTGCCTGTTTGCCCATATGCAAAGCATGTTGCTTTTGTTTTCTGAAAAATCAGAGGAACTATGGGCTCCACACTCTCAGAGTACACCTACAAAAGAAAACAAAATTATGAAACCAAGAAACCAGCAGATTGGTCCTTGCGAGGTGGGTTTAAGTCGTTCCATATACTCACTTCATCATTTGAAACATCTTCATTCAGCACGGCATCAAAAACAAATTCGTGTTTCTCGACATATTCTGTTAAGTCGACCTGCAGAAGATAGTGAATTACTATTATCGTTTTTTAACATTCCAAAGAAGGTAAAAATTCTAAAGAACTAGATCATAAAGTGAGCAATAAGTCAACTTGAAAACATCAGAAAATATATGTATAGTGAACTACAGTAGCCGTTCGTTTGTGACAGGTTAGTTTTATCATGCCATTCAGTTCCAGTTTTGAAAAGACAACTTGCACATCAGCTGCATAGGTTTGGTTCATTCAGTCAAACATTTTCACTTAGTAGGAAAATAAAAAAAGATGAAAGTATAAAGTGCCTTGATAAATAGCTTTCTCAAAATAGAAAATTCCCATCTAGATGTAGATAAGATAATGGTCATGATGGCAGAAGAGGACACAACAACTACCTACCTTGAGTTTTGTTTCATGAACAGTGAGGTAATTAGAATTTGGTTCTATTGTTATAATGTCCTGCTCCTTTTTTCCTATCTCCTTTCTATTTAGTGGTCTCTTGCGCACCTGTAATCAAAGTTATCACTAAATATTTGTGCTAAATGAAAGTGGCATTAAATAGAGCAAAACTTCATCACAAGCTCAGATGAAATAGTTGTCTAATTATAAAGGCGTATACTGTCGCAACTGGAAGCTTCAATAACTACTGCGTACAAAACGGTCATGCTAAACTGATTTATTAGGCAATTGAACTTGTGCACGGAGAGAAAATCCACAGTTTAGACACGAGGACTATCAAAGAGACATACCACAACTTTGATTTTTGCAACATTGTTGGCCCTTTCTTTGTCAACTGAGAAACTTTTAAGAAGATTATTCTCCTGAAAAACTCGTGCTTTGCTTGTAAGCTTGTTGGTGGAGAGAAATGGCCCGGCGTCATCAAAATTTTTTCCAAGAACTGGTTGGTGACACTGGTTCCCATTAAATAGACCGGTTATGGGCATCTGGTAGTCGCGTCCAAAATATAGAAATCAACAGTTGGCGTTAATATAAGCCCAAAGAATAGATCTCGTAAATGAAATCGGATAACACATTAAAAAAATACACATAAGAAAAGGGAAAAAAATAACTTCTTTAATCATACACGTCTCTAGTTCTGAATTTCTGGCTTTGGGTCGTATTCAGTATTTTTATAAAAGCTCCAATACTCAAAAGTGGAAATTCAAATAATGAAAAATCAGTGCCCAGAATGAGATGACACTTTCATTTTGCTAAGCAATTATAGACCACAGTATTAATAAGTTTCATTTGGTAAGCAATTATATACAATAAGATTAAGAAGTTCCACCTATTTCTTTTCCTGTTTTAAAAAAGAAGAAAATCATCAATTACTTTGCGGAATATGGATATTTTCTCTAACAATTAATGACTATCCAAAAAAATTTGGACCATTTGTCCAAAACAATTTTCCGATAAGGCCATTTTTAAAAATCCCTCAACAATTAACAATGTTTGCAGCAGCACAGTAATAAAAAATAAAAAACTTTAATTATATGATACGAATTAAATTTTCCGATCAATTTTTCACTCAAACCTAAAAAATAAAAAAGAAGAAGAAGACGAAAGGTCTAAAGGCTAACCTCTGGCAATAGCTCAGTGTCAAAGGAATGGAGATCGAGCAAGCCAGGGCTGAGCTCACTAGGCGACAGTTGATCCTGTCCGTACCTCCTCATGCTCGACGATCTCGAGCAAAGCGAAGGCGTCAGCGATTCCGCCGTTCTGGTCCCATACAGCCCGAAATCCTGCTCGCGAAAGAAAACAGAAACGAAAATCACAATGAAGAAAATGAAGTTGAGAAATCGCAAGCGCAATTAGGGACGAACCTGCGAGAGATTGCTGGCGGATTGGAACCACTTGGAGGAGGCATCGAAGAAGTTGTCGGAGTACTGGCGCTGGTGATGCACCGCCTGATTAGATCTCGACACCTGTCTCCCCACGGCATTCATCTTCCTCGATCTCCACTCTCCGATTGGCCCGTCTCCGTCTTCCGATTCACCACCTCTCTAACTCTAGCAACTCCGACAGACGATCGTATATACAAATAAATACACAAATGTATATATATAGAGAGAGAGTGTTTGAATATTATGAGAGATGAGCAGCTGAGAATGGAGGAAATGTTGATTGAAAGGATGGTGACTGAGGTGGTTAGAGGATTCTCCCTTAAAGCTTTTCCATTTCGAGCTTTTCTTTTGTTTTCTTTTTTCCGACGGATTTTCTCGTTAGACAAACAGTGTGAGGATTTGAGGGCAAGAAAAGGACAAAGATACTTTGTTGAAGTTGTGTTTGAAAGTTTGAAATGAAAAAGAAAAAGAAAAAAGGCACGGAATTGGTAAGAGTACCTGAAAGACTGAGCATCCGAACGCGGGAGGAGAAAAATACAAGAGAAAGAAAAGGTGCGGAGGAGTGGGCGCGTGTAGGCCCAGTCATTATTAGCGAGTACAATAACGAGTGTGTTGGAGTTGGGACCCACTTGTCCTCATGAAATGAACGGAGGAGTGAAACAAGGAACGTGGAGCGGATGATGTTGGCGTGGCCTCCGTGATTGGAAATGCTTTTCCATTTTTAGGTGAAAAATTATTAAATCCATGATAAATAGCTTACAACGTATGAACTACGTAATGAACACATGATTCAAAAATAAAAATAAAAAAAATAAATTGTCATGTTCATCATTAACTTTTCATCGATGTGTGATTTTACTTCTTAAATTTTTATTTTTGATTTTAACCTTTAATTTTAATTATTGAATGATTAATTTAATGATTAAATCATTAATTTTAAAATCAATTTGTCACCTTTTAAAGAATTTTGTGACCATTTTATTACTTTTTTTTAATCTAAAATTAATTATTTCCCTTCTCAACAGCATAAATCAAAAGTTAAAGACTAATAAATCAATGAGTAAATTGCTCATTAATCCCAACTTTCAAGAAAGTAAACTTTTGGTCCTTAACCTTTGATTTTTGATTTACTAGTCAACTTTTTTTATTTTAGTTGCTGAGAAACCAATTTAACAATCAAATAGTTAAATTTAAACCAAAAAGATGACAAAATGATCCTCAAAATTATCAAAAGTGTGACAAATTAGTCTTTAAGGTTATCAAAAAAAGTGATCAAAATTAACAGTTTAACCGTTAAATTGGTCCCTCAATGACTAAAATAAAAGGTCTATGACAAATTTGTAACGCCCCTATATGGGGGTTAACAGTTTTTAATGAGATAAAATAAAAATAAATAATAAAAGTAAAACCTTAAAAATAAAATTTGCCCGGGACTTAAATGAAAACTCTCAACTCAAAAATAAAAATATAAACGATAAATAAACCACAGTTTTAAATGTAGCACCTTAAATTTAATAAAATAAACTGTTGTCATCATCATTTTAACCCTCAACACATTATAATACAGTCACAGAAAGTAACAATTGATGCTTACATTATCATGAAGAACATTCTCAACGATTGAAGCAGTCCCAATGTAATATAGTTACATCACTTCCTCAACTATATTTCTCGTAGCCACCTCACACTTAGTGAGTCCTGAAAAGATATAAACATAAGGGAATGAGCAACACTATGCTCAGTAGAGAAAGCCATTACTCACCTTTAGGTTTTTATCATTACCACATTAAAATCTGCATGGTTAGTAAGTCACATCATATTCCAGATTATGAGGTTTATTATGATCACATCTTATGGATACCGTAGTTAATCATTACCAAGTGTCATAATTACACATTTATACAAATATTACCAATCATCATTGTTCCTAGGTATCCATGTTAAATTGAGTATCACTCAACTCATCGAAACCCAAATGGGCGCACTTGATCACCCTATAAACATTCCAAGGGTGTTCCGGTGAGGGACATCAAGCCCCCAGTCTTCACCAATTCGATTCTTGTACAGTGTGTTCTGGGACTTTCGACCCAAGGAAGCGTCATCGCCTTCCCCCTATTTTACCTTTTAGGGTATTCATGCCCAAGGACGTAACCGTCGCCCTCTTCATGTCTTACAATTTCTCTATATTGAATCATTATCAATAGAGTTAGTTTTCCTAACCATGCTTCTCAATTTATAACATGTGTCAATTCATTATGTTCCTCGCCGTACAATACAAGACGAGTCCATGTCATAGTTTCATATGTGATAATCATATAATATCAGTTCAACATAGATATATATATATTGCGGCAAAACAATCAATTTTAATTCTATAAAAACCTCACAAAAGATGAGTAATAGAATCCCTACCTTTCAAGCTTATCAACAGTCTCTTAATCCTGGAATCAATTAACGTTAGCTCCATACTCTCTTGATCTTGAACTCCAAGCAAAGCAGATCTAGTTGTATCTCGCTGTATCTACGAAGCATCCTCTGTAGTGCTCCTCGAGCGACTATGAATGGCTAGGAATGCTTCCTGGGGATCATACATTCTTGAAAACGTCATTCTGGACTTCGATATTGCTGTTTGAATTGCCTCGATTCGCGTGCAGTCGGTACCGGATGATTTTCATCGGAGTGGAATTTGCTCAAACGGAGGTCACCATTGCATCCAGAGCATCGAAACGAGTCAGGAGGCGGTCTCGGATCTTCGATCGGAGGTCCGGATCACAAAATCCCATTTTGGCCTTTGACTAGCCGTTGACCGGCGTTGACCACCGTTGACCGGCGTTGACACCGTTGACCGGCGTTGACCGACTTTGACCGTCGTTGACCGGCGTCAATCGGGGTCCGTTGGCAGCTGGGCTCGGGCCTACCCCCCCTAAATCGACCCTTCTGAGTCCAATGGCGGGGTCAATTTCACCCAATTCTGCCTCTAACATAGCGGGTCGTGAAGTACAACGTCGGTAGAAATGGATGAGCTCCGATCTTGATTCTCCGACGATGGAAACCTGAAATTGGCTGAGGGCTTTTGCTACCCATCCTCCTATGAGCATTTCCCCTCATCCAATTTGAAGAAACGTGGCTGGGAAGAGCCAAAACGGAGACTCCCGCGGCGGTTGACGGCGGCGTTGGCCGTTCTCCGGCGAAACCGGCTCCTTCCGTGCAATTGATCGAGGGGTTTTACTCCCCTTGATCCTCTGAACTCATTGGGAGGGGTGGTGTCAGTCACCTCCTCCGGCAAGGCGGAGTTTCACCATGGGGGCGGAGGTGCAAAACGGCAATAGGCGGGCAGAGCAATCCGGCGGTTGTTGAGCTGCCACCAAGGGTGGGTTTTGTTCCTCTCATCACGGTGGTCGTGTAGGAACAAGAATCACGTCGATCGGACGTCGGACGGCGAAGATATCTCGTCGGAAAGAAATGGGTTTTGCCGCCACTTTGGGCGGCGCGTGTGGTCTCCTCCGGCGGCGTTTTGGGCGGCGCGGCACCTCGTTGGACTCAGCTCGTCGAGAGCTTTCCATTGGTGCGGGAGGTGTCGAAAACGGATGCCGAAATCTCAAACGATCTTTGAGGAGAGAGAGAGAATTTTTTAGAGAGAGAAAGTAGAGAGAGAGAGAGTTTCGAATTATGAGAGATTTTCTGATTTTTTTTATATATATACTAGGTAATTAATCTAATTACCTTAATACCCTTAGAAGAATAACGGGTGTCACAAATTACACTTTCATGAAAAGTTGGAGACTAATGTGACGATTTACCTTAAATAAAAAATAAAAGGTTAGAGACAAAATGTTCACTTTCATAAAAATGTTGGCGACTACTGGAACAATTTACCCAAAAAAATATATTTAATGTTTTTATATTTGATCTCATCGAAAGCATATATTCAGATTATATTTATTACACAAATCTATACCGTCAATAGTTAATTTTAAACTTTAAAATGATAAAATTATTTTTAAATAAAAGGAAGAAATTAAAACTTAAAAAAAAAAAGAAAACAAAAATAAAAGCACAAAACACCTATTTTTAAGATATTTTATATATTTTTAAAGTCAAAATTCTTAGTATAAAGCTTTTATAAGTTTTTTAAATTTCTTTTTATTTTTCAAATTTGAGCATATTTTAGATAATTTATTAGGTTAAAATTGAAAATTGATCAAAAAAATGTACAAATTTATGTATTAAATCTAATATAAAGGTACACATTTGATGAGATCAAAAACTAAATGCATAGTATTTGAACAAACTTAAAATACAAGGTATAAAAGGTGATAATCTTAAATTAAGGACTAACATGACAAAATTTTATAAAAGACTCGAGTTAATTCAAATTAGAACATTTTTATATCAAATTTGAAAATAAAAAAATTAAGGATAAAGATAATAATTTGTTTTAAAATATCCACGCATCTAGTAAATAAGTTCAAATTTATGAGTTTAAATCGTGATTAGTATAAAAGCTTTCACGAGTTATAGTGTTTGAGTTTAAACTCATAATTTTTTACTCATTTGCCGAACGCCTTATATAATAAGCAACTTTAGGCCGATGCTGACTTTGTCCAACAGTAAATTCTTTATATATATAAATATATATATATATATATTCATTAATCAATTTACATGATGGAACCAATATATGTAAATTTGAAACTAATTTATCAAAGTTATAATAAAATGGATAGTTAATTTCCTTGGTTGTAATTTCTTTTTTTTATGAGCAATCATTTTGATGTCAATAACTTTCATAATTTTTTTGGAAGAGATTAATTATCATAATTACCATTAAAATAAAGTATGTTGATGTAAAAAGTCAATTGATGGTTAAAATAATAAAATCTATTAATAGAGCTAAAATGTATGTCTTATAGGGTGTTTAAAAAATGTAGTTAAAACTAATAATTAGAACCAATTTTTGTTTAAAACATTATAATAATTTTTTACTTCATTTTATAATATATGAAAGGTTTTGACTATTTGTTCTAACCACAAGTCAAACACTTTTTTATCATAAGGGCTCCATCATAAAAACAACAATAATAAAAAACAATAAATATTGAGACAAAAAAAGAGAGAGGAAAGTGATGCTAACAGCATTTCAGTGCAGGTTAAACAAGCTGAAGTTAGTTGGTAACACATGTAGGGTGTTTAAAACCAATAATTGATTTAAATTACAAACAATATAAAATTTTTATATATTATAATAAAATATTACATATTGTAATAAAAAAATTACAGCGTAAAATTTTATATTTTACAGTTTTTAAACCTACGTTTAAACTACTTTCCCTGTCAAACCAGTAAAGTTAAACTCGTCTTTTGACTCGATCCATTTTTGAAAACTGAACTACTGCCCCACAATCGGTTTTTCAGCGAGTGTGATCACGCGTACATGACTTTTGGGGCCCGTTTGGTTCGAGTATTTGAATAGAGTATTTGAATAAAGATTTAAATTTTTGTGAGAAAAAATACTGTAATAAAATAATTCAAACTGTGATTCAAATATCTAATCAAACGGCCCTTGGTGTCTTGTACCACGAGATTCCGAAGTTTCTTTATGCTTTTGTTTGGTTATTGATAAGGCGGTTCACGTCGTTGATGGCCCTCACGTCGTTAATGGTCCTGACGTCGTTTAACGTGGTCCACTTCAGTGCATCGCCGGTCTACGGTATCAATATGGTCTTTCATTGTACGATTGGACCATTTTCCATCAGTGGAGCCTCGTAATCCAAGAAATTGCAAAGTCAGCCTTATCGTTGGTCTTATATTAAAAGCTGGATTCTTTGGATTATATTCCAACTCTGAAAGTTTCCAAAGATTTTTATGAAGTGGGCAAGTTTTTCTTCGTGAGACGGAGAGTTGAAAATTTGAATTGGGAATTTTGTCGGTTGGGCTATTGGTTTTAATAATACTTTAAACATTCTGTTTGAAAATTTAGACCAGAAATTTTAAGTGGTTGTGTTGTTTGTCCATTTGTTTCCTTAATTATGAATTCTATGATTCTCTATACCCATAGACTATAGAGCTTATCTATGTTTTGGTTTGTTAGGGGATCTCTTCAGTTGCCCCTTGATTACTTCCATCATGACTTGGTAATGGAGTACAGTATAACAAAAAAAATTTATCGTTATAATGTAAATATTTACTTGTTATAGTAATTAAAAAAACAAGCTACAATGTAAAGTTATCACATATTACGGTTTTGATTTTAAAAGTTTCAGTTTTAACTATGTTTTTCAAATACCTTATTAATTTTCGTGTTTTTTATATATTATTTTGAAAAAGATTACGAATGCCTCCTTTTTTTCTTTTAAGAATACATTTAAATCTCAGGAGAGTAAGGTGGTTTTGAAGCCTTGAAGGTCGCTCATATCTTTTTTTTTTTTTTTTTTCCATCGTCTAATGCTGCAAACTTAAAAGTTTTGGAATGTATTGTTACTCTATCTGAAATTTTCTTTAAATTTTTGTCATCAATTTTTATTTACTTTTTAAAAAACTTGGTTAATATCCGCCCGTTACATATTTTTTAATTTTTTTTCCATCGCATATTTGCTCAAATCAAATTGGTTTTTCCCTTGATAAATCTGCTTCGTAACGCGTTACATACAAGTTGATATATCAAACTTCAAGTCCAACCAATACAAACAAAGTTTATATATATATCCAAGTGCTTAATTGATTGTTAAATAAGTACTAGAGCAGTTTTAAAAGTTGCATATATGTAAAATGACACAACAATTCTAAATTCTAATATTGAAGAATGCAATGACCAATTTACTTTATTATTAATTTATTTTCTTTATGTTGTACCTTGATATTAACCCAACCATATACACGTATAAATACATCTTTATTTGCACGTGTAAGGATTGATGTCAGTCATTGAAATGGTGTGGTTAAGAGTTTAATGGCAATTGATAGATTGGTTAATTTGTCAAGAGACACCGAGGACATGCCATTGCTGCAATTGATTACGAATTTCCAAAAGCACTGAAAAACACGCTTGAAAATCTTCTACGAAACAAAGAAGAATGACGAAGGCCTCTTGCTTAATTATTTGAATCACGGTTTAAATTATTTTGTTATAGTATTTTTTTTATAAAAATTTAAATCTTTATTTAAATACTTTATTTAAATATTTGAACTAATACAACACTAAGATGTCATTAATCACAGAAAATTTTTTAAAAAAAAAGCAATAGTCAAAATAACCGTTTGGTTTGGTAGTGTTTTTAAAATAAGTGAAAATATTTTTATCTTTGAAAAATGTGAATTTTTTAAGAATTATGTTAAGAGTTTTTTAAAATTTTTGCCTCAAAAAATATGCAAAAGTATTTTTAAAAACTCTCAAAATAGTACAAAACAGGACCAATTATATCAGTATTATTTCTGTATGATCTTGTGACACTACGTAAGAAATGTTACAATCAAAAAATTAGGCCCTATCTTTTCCTTTATTTAAAGGGAATGAATTGTTTCTGATATTTCACAAGCTTTGCCTTTTGAAAGTAATTATGTATTGAACTTGGAATGATGGGATCAACGGTTAGTTTTAGCAAACATGCCTTTTGTCAATAAAATTGTTTTTGCTGATCAATTCAGCTCGCATTATTAAAGATTAACACGCTAACCTCTTCTTTTTCTCTTTATCTATAATCATTTGGTCTGGTGTCTAGATATTCAACATGGTTATAACTATGCTTTGCAAGAAAATATGCCATCTAATCTAGTTTGTAAATTCTCTCAACAATCAAATTTCAAATCCCGGGTAAATAAATCCCACTCCGGCAGAAATGTTTATTTGCATAAATAAAAGAAAGGTTACATCCTCCTCTTTGATTTACTAATAAATAAAAAATACATCACAATATACTCCCAATCTTCTTTGAAGGAAATTACGATTTTAGAAATATATCAGAAGTTTACTAATCCAATTGAAATACAACAAAAAAAAGTAATTTACAAATATAAAAATTAATATATTTAAAATAATTATAACATATTTTTTGAAATAAAAATTATGTTATTTTGCAGTATAAAACGTGAATATCATTAAAAAAAAATTATTATGCAATTTTGTTATTCCTATTGTATTTTTTTCAAACTGATATATTTCAATTATTCCCACTGAATTTTTTTCAAAATGATGTATTTGAATAATATTTGTATATAAAAGACTACCTTTATTTATAAATGTTTTTATATGATAACGTAAAAGTTGAGATGGCCGAGTTGGTCTAAGGCGCCAGATTAAGGTTCTGGTCCTAAAGGGCGTGGGTTCAAATCCCACTCTCAACATTCGTATTTTTTTAAAAAAAGTTATTATCACTAAACTTTTTTTTAATGCAAAATAAGTTCGCGCTTTTTACTTTCCTTCATTTTCCCGTTCCCCGGTTCAACAAATTGCAACAAAAATTCGTAGAACGAACCAGAGAAGAGCCGAACCGAAAACCTCCATTGAAATCAATGGCACAAGCCGCAAGGCTCAGTCTCCGAATGCAGAAGGAGCTCAAGCTCCTCCTCTCCGATCCCCCTCCCGGCGCCTCCTTCCCCGGCCTTTCCTCCGACCTCTCCTTGTCCTCCATCGACGCCCGTGAGTCAACCTCATTGTTTGGTTCCAGAGTAAATTTTAGATCTTTTGAATGTTTTTGTTTTCCTTTGGTCAAAATGATCCGTTCTGTTCTGCTTGTGGTGCAGAGATTAAGGGTCCCGAAGGAACCGTCTACGCCGAGGGGGTTTTCAACGTCAAGATCCAGATTCCTGAGAGGTATCCGTTTCATCCTCCGATTGTGACTTTCGCGACGCCGATTTACCACCCGAATATCGACAATGGCGGCCGGATTTGCCTCGACATTCTCAATCTTCCGCCGAAGGTGTGCTCCTGATTTGCTCAGATTCTTGAGTTATAGTTGGCCTAATTTCTCAATTTGGTCTTGAAAATTATTTCGTTTGTGATAATATACTTCCTTTTTGACTTGTATATGGGAAAATTTCTGCCTCTAAATACTGCATTTAGAGCTTTTTGTTTCGAGAATGATTATTAACGATTTGATTTTTATTTTTGTTACTAGCCCTAAAGTAGAAGCAATTTTGGGACAAATTTTATCCTGTTTCGAGAATGATTAGAAACAATTTGGGCCCTTGATTTTCGTTTTGCATGCTGTATATTTCGGTAGGTGAACTCGATATCTTCAAAGAGGCAAAAGGGTCAATAGTTTAACCACTTAAAAAGCCGAAATCTGATCATATATTGATGCTCGTTTTCTGATTTCAGGTCCCATTGTGCTTTGTCACCTTAAGAACACAAATTCCTTAATCAACTGCGTTGTTGTTTTCCATCTTTGTCGTCCATAAGTTTTTGATGAGGCTAATGGTCTGATCCAAACAGGGGGCATGGCAACCATCATTAAACATTTCAACTGTGCTTACCAGCATTGGGTTGTTACTGAGTGAACCCAATCCAGATGATGGCCTCATGTGTGAAGCTGTAAGTGGAGATACGCTCACTAATGGTCTGGGAATTTTTTTGGTTATTAATTATTGCTTTTCACGGACTTGGCTACTCATGAATTTGCAGAGTAGGGAATATAAGTATAACAGACAAGCTTTTGACCAGAAGGCTCGATCTATGACTGAGCAATATGCCCATCCTGGAGCTACTGGGAATGTTGGCTCAAGTGGGTGTATTCAAGCTGACTCAAATCCGAGCATGGTAATAGAATAGGTTAATGGGATGTGTTACTTCAAATTTTGACCTTTTTAAAATTTCAACCGTCTTTGTTTCTTTCTACTGTAGGTGGAAGTTAAAAAAACCGAAAATGAGTCAAAATTTGAGGCTAACGAGTATGTCCTTAATTGTACGAAGATATGTGGGACCAGTAGGAAGTTGAAACTGCAGTCTTCAGGATCTTCTGAAAGAAGGGTTGAAAGTGATGAAGGGAATGGGGCTTCTAACAACCACCTTTCAGTCAAAGAGACGGAGAACCAGATGGAAGTGGAAGAAACAAAAAAGGAGTTAAAACATACAATCCAGGAGTCCAATTCAAGTCAGGAAAAGTTGAAAGGGAACGGGAGAAAGTTATCGCTGGTGTCTTTTGTTCAATCCCAGAAGAAAAACGACAGTGGAAATGAGACACTGGTCCCCAAAAATATTTCATCCCCTATATCTAAGAACCTCTCTGTGGCTTCTTCGGGGTCTGCTGACTGTCACAGGGAAGATAGTATGTCAAAAGGTGAAAACACAATCACAGAATTAAAGAAGCTGCACGAATTTCGCAAGAAACAGCAACTAGGATCTTCAGAACTAAAGGATGTAAGCAAGGAGAAAATGCTTGTGACCCCTCAACCCGCTGAGACCCATGTTATCAAATCAGGTGAGGCAGCTTCAGTAACTCCGGCTGTAAACTGGTCCAAACTACAAACCCAAAAGGATTGTGTGGAAAGAATTGAAAAAGCCCCTTCTTGGACAAGTCATAAAAAGTTCTCTTTGGTTGGGAAGAGGCTTTCACTGGGTTCCAAAGGACCATCAGGAACACATAATAAGGAGAATGTACAGCCACCTGCTTACAAGAGACCAAGGTCTTCCTTGGCTTTTTCTGCACCAGGAACTGTACCGTGCGGGGATGATGAGGACTATGAAATTGGACATGGAAACCTTGAGAGGCATGGGAGAGATCAGAAGCAGTCACTGGGTCCTTTGACTCAATTGCAAGAGAGCACCAATAATCAGATTCAGCACCTTGCACACTCAGAGAGTCTCTTTGGTTCGTCCAAGTCCATTCTTAAGCAACAGGACAGAGGGTTAAGTAAGAACCATTGTTTTGACCAACGTAAAGATGACATAACTTCTGGACCGACTAAGCAAATGGAAGAAGAAGAATTGCCAACATCTGATCCTGTAATCGTCTTGGATAGTGAAGATAGCGATGAGGAAAAGAGCGTGCCTTCAAGGTCTAAACCGTTGGTTGGACGAAAGCGTCTAGGCAAGTGGAAAGTTAGAGCGTAACTTGTGAAGATAATTCTTCTATTAGTTATCATTTTTCTTTGTTCATGTGAACGTACCTGAAGAGGATGATAAATGCTATGCGATTTCATTCTGTCTCCAAAATCTTGGCACCAGAAAAAGGTGGAACTTGCTCAAAGTAAGGAACTTGGTTCTCTGGAATTTGATTGCATGATCTCGATAGTCAGTTTGGGAATTTGTACATATGTATAATGTGTAATCACAAAACAACATTAACTCTTGCAAGTCAAGCTTTGAAACTTCCGGGTCATGACAATGAAATTCAAAGTGTTTGATAATAATGATGATGATGATTCTGTGATACTAGAATTCAAACACATTATTTCTGTATATACCTTCAAAAAATCAGGTCGACGAGTCCTCCACAAATTATTTTGATTACAGGAATGAGGAAACTTTTATTCTTCCTTAATGTGACCGCAAAGATTGTATTATAAACATGGCCAAAAGGCGTCATTTTCTTCTAAAAGACGGCACTCTTCTTTGATATTGAGAGATTCTGTAATGAGTCAGTACACTGCCTTGCTTAATAGAAGACATCACTCTTTTTTTTTGGTTGATGGAGCCACAAGCAAGCATAAAAATGCCTTAATCAGTTAAGTTTTTTGTTTTTTTAGAAAAAAGTAGATGAGATTTTCTCTTTGTTGGATTTACATGATTAGATATTAAACTCAGAAGTGCACAAGATCAATACAATGATTCCAATATATTCATAAAAAATCAATCGTAAAAAGGACTAATTATTCATGAACATGATTTGTATCGGAATTCAAAGAAAATACATGAATAGAAGGCTCTGCTTATTGAGCATGAGGGCAGGGCATGGGGAATGTTTGGTTTGCCACGGTACGATGCAGGATCGTCTTAGGCCATGCTAGTGCCAATACAAGATGGTGGACTCAACCTGCACTCATGTTTTTTACTTTTTTTGCTCAGGTGGGTTGGCACAACACAACTTGTTCAGCACAATATGGGTCACAACGAACACGATTTAGATTTATGAATGGCAACTGTTTACTGACTTAATAACTGGCCAAGTCTAAAATAAATGTCACATATTCCAAATATATTTAAAGTACATGGTTATTTATGTAAATTTCTATTTTACAATTTACTGATATCTTACAATAGCAATGCTTCCAATTTTCTTCTCAATTATAAATCCTTTTTTTACTTTTTGCTTTTGTGATTGCTATTTTGAATTAGTTTTCTAGTATTAAGTGCCTTGGAAAATCTTTGCTCCTGATGGTAATTTAAACTCGAGCAATAACGATGCACAATATGAATCGTATGATATTTTGTCATTTTTTTAGATCTTTTTATTGAATTGTGTGTGCTTTTGTTATTCTGGTATTTTTTTCAAAGAAAAATTATAATCTGATTTTAAATTATTATAGTAGCTAATCTATCCGGCATCGAGAAAATGGCTGATATTTGTTGAGAAAGACAGCATAAACCGGTAGATTAGCTGTGATAGTCTAATAAATTACCTTGGACAGGTGAAGGCAATTTCAAAGATTTGTGTTTTGTTCATCATTAACTTAAAGTTTTCGGCTTTCTTGTTTAATTGGCACAAATTATTCTATGTCTAATTCTTGTGGAATTTCTCATCTTTTCTCTTCCTAAAAATTCTTTCTAGTCGGGCTATTCCAAAAGGAAGTCACGTTTATGAACCGTGAATGAATGATGGAGAAATTACACCACATAGCACGATTTCAATTTCAATTTTTAAGAAAGCAAATAGCATACTATTAAAAATATTTACGTACATAATATTTTTTAAAATCATTTACTCTTTTTAAACACTTAAATCTTTAATTTTACTAATTTTTTTTCTTCTTCTCTTTCTTTTCATTTTTGTTTTATGTTATCCTTCTACCCCTTCATGTTTTTCTTTAGGTCATTTTATATAAAAATAAATTTGTTTTAATCTTAAAAAATATACTATTTATTAAACACTGTTATATTTTAATTTATTTATTTTTATTTTCAATTAATAATGGCCCAACTCTCTTGTTTTCTCGTGATGATGCTTGCCCCTAAATTCTCAAAAAGACTGAGTGAGTCGCTCTCTAGTTGCTCTTAACTTGGTGCTAGTAGTACATATACATGAGTAGCAGATGAATTGCCTCACCAACTTTGCCAAAACTTGATGATTAGAAGATTCTTAGGTTTCACTAGAACTTATTAGTTTCTAATGCTGCATAATAAAACTGTAACATAACTTTCATATGTTACAGTGTAAACCTCTCATATATTACAGTGTTTTAATTCCACCCATGTAGTTCAAACAACATTCTGAAACATGCTCTTATTAATGCTAATTTGCCTGGAACCCAATTCAATCTCCGGTGATTTTACTTGCCATAACGAGAAAAGTTATTTAGCGTACAAAAAGATTTCTTATATAGATTTGGCAGTAAAATAAACCACAAATAATTAATATCAAAAGATAAATATCAGTTCTTTAGCGTGAAATATCAGTGTTGATGTAATTTGGGTACTTTAAATTTAAGAAATTTATGAAGAAAATATCGATATGTAGAAAAAAAAAATTATGAAAGCTATAGAAGTTTTCATTAAAATATTTTTTCGTGGTTTTTACTATAAGATAAACAATGAAAATACATAAATAACAAGTTTAACGTGAAAAACTTTATACATATTATAAAAAAATCTCAAAACCAAAATAAACTCTTATTAGGGTGTTTGGAAGGGTGATGGAAACTGTTGGTTAGAACCACTTTTACTGTAGCATGTAAGAGTTTTACACTGTAGTGATTTTTTTTTTACCGTAACATGTTAGAGCTTTATATTATTTATAACTGAAAAAATGATAAAAACCACAGTTTTAACGACCCTTCTAAACACCTGGTTATAAAGTTCAAATGTAGTTAGGGCTCCATCTTAATTCAAATAATGCTAGTGTCATGTTGTGCTATTTGAATAGTGTTAAACACTGTTGTGAAAATGTGCATATATATTTTGTTGATCTCTCTTTTTATTTTTGACCAATAATAATGGTATACTCAGACAAAAGTATTTCTCCATCATGGTTACCTAACATGTTTCTTTTAAGAAAAAAAAAAGTACATTCTTTTCAGAAAAAATATCGTTGTAACAATAAGACATAAATCATTATTCATCTTATACAAAAGAAAAATTCAAATAAAAGTTTGGAGCAATTATTTAACTCCTTGTAGACCCATTTAACTAACAGTCAACTCAAGTCGATGGATTTGTAAACTAGATGGTAATATAAAGCTAAATAAGGGGAAAAAAAAAAAACACTTAGAAGTCACCAAATTTGGCTGGAAATGAAAGCCACATGGACTGGTATACCTACTCTTCCTACTCAGGAATACGAACGAGAAGGTCTGAATATATGCTGAACATTGACGGCTATCTTTTCTCTAATTTCAGTTTTCTCTCTCTAAAAAGATTTTTGGTTTTTAGATCAATTAAACAAAATGATATTAATAGGTGTTTGGAGAGGTTTAAACTTTTTTTCATCAAAATATTATAACTATCAAGAACTTTATATATAACTATTTTTTGCTTTACAATTAACTGCTGAGTGTTTTTTACTGTAAACGATTTCAACTTCGTGTGACAAATAGATGGTAAATTTGAAGTCGTATTGCTAGTGGTTGCTGTAAATTTTAAAAGTATATTTGATTTTTTTTATTTATCATGTTGCTGCACGCTGCGTTATCTTGTGGGATAATGCAATCAAAAAAGGTTATTGTCACTTTCCATACGTTGATATCTCGAGATGACAGAAAAAAAAAAAAAAAAAAAAGTCTCAATTATTTGCATTGAATTATTCATCAATGTGCAGAATTGTTTTATTAATGAAGTGTTAAAGCTCAATTCTGTTTGTGGACAGTGTAATTCAATTTTGGATCAGATTGGGTTTCTTGTAATCAGTGCTAATAATTCTTTTCCATTTTGTTAAATCAATGCTTACATTTTTCTCATTAATAATGTTGGTGATTGTTATTGAATGTGTTTGCCATGTGAAGCCTTTGGATATGTTCTAAATCTAAAAGAGTTAATAGCTTTGTCTTTACTAAGACAAGGCTCAAGTTCATGTCGGTTGTTCATTTTATATTGTCTTGTATAAGATGGATCGAGAAAATAAATAATTAAACCTTTGAAGGTTTTAATAGCAGGAATTGACAAAATAAACTATTGGTAGGTTTTTATTTTTGATTTGTATAAAAAATTGTCTGTTTTGTATGTGTTTTTTTTTTAATTTTGTTGTAATTTTGATAAGATTTAGTTTCCATTTGAAACTTTAATTATAACTGAAATTGACGTTTTAAGTTTAAGAATTGTAACATATAAAAATTTTAAATTGACAATTTTTTACTTTTTATAATAACTGCTGAGAGCTTTACATTGTTTATAACTGTAACTGTTAAATTACGAGTGAAATTTTAAATAGTAAACACCCCTTCACTTGTTGGAACTTGGAAACATACATATTACCTGTTTAAGGTCAATTCGTAGAAAAATCCTTTTTCTTTTTTTTTTTTTTTGAAACGTTTGAAGCGATTTTAGGCAGTGGTGTTACACAAACTCACATCCAGCTAATTAATTTATGTTGATTTTTGACATGTTCAAAGCACTACATTTCTTTTTAAACAAAGAAATCATTCAAACCACTATAACAAGACCCACTCCACTCCACTTGGCATCCGCACTATATCATCATTATTTGCCCCCACATACCTTCAATAAAACAAAAACATGTTTCTCTATATTCTTGGTTTTTTTTTTTTTAAAAAAAGAAAAATCTACCATTTGAGTTCAGAAGCTGAACTCAATATAAGGAGCTTTCGAAGAATTAAATGAAAACTTTCTTCTTAAAAAAAAAGCAAAAAAGATAATCATTGTAAGCATAAGATAAAAAGGGTAATGCTAAATGAAAAAGTTGTGATCCATCACTGTGGGACCCACGCGGTGGGGTTCAGGCTTATGATGCTATATAGTGTTACTCATGATTTCCCAATTTAAAATAATTTTTCTTCTTACTTTACCATCCCCCAGTCTCTTTTTCTTTTTAATCTTTTAAAAGTTATTGTCACTTTTCTTGAGCAAGGAAAAAGCTTTCATTCCGTTCTTTGCACCATCTCTAACCTTTCAAAAATGCTAATAATACAAGTAGCCAGGGTCCATACGGCAAAAGAGGGGAAAAGGTTCAAAAATTAGGTTAACGATTTTTTTTTTTTTTTTACATGTAACAAGGTCAAATTTAGTCGTCAAAGACTAAAAAGAAAATTATGTACCCGATTAATAATAGGGTTAATTTAAATTCAACACTTCAAAAAGGCAGTTGTCTAATATTTTCCTTTATAACTCATAATGGCACAAAATTGTCCTCCAAACTTTTTATAAATTACTTTTGTCACGTCAATTTTGTAATGATTTAAACTACATGTGAATCATTTGATTTATTGGAAAAAGACTATACAGGAGGTCAAAGATAATGCCGGAGTTGTAAGCAAAAGAAGAAGCGACACTAAAGTCCAAGAGTAAGAAATCATCTACAATTAAAAAAAATAAAATCAATATTTTAAAGATATTTTATTTAAATTTATTATATTTCTTTTCATGAAGCAATCACATTACATACATGATTAAAATTGTCAAAACATTGACGTTTTATTGATAGAAATACCAAAGTTGTAAACTTCATTAAGCTCGAGGGATGATTTTATGTCATTTTGAATCCTAGAAGATAAAATAAGTAACCACTTTTTTTTGGGCCTAAATGTATAATTAAGTTCTTGTTAACAATTATAGTTTGAATTATATTTTGTGGTCCCATGCACTTTTGCTACAATATTTACTTTTATAAAATTTAAACCAAAAAGTGATTTAAACTATAAAAACCGGTTCAAACTTCTCTCCCAAATAGACGTTTATAGAATGTTTGACAAAATTGGTTCAAATAAAATTTTTTTATTGCTACAGTCTAAAATTCTCACATGCTATAATGATTAAAAAAATAAGTTATAATGTAATGTTTATATATACTACAATTTTTAGTTAAAAAAGTTTAAGTTTAACAATAATGTATTATAATATAAACACACACTAATGCTCTCGCGGGAAACTCATTGATTCAGTACGAGGAATCTTGCCTGGTTTCTGCTGCATCGGACGGTTTTCTCAGGAGTTTGGCCTTAAAACATGACAATTAACAAGTGATTCCTTCCATTTTGCCCTTTTTTAATCAAACTAACATGGGTTTCGCAGTTTATGTCCCCAGATAAAGACAAATAAAAGAATACTTTTTCCCCTCAATTGCGTATAGGCAAATAGATATTGTTTTTTTATGCAAATTCTCTGTACGGTGGTATTTTTTTTTCCACTAATTGTCTGCAAAGTGACTAATTAAATGCTTGATAATTACAAATTTATTGTTTGTTTTCTTATCTATGAAATCTTTTATTACTTCTTTTTCCACCCCAAAAAAAAAAAAAAATCTCTATTACTTCTTTGACATGGGATAAGCTTCTCATGATTTCTGGATAAATGTGAAGGGACTTTCGTCCATTCTTACGCTGACTTGGAAGCGACAACAATCTGCATATTACAACCTAATTTTTATGAACTAAAAGGAAATTATAATTTTTTTTAAATGGATTAAATTTTTTTTAATGTATATCTCCATTTTGAACCGAATTTTGAAGTTCCCTTGAAAAAAAAGAAAGAAAAATAAAAAAAGATGATGTCTGAGAAATGAAGATTGGAATAGTTTAACTGTCTAACAACCAATCCTCCAATAATTGTGTGATAAATAAAAATGTAAGCAAACTCTTGATTGGAGTTTTCATTGGCCTTTCAAAATGATAGACCAACAACCTCTTGTATCATCCCTTTAAAATTATTTTTTTTAAGGGCCTTTAAAATTATTTTTAAAGGAAGAAAAATCTTGTTGTAAATAGCTAAAAGCTTAAATTAAAAGTTAATGTGAACAATATTTTCACTCCCCATCCAAGATTTAACTTAAATGTAAAAATAAATATAAACAAAATAAAAAGGGTCCAAAATTGCAAAACAAAAACTAGAGAACAATAAAAAAAAATCTTTTTCACTTAGACAAATTTCTAGTAAATACAGTTATAATGGTAGTTGAGTCCTCTTAATCTTCTTTGTCCAAGCTCTAAGCAAATAACCCCAAAATTTAATTTGACTTAAATCATATTTATCAGCGCAATAAAAGCCAAAAAAATGAATAAATTATTAAATAAAAGCTAATGTCCCAAGTAATTGATGGTTATGGGCATCTGCGGTCCAGCTCCGCAGATACCATCTAACTTCACCCACCTTGACTTAAAAGCCCACCACCATCACCATTCCACTCAAAAAGTACTCCAATCGGACCGTCTAGATCTCGTCAAGCTCCTTGACTCTTTTTAGACTCACCAGAGAGGATTTGACGGAACTTGGTTTTCCGAAAATGCCCTCTCCAACGTTTAAATCCGACGTCCGTTTCCGAGACTGAAGACTCAACCTCGTGAAGAAAGGGACAAGGACACCATAGTCAGGAAAAAAATATTTTTCTTTTCCGCCAGAGTTCCCGAGTTTGGAAAGTATCTTCTTCTTCTTCTTCTTCTTGTCGTTGAAGCTCTTTAAGGGCGCTGGCATTGCGAGCTTCGTTAATGGCGGTTCTTGCATTTTGAGTCCTTTGAGTTTATTGGTTGGTGAGTTTGGTAAACAGGAAGAATCGGGAGATGTTGGACGGACTCCTCGGCCGAGGTTTTGCCTCTAAATGGTTTGCGCTTTGATCTCTCTCGTATCTCTCTCTCTCTATGTATATGTATATATATATATATGTATGTGTTTATATGTGTGTGTATTTGTGCATTTTGGTTGATTTTTGATTCGTTTTGTTTTTTTGTGGCAGTAAGTCGTTGATTAAACTGACGAAGACTAGGATCGATGTGATAAGGAGGAAGAGGAACGCGACGCAGAAATTTCTGAGAAAAGATGTCGCTGATCTGCTTGCCAATGGCCTTGATATCATTGCCTATGGAAGGGTACACTTTTTGTTTTTTTTTTTCTTACTGTTTTGTGTTGCTTCTGATTCACTCATCGTACCGATTCTTCCGAGTTGAATGCCTTTTGGTGGAAATTTGATTTTCTACCTTCTGTTTGATTGCTGAGAAAATTCAAGGAAAAGATAAGAAAAAAAAATATCTGAAGCTTTCGTTGGGGTGAAACAGGCCGAGGGACTTCTGGTCGAGATAATCCATTCTTCTTGTTATGATTTCGTCGAGGGATGCTGCGATGTGGTCTTAACGCATCTTTTGGTCATGCAAAAACAGAGGTACGAATCCTGATTTTACAGCTTGTCTTTTACTTCACCTGGATTATGACTTTGAACATGTATTTTGATAGTATGAAACTATATTTAATGCTCTCTGATTATGTTCATTGCATTAGACATCTAAAATTAAGCTTGCGTTTATAAACACGGTTTAAACCAAAGGTTTGAATTGAAAAGAACTGTAACAATTTAAATTTTGTAAGAGAAAATACTATAACAAAGTTGGTTTGAACCAAAACTTTTTGGTTCGAATGGTGTTGCCTGACACAGTATAAGATACATCATATATAGCGTTTTAAATCTCCAGTATTACATATTCCCCAAGGCAGTTCAGAATTTCCAGATATAGCAGTCGTCCTTGTTTCTTTGAAGTCATCTCTGAAACTCCAATTGATATTTCCTTAGAGTTATGATGTTAGGCTATTTCTATTTGTATAATTTTTCTGGTTAGCTTGTGTAGGAAATGATTAGCAATTATAATGGGTACAGAATTGCCGTTGGTTAACCTTGGTTTGCAGTTCCTGCGATTTCGAGTTTCTATTTCATATTTGCTCATTTGATGCATGTGGAATAATATAAGAGACATGTACCGAGAATTTATAACGGTCTGTTTGAGCAGTGGAGAATATTTGACTAGTATTTGGAGTTTGGACAATGGTTTGATCTAATTGGCATTGTAAAAATTTCTGGGGATTCTTCTTATGGGTACTGGTCAACAAGATATTCTTGAACTATACAATATCTACAATATGATTAACTGATGCTTTCTGTAGTCCTCTTTTGTTGAACTTGCACTCGAGGAGAATGCATGCCTATATGCCATGATAGCATGTTTGAATGATTATGGCCATGAGGAATTTAGGTGTACATATGATTTTGTCTTGAATGGTAGTATTAGCGTTATGAAACAAGTGAACTGCTCATGGGATATCTGAATCTACTTAACAACTTCTCCATCAGTGCATTTTTTTTGGGTGATTTATTTTCCTAAATCGTTATCATATGTTTGATTTAAAGGAATTGAACTGATTTCGATGTTTTTGTTTTTGTAATATTGTTTTTTATTTCTAGTGAACGCCCTGAAGAGTGTAAGGCCGCTGTGGCATCCCTGATGTTTGCTGCTGCAAGATTTTCTGATTTACCGGAATTGCGCGACCTTAGGCAAATGTTTTATGAGAAATATGGAAATACCCTGCAAGTATTTGAAAATAAGGAGGTACCTCATAGTGATGCACACTTGATAACACTTTATTGGTCAATCTATCGTAAAACTTACAGTCTGAATTTCTTGTCAATAGTTTAAGGAGAACTTAGCATCCAAGCCATCCACATTGGAGAACAAAATTCGTTTGATGAAAGAGATAGCAAGGGAATTCTCAATAAAGTGGGATTCCAATGCCTTTGAACGAAGGATGAATAAACCGCCTCTATCTCCACTGGTAAACTTCATTATATTATTGCTTTATTTTTATTTCCATCTTGGCATTTTGTTGACTGCTATGATAACATCTTCATTAAGTGGCAATAGTTATTGATTATCAGCCATGGAAATACACATCTTGAATATTGAAAGTAGTTCTCTACCATTGAAATCACGACCATTTTTATGAGACTTGCAGGACCCTCCCAAAGCTTATGGATCTTACCATCTTAGTGCCGATAAAAGCGATTCATATAATGGAAAAGACAAGGTTCTCAGGGGAGATGGTCATGATATTTCGCTAAAGGAAAGGGTTGACCTTAATAATGGCCGTGGCAGACTGCAAAGTGAAAAGAATGGTTCTGTCTCAAAATTGGATGCAGTTGATTTGCAGACCAAGCATGCTTACTCTCAAAATGGAAGTAATTCTCTTCATGGTCGGGAAGAAACTTCCTTGAACAAGGATAGAAAGGATGGTTGTGTTTCAAAAATGGAGGTAGTTGACATTCATTCGAGGCAAGCTTTCACTCAAAATGGAAATAATTTGCTTTATGGTCAGGAAGAAGCTACTTTAAAAAAAGATAGAAAGGATGGCCAAGACAATTTGTTGCAAGGTAGGCGAGAATTTGCTCCTGATAGGCAAGTTGCATTGTATGTGAAGGAGGATGTTACCCCAAGAACGTTTGGATTAGGCAGTTCTTACCAGGGAAAAAAATTAGATTCTGCAGATGTTGGATCCAAGTTGCATTATGGCAGCACAAATAATGTCCCCATAATAGATAGCCAAGATGCAATACGTAGTGCAAGGCCAGATATAGCGGCCTTGCATGGAAAGTGCAATGGTAAAGAGAAATTTGCTGATGATAATTTTGGTGGTCAACACATTACTGCAAATTCTTCAAGCAAGGATGAAGTTGTACCCAAGTCAAAGCCTTACTATGCTAATGCAATCCCTCCTCCTTATGTAAAACATAATTCCAAAGCAAAACTCAGGAAGCAGGTAGCCCATTCGGGATCTTCAGATGATGGTTTTGATGGCAACGGTGTTATCAAGGATTCTTCAACTCGTGATAGAACCAATGCCGGTCATATCTCTGAGGGAGTACACCGAGGGTATGATAATCCTCAGCATGAAAAGCATCTTGCTGGACCTGAAAGAGTAGATAATCATTTTAATGAGACAGATCATAGTTACCAGGATGATGTTATCGCCATTCCCATACCAAAACCAAGATCAATGAGGAGGAAACACTCTAAATCACGTTCGTTCCATAACGATGTTGATGACTTTGAAGAAGCAGGGGCGTTACCGGGAAAATCAAGAAGCAAGAGAAGAGACGACTCAAGGCGAGGCCTGCAAATCTGGTTTGATGAGGAACACCATCGGAAAGATGAAGAGGAAAGGATAATTGACAAACTGCTGATCCATTACAGCAAAAAGCCATCTGTCTATGAACCAGGAAAACCAAGAAGAAGAAAGTCCAAGAGTCGACATGCACATCATGAAATTAATGATGAACCCCCTCGGAATGCAAGTAGGGATGCATCTGAGGAGAAGTCACAAATGTTCCCTCCTCCTGCACGCTCAGTTTCCCTCCCTCATGAGCACGCAGGTCCTTCAGCAGCAACCAAAGTTTATACTCGAGCAGCTTCCTTTCAGCCGAAGCAATCAGATGGAGCTCGGCATGTGCATCCCAAGTTGCCAGATTATGATGACTTGGCTACACGGTTTGCAGCTCTGAGAGGAAGGTAAATACATGGTTGAGCAACCAGAAAAAAATTACACACTTAACAGCGGCACGCTCAAGACCATTGTAATCTTCTTGCATTTGTTTCCTCGAGTGGGTTAGTCACTTTCTCTGACAACAATTAGCAAGAGATGCACTTTTATTAGCCGCAGTCAACCTTCCACGCTGCATTTCCTCAGTAATTTGCGCAGCCCCGTCTGTTTGTAGTATGCCGGCAGTACTATTATATGTATTCCTTAGACAATGGCATCTATAGCATTTATACTACAATATTTCAAAACAATTTTATAGCCGTTCATTGTAAAAGTTGTAATAGTGTGTGTAGCTCCAGTTGATAAGAGTTACTCTTAAGTGTGGGCACATAAGTTTGAGGTTGAGATTGCTTATACTTGTACCAGAAATATTTGACCTAAAAAGAGATGTTACGAGTTCTACTGTCTAAAAGCATTCTTGTTCCACGATGACGACTTGTTGAAATTGCTTTAATGCTTTTTTGACTTTTTGGAATGCCGTATATTTTTCCCTTAGCATACAGTATTATAATTGTGGCGGATTTTAGGACTTGTTATTTTCGCAATTAAATACAGCACTCGATACTGAAGCTCCAAAATGACCAAAATGCCCTCAACCGTCAGAAAATTGCCAGCTCACAACACAAAAACTATAAAAAAAACGCCTTCACATTCCCAGGCCTATTTTTCCCTTTCAAGATGTGCCAACTGCATCCTCACCTCCTTTCCTTGTCATAGGTGCAAGTACTGTTTCCCGTCAAAAGAACCCTTCTCTCCCACACATATATTACCGAACTACTTCACTACCAAACATTCTACTGCCTATAGAGAGAGAAAGGAACACAGAAACAGAATTAGGAGAGAGAGAGAGATGAAGGGCACGTCCAAGGGGATAATGGGGGCAACACTGGTAATGGTGGTGAGTCTTGCCATGGTGCTAGGCCTAATCCTAGTACTGCTAGCTGAGCTCTACTGCTCCCTCTTACCCCGCCGCCGTCAGCTCAAAATCAGAACCACAAATGCCGCCACCGCCTCCGCCGCGGCTGGCCACACCGCGGAGGCAGAAACTGTGGCCTCATCCTCATCACATCCACAAGATCAGTCACCAGATCCTACTCCAACAACTCCTCTGAGTAGTTTCCACGCGCAGGGTGTTCTTCAAGCCCCAAGAAGCCTCCTCTTCCCTGCAATTTCCTTCAAAGAAGACTGCCTCCAAACAAAGAAGCAACGTTCTCAGCGCCATCATCAAGTCATTGACCTCCCAAAACAAGAACAGAACACAAACCCCTGCCATGTGGGGATAGTTTCCACTCCATCCCCGTCGATTTCGTTTGCGCCTTCGCCACAGCCGCCAGCGGGAGAAGAGAAAATTGGAGGTGGGAATGGGCCTGCTAGTACTACTTGCAATGAGAAAACTTGTGGTTGTGGTGGTGGTGGTGGTAGTGGTGGTAAAGAGCATTTTGTTCACTTTTCCAATCCAATTTATGAAAACACAGAAAGCAGACTCAGCGGCGAAAACACCCCATTTGAAACTCCTGTCACTTCTCCTTCGAGGTTAGAAATGGGAGGTTCTGGTTCTTCCTCTTCTTCTTCAGGGGAAGATGAGATTGCCCAGCCATCACCAGATAGAGATAGACCCTCAAGCCTATTAACGCCGCCATTGACTCCAACGAAGAAGCTCCCAGCAGAGGCTTGCTCAGTTTCTCTAAGAGACGCTAGATCTCTAGGCACTGCAGGCAGTGACTCTAACAGTAAAAATGGCCTTTCTTCGTCTGCCTCAGGTTCTCCTTGCACTTCTCCTTCATGGTGAGTTAGGAAAATTTTCTTCTCTGCTTTTTATTTTTATTTTTATTTTTTGTTGATTTTCGGATGTGGGTATTTTGTGAATATAGTAATGGAGGATCGTTAAGAATCTTGAGGAAAGAGTGTAACTTTTTTCACTGCATGCGTTGGCCATGGCCCATGGCTCGTCCATCTAAAGCCAGGCCGGTCTAAGACAACCTAAGTTCTTCAGTCCTCCGGCACTTCTGCCATTGGTCTTTTGTTTTCATTTGCTTCTGTAATTCTTGATGGAATGTTATAACAGAGTTAGCAGCAGAATAAAAATCCGTTCTTTCTTTCTTTCTTTTTAAATGGGATTGTGATAATGCACGTGAGTTGTGAAGGCTTAAAGAACTAAAGGGTCAAGAAAGAACCAAAAAGGTTACAGGAAGTAGGAAAAAAAAAAAAACATGAGTACTCTTATTTAACTTTCTACAACCTCGTTACTCATAGAATAATTTGTTGGGCATTGTTATATAGCTGACGGAGTTTTAATCCTGCCAAAAGTTTCTGGTTACTTGGTCAGAAACTTCTGACAGGATCAAAATCATCGTTGGATGAATTAGACTTGTGTTAATTTGTTTTGGTCTGAAGAGTACGTTGATATTTGATTGGGGCTTTTGTTTCATGAGCAACCAGGTTTTATTGATGGTTAAAAATAATTTAAAAAATATATATATAGTGAGAGAGAGAAATAGAAAAACCAGTCTTCTGTTTTTGAGGAACATCGAATGCGAATTTCAATGCGTTGAAGTCAAAAAAGAAAAGAAACAAGCACTGCGTGTTTGTCGACTTTCATGAGGACACGCGTCCCCTTTGGTTTGGGCAGTTCTAAATAGGCAGTGGGCAGTTACTCAGGCCCCTCGGCCTATCATATGAGACCCACGTCTCACGTGATGGGGCTCACCCCTATAGGAGGCCTGGGTAACTGACTGATCGAACTTAAAAGAGTTTTTCTTTTGGTTTTCATGAGCTCCATTAGGCAAGAAGCTTCAGTTTCTTCACTGACTGAATTTTGATAGTTTATGAGTTTTACCTGGTATTACGAAATTGCCAGTGTTTATGGTTTTGTTAGCTTTAAGTTTGATCATTCTTGTGACGACTGCAGATTCAGTTCCAACTAAAAAGTGGTGGCCAATAAGGTGAAATTCAAACTTGGCAATTTCTTGTTTGATTGCGAGAAGTTCTTTGAATGTAGAGTGATAATGACTCTGAGACTCTTTAAAGCTGTCACTTTTGTATCTACAGATTCTTCTGACTTTATTCTTTCCTTCTTCAAAAAGGGTGTCTCCTCTGTTTCTTGATTTCCCTGATAACAAGACTACCTCTACTTCAGACGAGTTCTACTCAGACTCTGAATCAACTCCTCCTTCGGACTATATATCTGATGAAGACGTCAACGTTAATCCACTTCATTTCATGGCTCAAGAAGCTGATGAACAGTTTGAAACCACCCAAGCTTACAATGTCGAGGATGAGTCTTCTTCTTCTTCCCTAACACTACCTCTTGCTTCCAGTCATCGCAAGTCCACTTCTTCTCCTTCTTTTAAGTTAGATTTCTTATATGAAATATCATATGTTCCTGATGAAAAGAAAATTACCTCTGAATCCCTTCCACTTATTAACCCATACCATGCTTTTACCAAGTCCACCAATTCTCTTACTCGTTCCATAAAAGCACTTATTCACCCATCATACAAGCCTCCAAAAGAGTATGTTCAAGCGTCCAAATTTAGCCAGTGGCAACTTCCAACTGTTCCTCATGAACAAATGGTTACTCTCCAAATCCCCAAAGATTTACCCTGCCAATGGATTTCTCAAGGGTACACTCACATCCATTACCCTTGAGAATCCATTGGCAGGGTAAATCTTCAAGGATTTGGAGAGTAACCATTTATTCATGAGGAACAGCTGGAAGTTGACACTGGTTAAATTTGGAGGCTTGAACATACTCTTTTGGAGGCTTGTATGATGGGTGAATAAGTGCTTTTATGGAACGAGTAAAGACTTAGTAATCAAGCATCCTAGTCATCAAAGTTGTTCGTGTTATCCACCAAAGACTCGAAGAAAACAAAAACAGTTAGTCCCAACTCCATGGAAGGCTCAAAGACACATACGACGACGTTTTGTCAAGTTCCTTCGGAAAAAGAAAAAATTCAGGAAAACTACTGATTGCTGTTATAAGTGTGGAAAGAAATGTCATTTTGCCAAAAACTGCCCCCAAGGCAAAACGGAGAGAATCTGACGTAGGTTCATCATCGAGAGAAAAGACGGGCTCGATATCATTATTTGATAAGGAGACGCCTATGACCTTTTCAATTCGAGCAATGAGTTTAGCTGTTTTGCCTTGGGGGCAGTTTTTGGCAAAATAACCTTTCTTTCCCCAATTATAACAGCGATCAGTAGTTTTCCTGAATTTTTTCTTTTTTCAAAGGAACTTGTCTTTCACCTCTAGAATACGTAGAAAAGGTTGAAAAAGCCTTACAAATTTATTCTGGCACCACTGAAGATAAGGATGACCCCACTCAACACAGTCCACAGCTGTACGCTCCGACTGACACTGAAGGTGTCCTACTCTACAAGAATCCAGCTTTTCAGGATTCCCAGGTTGGCCTAAGGGACCGACAGTAGTATCGCCCTGGAGAAACCTTTCCTTTAGTTTCTTTCCTGAGCTTGGGCGCTTTCGTCGAGGCTGCTGAGCAGTTGATGGTTCATCAGTGTTGGCAAGGCAAGTGGAGCAACTACAAACATCCCAATAACAATGGTCATCAGGAGTTTTGTGTGATGGGGGAATAAGTGCTTTTATGGAACGAGTAAGAGAGTTGGTGGACTTGGTAAAAGCATGGTATGGGTTAATAAGTGGAAGGGATTCAGAGGTAATTTTCTTTTCATCAAGGACATATGATATGTAACACCTGAGATTTCTAATACATTAAGTTAATGATTATATTAAGATAAAAAGTACATTTTAAAAAAAAAATTACTGTATAATAACATGAAAAATTATACAGTATTGAGCAATATAGTGTAAGAATTTGATTGTTTAAGGTCATGCAGTACAAAATTGGACTATGTAGACCACAAATTTCTTTTATAAAAGTGCAAAAAGAAAAGAAAAAAAAGAAAAATCATACAAAAGAAATCAACTCTCTCTCTACTTTTTCTCTATAGATTTTTCTCTCTCTCCTCAAATCTCGTTCGAGATTCTGGCGTTTGTTTTCGACACCTCCCGCACCAATGGAAAGCTCTCATTGAGCTAAGTCCAACGAGGTGTCACGCCGCCCAAAAAGCTACCGGAAGAGGCCGCACGTGCCGCCCAAAGTGGCAGAGAAACCTAAACTTTTCGACGAGATATCTTTGTTGTCCGACGTCCAATCGACGTGATTCTTGTTCCTACACGACCACCGTGATGAGAGAAACAAAACCCACCCTTGGTGGCAGCTCAACAACGGCCGGATTGATCTGCTTGCCTACCGCCACCGTACGCCGCCACACCAAGGTGGAACTCCGCCTTGCCGGAGGAGGTGGCCGACACCTTCCCTCCCAATGGATTCAGAGGATCAAGGGGAATAAAACCCCTCGATCAATTGCATCAAAGGAGCCTGTTTCGTCAGAGAACGGCCAACGCCGCCGTCAACAGCAGCAGGAGCCTCCGTCCTTGCCCTTCCTAGCCACGTTGCTTCAAATTGGATGAGGGAAAATGCTCATAGGAGGATGGGTAGCAAAATCCCTCAGCCAATTTCGGGTTTCCATCGCCGGAAAGCCATGATCGAAGTCTCCATTTTTACAATCAATGTCGAGCTCTGACCTGCTATGTTAGAAGCAGAATTAGGAAAAATTGACACCGACATTGGACTCAGAAGGGTCGATTTAAGGGGGGTGGGCCCGAGCCTAGCTGCCAACGGAGTCTGATTGATGCCGGTCAAAGTCAGTCAACGATCGGTCAACGGTGACTTTGGATTTTTGTGATCCGGATCTCCGATCGAAAATCCGAGACCGCTTTTCAACTCGTTTCGACGCTTTGAACGCGATGCTGACCTCTGTTCGAGCTAATTCCACTCTAGTGAAAATCATCTGGTACCAACTGCACGCGCATCGAGGCGATTCAAACTACAGTAACGGAGTCCAGAATGACAGTTCTAGTAATGTATGATCTCCAAGAAGCATTCCTAGCCATTCATGGTCGCTCGAGAAGCACTATAGAGGATGTTTCGCATACTGTAAATACAATGAGGTACAATTGGATCCGCTTAGCTCGGAGTCCAAGTAAGTAGGAACCTCGCCTACAGTATGAACTGTTTTAAAATAAATTATTTTAGATGCTTTCATAAAAATTTATGAAATGTATGATCAGTGATTGTTACACTGTTTTATGTGAGAATGGGTTTTATAAGGTTACGAGAGTGACGAAAAACCCGTTAAGGGTAAAATCGTCATTATCAAAGAAACAGCTAGAACAGAGTCGAACACTCTGATTCAGCATAACGTTCTTAGATGAAAAATGTTTCATAATACGTTAAGTAATGAAATCGCCAGTAAGACCAGAGATTTAATAAGGGATGTTTAAATAAACGAGAGGTAAACGATGGGTTACGAGGTTATTAGGAAAAGTAACTCCGGTGGGTTACAAAGCTAAGTGAAGGAAAGGTAAACCAATGGTTTATAAGGTTAAGTAAAGACAACGGTAAATGAAAGTATACTAGTCAAGTTAAAAGGAAAGAATGGTTAATGTTTACGTTTTATTATCAATCGAGTGGATTGCAAAAAAAAAAAAGTTAACTAATAAGTCGGCTGTCGTTTGATCATAATACAAAAGACGACCAATGAAAGGAAAATGAACGGAATAGAGAACGATATAGCATAGTTTAGGTAAGTTTCAAATATCACCTACAACATGAAGTAAATGATTTTTAAATGCTTATTTATATAATTTGCAAATGAGTTTGCAATTATTATGCAAGTTTCTTTTAAAGTATGTTTGCATTTATTATGCAAAAAGTTTTAAAGTTCAAGAAAAAGATTTGCAATGAATTTACAATTGTTATGTTTAAAGTCTATTTGCATATTGATATGTATAACTTTTTTTTAAAAAGTTCAAATTATGATTTTTAAAGTATGTTTTGCATTATCACAATGCATAATTTTTATAGTTTAAGTTAAGAGTTTCATAATGCATTTGTTATGCAATAAGTTACATTTGTTGTGTAATAAATTTTAGAATAAAAGTTATAAATTGTAAAATGTGATTTCATTTTATGTTGCATTTGTTATGCAATAAGTGTTAGAATGCAAGTTATGATTTGCAAAATATGTTTGCGTTTTATGACGTATTTATTAAGCAATATGTTGCATTTCTTATGCAATATGTTTTATAGTACAAGCTATGAATTGCAAGGTGTTTTACATATGATGTGTTAGCATTTGTTATGCTCACTAACCTTAAAAAGAAGGTAGAGTAAAGATAATAAAAAGAGAGTGTCGTACCAACCTTCTTGTTGTGAGGTATTGAAAGTAAAGTTAAAGTTGTGACCTTCTAGATGTGAGGTACACAAATAAAGTTAAAGTTTGACCTCCTAAATGTGAGGTACATGACCTCGATGTTCGATGGTCTCAAGTCTTCCACAAGGGAAGCATCATATTTATGATCTCATGATAAAATATGTTGGTACGAACACTAAAAGTTGTAAGATAAAGAAAGTTAAGGAACAAAAGGTGGAAAGTTAAAGTCAGATAAGGAAAGTTAAAGTGTAAGATAAGAAACAATGATAGAAAGTCAAAGTAAGAAAGAATGTTCATAAGATGCTCATAATCGGAAGTTCATAATTGAGCATAAATGAAAACATGCATTATGATTGTATTTGATTTGTTTATTATGAAACATTTATATGCTATGAAAAACATTCTGAGGAATGTTTTATATTAAATATTTATGAAAACATAAATAACGTTATGAAGAGCAATCTGAGGATTGTTTTATCTTAAATATTCTATAAAAAGTGTTTATGAAAAACGTTATAGAGATTGCTTTAGAAAAACGTTTATGAGAAACATTTTAGGAATATTTTATGAAAAATGTTTATGAAAAGTGTTTATGATAAAAGTTTTAAGAAAAAGTTTATAAATGACGTTTTACGAAAAGCATTCTAAGGATTGCTACATGTTAAGTGTTTTATAGAAAACGTTTATGAGAAACGTTCTAGAAAAGTTTTATGAAGAATGTTTATGAAAGTCGTTTTTATAAATGTCTATGGAAAATATTAATGATATATGTTTTAAGAGAAAGGCTTTCATGAGAAAAGTTTTTAAAGCATGTTTAAATGCTTTGTGAGATTTTGTTTGAACTTACTGAGTGAAAGCTCATAAAAAGTTTTTTCATGCTGTAGGTAGTTTTATGGACGACCAATAGGACCCGTTAGAAGAGTTGGGTGCTACGGAAGACGGATGCGAGGATTTGGGTATGGATACTACTACAGTAATGTTTCCACTGTTTAAAAGAAATATTTTCCACTATTTAATATAGTGTTTTCAAAGTTTTAAGAAAAAAACAAAGTTTGAAGAAATGTTTCCAAGTTTTAAGATACAGTTTATGAACTGTTTAATATAATTATAAAGTTAAGTTTTAAGCAATGTTTTAGTAAATGTTTCTTATTAAGTTTTAAAAAATGATTTGAAATGGTTTTAAAGTTAAGTGTTGAGCGAAGTCTCGACGTGAATGGCGAAAGAGGTCGCATCAGTTTTAAAGAATGTTAAAAAAAAATTTATTATAGTATTTTTCTTACATGTAGGTAAGATTACTGTTTAAGTAATGACGTTTAAGTAAGTAAAATGATTGCCCAAAAAAGCGGGTCGTCACATGATATTTCATATAAGAAATCTAACTTAGAAGAAGGAGAAGAAGCAAACGACAGCATTGTTGGCTACATGAAAAAACTATTGCTTCTTTTTCCAATATTGTGGAGGAAGGATATCTAGGTTCATCATGGTGTAGGATGCTTCGGTGTCAAAGAAGGCTGCAACCTTAATAGGTCGGGCATACTTTGAAGTGAGAACATGCATAGAGAGGATAGGAGCTGGTTGTGTTAGACAGAGAGATTCCATCTGATAGTGAGAGAGCTCGTCAACTTGTTCAAATGCATAGAGAGAATCTGACGTAGGTTCATCGTCGAGAGAAAAGACAGACTCGATATCATTATCTAATAAGGAGACGCCTATGACTATGATCAAGCTTAAATCTAACAAAACCATAAATACCTAGTTAATCAGGTTAGCAATCTGGTTTGATCAATTTTCTTTTGATATAAAACACATCAAAGGAAAATACAACGTGATCCCTAACTACCTTTCTAGACCCTCTATAAATCTTGTCACCCAGAGGACCAAAGAAATCACATCCATCCCTTACATTTTTCTAATGGCGTTTTACTACTATGGCAAAAGAGCCTCAACCGCTAATCAAGCCTAAACCAGCTGCATCTTCCATGCTCAGACTTAAACAAATCTCAGATGAACAAGAGCGCCAACAAGTACGTCAGAAAGCTAAGATGAAATCAAAGGTTACAGATTCTACTCCAGCCAAAGATTCAACAGTGGCAAGCTATAACGCCCCTATATGGGGGGTTAACAGTTTTCAATAAAATAAAAATTAAAAATTAAAGTAAAACCTTAAAAATAAAGTTGCCCGGGGCTTAAATGAAAACTATCAAATCAAATATAAAAATATAAACGACAAATAAACCACAGTTTAATGTAGCACCTTAAATTTAATAATATAAACTGTCGTCATCATCATTTTAACCCTCAACATATTGTAATACAGTCACAGAAAGTAACAAATTGATGCTTACATTATCATAAAGAACATTCTTAACAATTGAAGCAGTCCCAATGTAATATCGCTACATCGCTTCCTCAACTATTTTTCTCGTAGCCACCTCACACTTAGTGAGTCCTGAAAAGATAAAAATATAAGGGAATGAGCAACACTATGCTCAGTAGAGAAAACCATTACTCACCTTTAGGTTTTTATCATTACCACATTAAAACCTGCATGGTTAGTTAATAGTTATCATTATCCAGATTATGAGATTTATTATAATCATATTCCGTGGATACCATAGTTAATCATTACCGAGTTTCATACATATACATATATACAAATATTATAGTTCATCATTATTCCTAGGTACCCACGTTCAATAGAGTATCACTCAACTGATCGAAACCCAAATGGCGTGCTTGATCACCCTCTAAATATTCCAAGGGTGTTCCGGTGAGGGGACATCAAGCCCCGAGTCCTCACCAAGTCGATTCCTGTACAATGTGTTTTGGGACTTTCAACCTAAGGAAGAGTCATCACATTCCCCCTATTTTACCTTTTAGGGTATTCATGCCCAAGGACGTAACTGCCGCCCTCTTCATATCTCACAATTTCTCTATATTAAATCATTATTAATAGAGTCAGTTTTCCTAACCATGCTTCTCAATTTATAACATGTGTCAATTCATTATGTTCCTCGCCGTACAATACAAGACGAGTCCATGTCATAGTTTTATATGTGATACTCATATAATATCAGTTCAACATAGATATATATATTGCGGCAAAACAATCAATTTTAATTCTATAAAAACCTCACAAAAGATGAGTAATAGAATCCCTACCTTTCAAGCTTATCAACAATCTTTTAATCCTAGAATCAATTAACGTTAGCTCCATACTCCCTTGATCCTAAGGCGTGCATAAGGACAATTAAAACTAAAGCACAACATACAACTACATTCATAAATAAATCATGTGTAAACCTATCTTACTAGTATGCCATTAAAGCTTTTATGTAAATCTCTTTTGAATACCACAGTAAACAATTTTTGTCTTAACACAATATAAAATGCGAACAAGTAATCTATATGTTTTAGTCCCTAATAAGATTCATTAATCACTTAGGATAATATTGGAAAGGTTGCAAGACATTAAAGAATTAGTTGGTGAGCAAAGATGGGTTCTTGGTTCAGGTTAGCAGCTGGTATACTATAACAAACTGGCAGGTTTACTAGTTTCCAATCCAAAAATTGAATAATTCTTATAAAATAAAATACAACTCTGATTTAGGTTTATGATAGCTCGTTAGAAAGCTTAGGATGCTACTTTTCAAATATGCAAACCAATTCATAAAATTCATTTTAATTTAATCCTAGAATTTCAAGAAATAGCCACTGCTCATAGAGGTATTACAAAGTTTACAATATAAATTTTCTGTCTAAGGCATATACACTTAGACTTTATACATATGCTCCAAAATAGCAACAAACATATACTTAGGTTTAAGAACGCAAATTTGAATAATCCTTTAGTATAAAAGAAAATTATAAATGAAAACTAAATTTGTTCATAAGATTCTAACCTCAGATTATGGTTAGTTGGAAGCTTGTAATGGCTTCAAAACAAGTTCTTTTACTTCGGTATGACTGAAATTCTTGCTGAAATGGAGGTGATGGTGGCTGATTTTTATGGCTGCCTTGAAGAAGTTCTCTAAGTATTTTGCTTCAGCAAAGAAATGAGAAGAAGAGTGTGGGAACCGTGGAAGAGAAAGGAAGAAAAGATGAAGTCTTTGAAGAGAAGTGATAGAAACAATTATAGAGGAGACATGTTGAAGCATGTCACGGAGGAAATAAAGAAAATGAGGGTCAAGAGTAGTTGGAAAAGATATCCTTATGTCTCATCTAGAGACTTTAACACACATAATGCCAATATGACATTTTTGAGATTTATTAGAAGTTCTAAGGCTTTTTAGTAATCATACTAAATAAATATAGGAGAATTTTAGAAAATTTAAAAATAGATAAAAATAAATATTATAAAATAAATTTAAATGAATCAATTTTTTTTATACACTAAAAATTAATTTAATTACCTTCAATACCCGTTAGGAGAATAACGGGTGTCACAGCTCTACCTCCCTTAAAGAAATTTCGTCCTCGAAATTCAATTCTAGCAATACTAGTAAAAATTTTGATTCCATTATGATTCCAATTCTGAGTCTAAACCGCTAATGTTGTTTGTCCTCCAAACTTAAGTCATCGTATCTCCACTTGGTTACTTGCATAATAAATCTTACTCCTAAATCCCTCAATGAGAGTATTTCTGACAAGTTTCAACTTATAACACCGTATAATGTCTAGGAATCTGATCAGACATATATATTGACCATACCATGATTCCAGTCCTTCATTGTCTATGGACTGTGATTTACAATCACATTTAAGGAGATTGCCAGAGAAATTTTATATACTTCATCTTTAGGTTCCTTTCCTTTTGAGTAAGGAAAAGTCAAATATATTTGATTTCATACCTCAACTAATAAACTAAAACATAATCATAAAACATATATCACAAACACTTCTATTCAAAACCATACATTAAACTTATTCATAGAGATATTAAACAGAATCTCAGAGTTGCAGACAAACCCGATATATTTTTCATTAAACAAGCTATCCTCATGACACAAACATTCAACCCAAATAGTATACTCATATTTCATATGGAATATCTCCTATAACTGACTTTGGTACTTCACATAATATTAACAGAATATTACACATTACAAACATGATATGGATACGTTTCGAGAGTACAAGGCACTCGTATACCAGCTATCCATATCATGCATGCTTAGGGATACAAAAACATCGATAAACAAAAGATCGGACCTTAAGTAAGGATGCGTTTCGAGAGCATCAAGTACTCCGTATCCAGCCATCCTGGCATTAGGCTCAATGAATCTAAAAGATTGAACAACGACGTACCACAAGAAACACAGAATACAAGGCAAACGGTTATTCGTAACATACGAAATACGGACACACATGCCTACATGCCATAAGATAAAACCAAAAGATTACAGATGGAGATTCAAATCAATTGGCCGCTCCCGGCTTTCCCTTTCCCATTCAAGCTTGGATGTTGCAGTGTCGGATTCTGGATGTATGATTTGCATTTTATCTATCAATTCCTCAGCTGTTGAAGCAGTAACAAAGATTTGTCTCTCCGATTCTGTAGTGATGTTTTCTTCCACAGCGTAATCTAGAAATTTCAAAAGACCGTCATAAAACCCTTTACATTCAGCAGTCCCAAAGGTTTGGAATAAAAGCCCAACAATTGCCCACAAGCAACTACTAATATTTCCTCAAGAGTACCTAGACCACCAGGTAATGCTATAAAAGCATCAGAATTATAGATTATGTCTTTAAAATTTTAGGGATACTCCTGACTCCTTCTCCCTTACCTATGGCTTCCTTATAAAGGTTTCCTTCAAGCTGGAATATGAGGCCAAATTCTTACATCAGTAGCGTCGCTAGACCTAGCTGCTAGTGTCATATTTACCATCATTTTTATACTACCACCCCCATAGATTATGTTAATCTTCTTGCGTGCTAGGACTTGCCCTAAGTGATTTGCAGCTTCTAAATAAGCTTTATCTTTTCCAAGGCTGGAACCACAAAAGACACAGACATTCTTTATTTTCTTCGTGGACTGGGAGGTAGACATATTTGGTTTATAGAAGTGGTTGCTTAATGTCTGCTCCACTTAGACTTCGGGTTCTACATGAGATTTTAAAGATGAGAAATATACAAAAAGGGCTAAAGAGATAGACGAGTAGGTAATGAAAAGGTAATCCAAAGATTTAAACAAAATCTTGTGCGGATAAGAAAGTAAGATAAGGTGATTGATAGTTTACAGAAAATCTGATTCACTTTTTGAAAAAGATTAGACTCTAATTGTATAACTTTTGACAATTGAGAACAATTCGACAGAAGACCCTCATTGACACAACTGTAGACTTTTTGACAAATATACACCAAGTCTAGAAATTTAATATAAACGACAAATACTGTAGAACTTTTGAAATTTGAGACACAAATCTTGAAATATCTGGATAAGCTTTTCAAAATTCAAACATATTACTGTACCGTATGTAACGTGTCTGATAAGATAATATATTTTATTATATATATATTTAAGAAAATCATAAATTAAATAAGATATTAACACTTACTGTATCAATCTAATAATCACAATTATTTCAAACACAAAAGCAAATATTCTGAGTAAAAGAAAAACACAAACTGTTGAACATCAGCTAAAACTGCTTCAAATAAGTAAAGACTAAATAACCTTTATAGAGCGATGACTTATTCCCCATCCAGTTTTCTTATGGCTTGGCAAACAGGATCTAAAAATACCATATTCCTGAGGCGTTGTCTTTCTGTATAAAATTTAGGCCAGAGTTTAAAAATAGCTCCTTGAACATATCCACTAGGGTGACCGTGGAGAGGAGGATGGATGCTATCCAAGTTCTCCTTTGAAAGTCCATCCCTACAAAACCTTATTTTATCCTCTCTATTCGTAGACATATAACCAGGTGAAGTACATTTACCGTTACAATTTTGTCTTCCACATTTGTTACAAGTGACCACGATGGCACGAGCTCTTCTTTTCATTGCACTACGACTGGTACCTGTTCCTGGTAAACCGACATCTTGACTAAAGTCACTCGGACGGATCTTCCCCTCTATCAACATTCTCACATCACAAGGGATGCCAAAACGCATAAGAATCCACAACCGAGTAATTCTAGCCTTATATTTCTTTCTGAGAATCTTTTGGGAGAGTGATGGAAATACTTTCTCATGTGTTGGTACTTTGGGTCCATGATGAGATGAAGAAGAGTAAATAGAAGGAAAAATTAAGATAGTAAATTGCAGAATCCTAGAATTCCTTCTTCTTTTAGAGGAAAAAGAAGAATTTCTAATGAAAAAGAAGAGGATTTGCGATTTAGAGAGAAAATAACAAATTAAGAGAGAAAAAGTGAACTCGGAGAAATAAGCTCTTATGCACAGTAAACGTATATGTAAACAATAATTAAACCACTGTATATGACACGTATAGAGACCACGTGGGAGAGACAGTGTGAATCAAACTGATTTAAGATTTGAACTAGGCCCAAATGTTCTAAGTTGAAAATGGTCAGGTTGTTTCGGGCCTTAACACATTTAGAACGAGTTAAATAACAAACATAAAATTGAAAACCAATTCGTATGAATCTTAAACCCAATTCAAAGCCCACTATAGATAAAGTTAACTATAACAACAATCTAATTTAACGACACTAAGGATCTTCCTGAATAATATTTAAAATCATTTCATAACAACATAATCTTCCAGCAACTCAAATAATTTTGTTTTAATCAAAACCTTATTGAACAATGCATACACCCATATGTTATTGATAATACTCAACATCTATCAATGGATTCATCATCATTACTACCAAGGGTTTAGAATGCGACTAACCTTGAAATCAATACGATTTACGTCTTTCAACGTAGACCATATCAATGAACAAAGACACTTGATGTACTACTTAAGAACATCTACAATCCCCACAATTCTACTTATACCATATCGAATTTCCTCATATAACAAAACCGTAGGTAACCAAAAGATTCACTGATACACTTAAATATAATGTACATAACAAAATATTCCAATTTTAGATTCATGCATTCTAGACTTTATACAGTCTCAACAGACCAAAAGTCTAACATTTATCTCTCTCAAGATTCAATACCATGATTCCCAACTTATATCATATTCCTCAAATATATAGAACTTTTAAGAAAAGACATTGACACTTATGTGCTCCATCGAATCCACACATAATCATTACTTAGGTTGAATCAATTACGAAAAATTTGGCATATCTATGTCAAACTTTAAAATCAATAAATCAAGCCTTATATTTCTTATTGTTTTTCACGAGACAAAAGGCTTTAAATCCTCGTATCTACACGAATTTCTCATCGTTTATACGAATTAGATATGCTTATAGATCCAAATATTATACGAATCTCTCATAAGCATTCTACTTATAAACTCATTCCATATAATTATCATTCCCTTATAACTATTAATACTTTCCTTCTATATAATTATTGTACTCATATAACTATTGATATTTTCATTCTATGGCCTTTCCATGTTACATCCTTCTAGACTGTATAAATCAATGTGAAGGTTCATTTTGATGATGACAATGAAAATTCAGCTTCAAAACCATCTCAAAAATATATTTTTTTTAAAGTGGTGCTACACTCCCTAGGTTAACCGAACCTAGGCTCTGATACCAAAAATTCTGTAACGCCTCTATATGGGGGTTAACAGTTTTAATGAGATAAAATAAAAATAAATAATAAAAGTAAAACCTTAAAAATAAAATTTGCCCGGGACTTAAATGAAAACTCTCAACTCAAAAATAAAAATATAAACGACAAATAAACCACAGTTTTAATGTAGCACCTTAAATTTAATAATATAAACTGTTGTCATCATCATTTTAACCCTCAACACATTGTAATACAGTCACAGAAAGTAACAATTGATGCTTACATTATCATGAAGAACATTCTCAACAATTGAAGCAGTCCCAATGTAATATAGCTTACATCACTTCCTCAACTATATTTCTCGTAGCCACCTCACACTTAGTGAGTCCTGAAAAGATATAAACATAAGGGAATGAGCAACACTATGCTCAGTAGAGAAAGCCATTACTCACCTCTATCATTACCACATTAAAACCTGCATGGTTAGTAAGGTTACATCATATTCCAGATTATGAGGTTTATTATGATCACATCTTATGGATACCGTAGTTAATCATTACCAAGTGTCATAATTACACATTATACAAATATTACCAATCATCATTGTTCCTAGGTATCCATGTTAAATTGAGTATCACTCAACTCATCGAAACCCAAATGGGCGCACTTGATCACCCTATAAACATCCAAGGGTGTTCCGGTGAGGGGACATCAAGCCCCGAGTCCTCACCAAATCGATTCCTGTACAGTGTGTTCTGGGACTTTCAACCCAAGGAAGCGTCATCGCCTTCCCCCTATTTTACCTTTTAGGGTATTCATGCCCAAGGACGTAACCGTCGCCCTCTTCATGTCTCACAATTTCTCTATATTGAATCATTATCAATAGAGTTAGTTTTCCTAACCATGCTTCTCAATTTATAACATGTGTCAATTCATTATGTTCCTCGCCGTACAATAAAGACGAGTCCATGTCATAGTTTCATAATGTGATACTCATATAATATCAGTTCAACATAGATATATATATATTGCGACAAAACAATCAATTTTAATTCTATAAAAACCTCACAAAAGATGAGTAATAGAATCCCTACCTTTCAAGCTTATCAACAATCTTTAATCCTGGAATCAGTTAACGTTAGCTCCATACTCCCTTGATCCTAAGGCGTGCATAAGGACAATTAAAACTAAAGCACAACATACAACTACATTCCATAAATAAATCATGTGTAAACCTATCTTACTAGTATGCCATTAAAGCTTTTATATAAATCTCTTTCGAATACCACAGTAAACAATTTTGTCTTAACACAATATAAAATGTGAACAAGTAATCTATATGTTTTAGTCCCTAATAAGATTCATCAATCACTTAGGATAATATTGGAAAGGTTGCAAGACATTAAAGAATTAGGTGGTGAGCAAAGATGGGTTCTTGGTTCAGGTTAGCAGCTGGTATACCATAACAAACTGGCAGATTTACTAGTTTCCAATACAAAAATTAAATAATTCTTAGAAAATAAAATACAACTCGATTTAGGTTTATGATAGCTCGTTAGAAAAGCCTAGGATGCTACTTTTCAAATATGCAAACCAATTCATAAAATTCATTTTAATTTAATCTTAGAATTTTCAGAAATAACCACTGCCCATAGAGGTATTACAAAGTTTACAATATAAATTTCTGTCTAGGGCATATACACTTAGACTTCATACATATGCTCCAAAATAGCAACAAACATATACTTAGGTTTAAGAACGCAAATTTGAATAATCCTTTAGATAAAAGAAAATTTATAAATGAAAGACTAAATTTGTTCATAGATTCTAACCTCGGATTATGGTTAGTTGGAAGCTTGAAATGGCTTCAAAACAGGTTCCTTTACTTCGGTATGACTGAAATTCTTGCTCAAATGGAGGTGATGGTGGCTGATTTTAGGCTGCCTTGTAACACCCGTATTTTTAACGGCATGATTTTGTAAAATTAATGAATAAAATGTGACTATTTAAAATTACTAAGTTGTTTATGATCATTAAAAAAAAAAAAAAAGCCACTTTAGTATTTTCTTACCAAGTCTTCCTAAGAAACATTCAAATTTACCAACACTTACTTCTACCAATCTTGTCTCCCTAAATTATTGCTCAATTATATAGCATTCTTCTCATTTTGCTAAAGGTATCCGAAGGGGACATTGAATTATTTCCCTCAATTCATAGAAGACATGGAGATATTTTCTCAACCACCTATTTAATTATTTCCTTATCTTCTTCTATAATTCACTCCAATTGTCCCCTCAATTATGTTGGCATGATTTGCTAAAAGTCTCCATGGGAGACAAGATGATATTTCCTTTAAGACTCTTTTGTTTCTTCTTACAACTTTCCCCCGTAAACATCCCATTCCTCTTAAGCATTTTGATATCTTTTTATTTAACTATGACCACCTTCTTCTCTAGTTCTCATTCTCCCTTTCTCACTTCAAATTTCTAACTAAAGACATAGAGCACAAAGCTCTCTTTGTGGCCAAGACAAATATAATTCCCAACCATGATCGAGGCGGTTTTAGAGTTAATTCAAGCTTGATTGTTAACCCGAACTTTGGTGCTTTTCAAAGAAGTTTTGAGGTAGTTTTCTTTAATCTAAACTTAGTTTTTAGTATGTATTTTCTCCATGTTTAATGCATAATTTTCGTGTTCAAAATTCATGCAAATTTCTAGTTATGTTAACATGCATCCTTAAACATTTATGAACAAAACTTGAGTTTGAGTTACAACCCACAACCAACTTTATTTTGGTTTGATGACAATGTTAGAAACATGTTAGGAATGTTTAAAACCGGTTTCCATAACTTTAAGATTGATGTTCTAATGTTTGAGCTTAAAGAGCAAATTTAAGCATGTTTTCATTATTATTTACAAGAAAGGCTAGAGATATAATTTGATAATGATTTTGGTATAAAACTCATGAGAATATGTTTATTGTGATTATATAATGCATGTTGCATATTTTGGAATGGTTTTGAGATTTTAAACAAGGATAATATGCTTTAAGTTAAAGAAAATTTGACATCCCATAAACTTTATAATACCTCTATGGGCAGTGGCTATTTCTTAAAATTCTGGAGTTAATGAAAATGAATTTTGTAAATTGGTTTGCATATTTAAAAAGTAGACATCCTAAGCTTTCCAATGAGCTATCATGAGCCTAATCGGAGTTGTATTTTAATTTCTATGAATTTTTCAATTTTCGGATTAGAAATTAGTAAACCTGCCAGTGGTAATAAACACCCGTCTATCTTAAGTAAACCACCTGTTAACCCGTGTGTTGATTGTAGATAGTGAACCCGCCTTTTTACAAAAGTATACCACCAAGTTGCCATGGTATACTAGCTGTTAACTTGAACCAAAAACCCAACTTTGCTCACCTTCTAGTCTCTTAATGTCTTACAACCTTTCCAATACTATCCTAAATGATTTATGAATTCTTATTAGAGACTAAAACAAAAATTGCTTGTATGTATTTTATATTGCGTTTAAGATAAAAATTGTTTACTTGGTATTTAAAGAACAATTGCATAAAAATACTTTAATGGCACTAGTAGACGGGTTTACACATAATTCACTATGAATGTGATTATACGTTGTGCTTTAGTTTTAATTGTCCTTATGCATGCCTTAGGGTCAAGGATGTGTGGAGCTAACGTTAATTAATTCCAAGAATAAAAGTTTGTTGTTAAGCTTTGAAGGTAGGGATTCTATTACTCAACTTTTATGAGGTTTTTGGTAAATTAAATTTGATTGTTTTATGTTGTAAAATATGTATATTGTATAGCGATAAATATAATGATTTGACATATGTTATAAATTGAGAAGCATGGTTAGGAAATTGACTCTATAAATAAATTGAATACAAAGGAATAGTGAGATGTAAAAAGGGCGACGGTTACGTCATTGGGCACGAATACCTTAAAGAAAAAATAAGGGGAAGGTGATGACGCTTCCTTGGGTTGAAAGTCCCAGAACACACTGTACAGGAATCGATTTAGTGAAGACTCGGGCTTGATGTCCCCTCACCAGAACACCCTTGAAATGTTTATAGGGTGATCAAGTGCGCCCATTTGGGTTTCGATGATTGAGTGATACTCTATTTAATATGGATACCTAAGAACAATGATGATGGTAATATTTGTGTAAATGTGTAATAATAAACTTGGTATTGATTAACTATGGTATCCACAAGATGTGATCATAATAAACCTCATAATCTGGAATATGATGTAACCTACTAACCAGACAGTTTTTAATGTGGTAATGGATAAACCATAAGGTGAGTCATGATTTCCCTACTGGGCATGTCGATGCTCATCCCTATCATATCTTCATATCTCAGGTGGAACTCAGTGCAACATATCTGAAGAGGAATAGGCGAAAACATCCTGTTGTTTTCGTGTTAGAAGACCTTGTTTATTTGTAACTTATCTACAACATAAGAGTTGTATTATTTTGTTTCATGGCTGTGTTAAGTTATTTGGAAATTGTACTATGGTGATGATGACTGTAATATATATATTTGGTGCTACACTAAAAACTGTGGTTTGTATTTAAAACGTTATTTTTATTTTTCTTGTTGTTTAAAGACCCATGGGCATTGTTTAATTGATTTAAAAAATAAAATTTAAAATTATTTTATTTATTTAAAACTGTTAACCCCCACATAGGGGTGTTACATGCCTTGAAGAAGTTCTCTAAGTATTTTGCTTCAGCAAAGAAATGAGAAGAAGAGTGTGGGAACCGTGGAAGAGAAAGGAGAAAAGATGAAGTCTTTGAGAGAGTGATAGAACAATTATAGAGGAGACATGTTGAAGCATGTCACGGAGGAAATAAAGAAAATGAGGGTCAAGAATAGTTGGAAAAGATATCCTTATGTCTCATCTAGAGACTTTAACACACATAATGCCAATATGACATTTTTGAGATTATTAGAAGTTCTAAGGCTTTTTAGTAAACAACTAAATAATATAGGAGAATTTTAGAAAATTTAAAAATAGAAAAATAAATATTGTAAAATAAATTTAAATGAAGCATTTTTTTTATACAAAAAATTAATTTAATTACCTTAATACCCGTTAGGAGAATAACGGGTGTCATACAAGCAGTCAACTTATGGCTCAAGGATCTTACAATCCACTTTCTCAAATTCTACATCACTAACAACATGCTAAGCTATCTCAGCCTGATTCTTCAGAAGACGACTCTTCCTCTGGCGAACAGCCTCTGTTTCCTGATTTCTCCAACACTGATGAACCATTAACTGCTCAGCAGCCTCGACGAAAGCGCCCAAGCTCAGGAAAGAACTAAGTAAAGGTTTCTACAGGGCGATACTACTGTCGGTCGCTTAGGCCAACCTTCTGGTAAATTTGACTATCTTGTCAAATACAGCGCTCTGGCCTATTATGGTAAACCGCCTCCAGCACCCACTGGGTGGGATGGCCAGTCTTCTGCTCCGCTTGTTGATGTAGATCTTTTAACTCTCAAGGCAATCCAGTTTATGCATACAAAACTCCTACTCTACAAGAATAGCTTTTCAGGATTCTCAGAACCCTTATCACTTCAGTGAACCCACCTTTTTGACAATCTACTTGCCAGCCAACCCTCCACTGAACTTCTCCTTTGGTCGTGATGACGTGTCCTCCAATGGATGAGGATGAGATCGATGAATCTCTTCGTGAGCTGGCACGAGAAAATTCATGGCTGGATGACAACTCCTTTGACACAGACTAACACCATTCGTTTTGTAAAAAGCTAGTAAGGACCACGGTCCACTCCTTTCCTGTGTGCATTTAGTTTGCTTTTGACTGCTTGGTCATTATTAGACAGCCTGTAATCTTATCTAGACAGGATCACTTGTCCCTTAGGTTTTACTTTTGTAATCTATTTAAGCAGTCGCTCTTCAAATGAAGAGACAGACCGCCCTCACTGGCATTCTTAGAGTTTTACGACGATCTCATAGTCTTACACATCCTAAGCTTGGACTTTCTAGAGGTTTTGCAGGACTCAGCAGAGATAGTAAACTGAGGACCATGTATTTGCCTGGCTCCAAAGCGGGCATTGTTCATTCAAAACTAGATCATTAAAAAACATGGTACTTCCATATACCATGACCTTGGTGTACACCCAGAATATCCTTTCTCAAAAGTTATACCTTTTAGAGATATTCTGTTTATGCCTCGACCATTAGCCCATTTTTTCTGGTATCTGTCTAGTGTATTCACCAACCTTATATTGCCCAAGAATTACAAAAGTTCCCTGACAACAACCTCACAAAACTCTAAATACAACAATTTCTAGGCATTGTCAATTATCCTAAGATTTTGTCCCTAAATCTCCAGATTCGTCCATTCATTATCTCAACTTTTGAAAAAAGAACCCCACTATGGTCAGATGAGCACACCACAGCTGTCAAGCACCTGAAACGAGTGATGCAAAACTTGAAGTGCTTTTCAAGATCTTTCTTTTCCATTGAGCAACATTTCATCTTAAAGAATTAGCTCATAGTCGTTCAGTAGTTTGAGTGTCCTGTCCACAAAATTCATTGTAGACTATGGAAAGTGCCTCTTCGATATTCTCAAGTTGGAGGAATTGTAGTTGCCTATAGTCTCCGAGACTTTTCCACCATTCTTGGAGGATGCCTGTGAATCTTGAGGCAAAGCCTAACAAAATTGTTTTTGTTTTCCTTTGTTGGATCCGACCTATTTGGTATCAGAGTCATGTTATTTGTTTGTCTTTAGACTTTCTCATATCAACTATGACTTCCAATCCAAGATCTGAGTCTTCTTCTTCTTCCCTAACACTACCTCTTGCTTCTAGTCATCGCAAGTCCACTTCCTCTCCTTCTTCTAAGTTAGATTTCTTATATGAAATATCATATGTCCCTGATGAAAAGAAAATTACCTCTAAAGGGTTTGTTTTATTATTTTGATATTTTGTTTTAACAAAAAACATAATCTTAGCACCTACTGTTTTGGAAAGTATTATTTTTTCCATATTTTGTGATGTGATATATTTAACACTTACCCATTTATTAATAAATCTTAAATTATTTTATTAAATAAAGATATAAAAGAAATAATTACAAACAATATCAACAAAACGAATAGTTTATTCATATTTTTATGAATTTTATTTAATTTTTGTCTTAAAGTATAGTTTTATAGGATTAATTTAAGGTTTACTAATAGAAGGGTAAAAAAATTCAGTCAAAAAACATAAATTTAAATATAAAATAATATTTAAAAAACTATAAGATACACCTTTTATTTTCTAAACAATAAATTACCAATACAATATATCTTCAAACTACCAATACTAAAATATATTAACCTTTTAAAAAGTATATCCACTCCCTTAGGCCACCACCCTAAAGTGAAAAATGGAAGACATTTATTTTGTCTCATGAAAACGTGACTAAGGAAGTCACCCCCGAGAAAAGAGCATCCTATGCTAATAGTGAGTTTGACAATGCCATGAAGCTGGGATAAAAGGACTTTTAAAAACTTTTTCTTTGTCATGTCAGGATTCTCTTCTCAATTATTCAATTATTCGTGCTAAGCCATATCTAATCAGTGGACAGCGTATTAGACAGAAGGGGTACTGTGAAATATTCTTGATGACCAAGGAAAAAAATTAGAAAAAAAGTTAATTTAAGCAACGCTCTTGGACTTTGAGGTTATTCTTAGTTTGTTCGTCAAAATTTAAAAACACTTCATTTTTCAAATTTTAAATTAATCTCATTTAGCCTCCCTATTTGTTTTTTGTTAAAAATTTTGTTAAAAATAAATAGAAAAATACCACTCCAGAACTCTTAAACCTTCTTCTTTTAATTTTTAGTTTAGTTTTAAGAGAAATTTTAACAAAATAAGTTAAGTTGGACTAAATCAAAATTTAAAAGTAAAATTGAAGTTTTTAATATTCAAAACGCAAACTAAAAATGACCCTAAAGTTTAGGGGTTTAAGTCACATTAATCCAAAAAAAAAAACATATAGATGGGATCTTACAAAAGGATCTCATGCCCAAAGACCAGGATCCAAAAGTAAACCTATTATATCCATTTAAGTTTTCAAGCAATTTTTATCCTTGTATTTGGTGAGAAAAATGGAAGCATTTTAGTGAAGAATATTTGTCTCCCATCTTGCATTGGCGAAGATTAGAGCTAACCATACAAACTGTACATTTATACATGAAGTCATAAACACATAAAATAAAAGTAGTCTGTTATAAGATTTTGATGCTGGAAACGACAAAAAAATCTGCAATCTTCCTGGTAGGATACATGATTAGAAGTGTCCAAGATGTGCTAGGCAACTTGCTCCCCATAAGACAGAATGAAACACCAGCACCACAACAAAACTCCATTGCTTTGTCGGCCAAAATGAGTTTTTTGGTTTAGTTTTGTGTTTTGATTTGGACCGCTTACAAAGCATAAATGTCTCAGCTCCCTTATCTGGTGGCTGATTGTTTGGGCTAAATAGTCACATAAAGACAAACAAGATTTTGCTTTCGGCCTTGAAATGACACTAATTATTTTAAGTTCCATAACAATTTCTTTAGTGTCCAGAGACTTATTAAAATGTATATTGAAAAAAATTAATTAATAAATAAGTAAAAGGACGTGTTTTGGAAGCTTGCTACATGCTAATAGTCACTCCTCATTTTTTTGGCCTTGAAATAACTGAGGAAAACCTGTCGACACAAACAAAGGACAGGAAATGAGAAAAGCGAACTCATTTGTATGATAATAAAGGGCTTGTTTGGTGACATCCCCTTTGTGTGTTTGCTAGTGTAAACAAGCAGTGAAATCCCAAAAAGAGAGGGTAAAAACATGGACAAAAAATGAAATTAGTACTAGACAAGGCCAAAGTTTTCTTGGTTTTACAAAAGGAGTACATGTACTAAGTTTCATATTCATGCTCACAAGAGAGCTAGAAATGAAAGCCTTTTCCATCCTTATGGGATATAATCTCGTTGCTAACAAAACATTGGACTTTATTTTTTTTAAATTGAAACTCATTGTTGTCTTGGTAATGAGTTATAATACCATAAATTTAAATAGGCTTACTCGCCAGAAATTTAACAAGCAGAGTTAATAACGAATGCTGGACCATAACTTCATGTCTTGACTTATTTGAAATATGTAACTCTCTGACTATTGAGCAGATTCGTCTATCAGCGATGATGCATTGCACACACGTTTTGGTCAAAATTCTTTACTGATGCTGATAGCGGATAGTATTATATTTGTGCCAAATATACTCGTGGTACCGGAAATCACTGTTATGGTTTGCATTTTTTTTTTTTTTTTCACTTAGGACGAGGAAAATGATATCTAGAAACTACTAGTCTGTAGAGCCATTTTATGTTGAAATGTTTTTTAGTTTAAATTTTAGAAGAGAAAATACTATAATAAAAGTAGTTGAAATAATAAAAAACAGTTGAAACTGTTCTTGATAAACAGGGTTACAAATGTCACTAAGGACAAACAAACAAATAAATAAATAAGAGGTTGGAAAAGCAAGTTGGAACTATTAGTTCTAACATGCTACAATATAAAACAGAAATATGTTTAAATATGAAGCTCTTATATGCTATAATGTAAAGCAAAAGTTTGCTTCAATATGAGAGCGTATTTGAGTTGTAACTTGGTTCGCAAACACCTTCTAAATAAATAAATGAATACCGACCAATAGCAAGCAAGCAAGCACTACTTCATGCAGAGCAACAAAACAGTCTTCTTCTGCTTTCTCGTGACCCTCTATGCAATTTCATCCCAGTTGGACGTGAGGGGATAGACTTGGCCAATCTCTTTGCTAGTAACCAAAACAAAAACAATTTTATTTTGATCATGCATAAAGGAATTACGGATGGATAACTCAATATATGGGACAATCCACTTGGATCCCAGCTTAAGAAACATTAAGATACAACTCATCAGTCCATTTTTGGCCGCAAAATGATGGTTAAATTCATTCATACCATTAAAAATTGATTTTTTTTTTTAATTTATAAGGTGAGACCGAACAACAAAAAGTTTTGATAGTTTAAATTAACTTAACTGTTATTTAGGCTACATTCTAAATTAAGAAAAGTTTGACTTAATCCTACAGGAGGATTATGACCCCGGGCTCTTATAAAAGTTTGGAAACAATGAGCCTTTGACCCAATTAGGATTTAAGCACTCTTATTTTCCCTTCCTAAATAATAGACAAAAAATTCATTGTCTCCTTCCGTGGCATCAGACATTGATTGATAAGAAAGTTCTTACTATAATTCCATGTGAATCATTGCTCTTTTCATGCGAAGTTTGGTTCATAAAATAGGGCAATAAAGGTTACCTATTTCATAAAAGAGCTCGTTCACATTCTGAGCAGTTTTTGCAGACGTTTCCAGGAAGACCAAGCCATTTTCCTTAGCATATTGCTCACCTTCCTGAACCCAAAAAAAAGTGTTGAATGGGAAAAGTGTTTTGTTTTATTGGCAGTACCAATAGATAACTAAAAGGGTGCTTGGCAAATAATTTTTAGTTTAAAAATTTTGGTTCTTACTACACTTTCTAATCATCCTATAAATACTAGTGTATACTATTGAGTGAAACAAAACAAACAAAACAAAAACTTAAAAAAAAAACAAAAAGGAGATTTTGCCAATACCTCAACGCGCACTTTTCTCTTTTCTTCCAAATCGGCCTTGTTAGCAGCCAAGAACATGACTAAATTTGGATTCTCTGACATTGTACAACATTAAAATCAAATGATTAGATGTGGAATAATTTTCAAGTGATTCTAGTTCTTGTCAAAATCCCAAACTATTAGGACTGAAATTCTGTTGAATGCTTTGATATTTGACAGATTATAGGTGCTTCCACTTTGATACTTAACTAAGAGCTACTTTAATTAACAAATATTGTGATGAGTTAAGAATTATTATTTAAAAAAAATAGCATTGAAAAATCTTGAGAAGCTAACCAAAGTTTAAATGAATCATGAAACTATTCCTTTGTCAAGGAATTATGCATATATCAGAATAAAATGCAGTGCATACAAATAACAAAATAAATAAAATGAAAAATCAGCCAAAAAACAATACAGTGAGTAAAACGCCTGCAATTATCTTAGTGTGGCTTGAGTTTTTTTTTTTAGAAAATGATTGTGAAAATAGGAAAAAGAAAATGACGCCCACCAAAATTCAGAACCAGTGGTTCAAAGTGTTCAGTATCATGAGGATTAATTAATTACCTTGCCTTTGCAATTCTTGGACCCACTTTTTGGCCCGTACAAATGAGTCCTGAAGTTTAAAACAAAAATAAATTAACAGTTAGATCTAAATTATAGGTTGTTTGGAAATAAATTAAAACTAAAAACACTCTGGAAGAAACATTGTTGAAATATTAATTAGAACGCAAATCGAGGTTGCCGAACACCTATGAAAAGTACACACTTTAGACAATGCTCATGATCAAGCAAAAATCTTCAAATAATTTCTACAAGGAAATATTAAGATTTCAATATAAACAATTTAGCAATGAGATATTCCAAGTATGAACATAATCTCCCCCTATAAAATGGCCAACAGATCATGCAGTTGAATTGCAACAATAGCCTCAACATAAAAAAGTTACATCACATCTCCCATTTCAAAAAGCTAGACTAGGCATAAGTTTTTTTGGTCATGGAAAACAAAAGTTTTGCGCAAAAGCTAACGCAACAACAACCAGCCCTGGATGGTTACCATGCTTGTGATGTCGTAAACCACGACGGCTGCTGCGCCGCGGTAATACATCGGAGCCAGACTGTGGTATCTTTCCTGCCCTGCTGTGTCCCATATATCAAATTTTATGGTCGCTTCATTCAATGACAACACCTGAGTGAAGAAGGCTGCTCCGATCGTTGATTCCTGGCGAAAATGTTCTACTTTAAGTATGATTTTTCAGATCAGGGACTTCAAAGAGAGTACTTAACAAAAACAAGATAAAGAAGGAAGGATTATGGTATGAAAGTGAACCTGGAAATCGTAGAATTGCCCTTTGACAAATCTCAGCACCAAACTTGTTTTCCCAGTTCCCATGCCACCAAGAAGAACCTGGCAAAGATCTTCAACAATTAAAATAGCCTTTTTTGTTGACTTATCAACGAAGATTATTTGAATAACCATATGTAAAACTGGTTGTTTCAAAGGCACTAATTTTGCAGGTTGAACTCCAAAATTCTTTACATAAGACGCTATTAAAATATAAAACTATTATTGGCTCACCTTCTAGTAACTTTAGCTTCGGGTTAATTGGTAAACTATTTGCTATTGGAGCAGAAGATCTTGAATTATTATCGAGACTTTAATAAAATGTTCACATGCTAAGCCTACTAATTTTGTTGCTAAGTCGGGATCAAAACCCAGTTCCTCAAAACTTTATTCAAGAATCAAAGAACCACTAAGCTCATATATGCTTAAAATCTGTCCATGAGACTATGAATCACTCAACATCTCAATAATACATAACAAACAGAAATTCTCATGAAATAATTCTTACCTCATGGCCTGATATAACATAATTTTTTGATCTGTATTTATCAACATTTAGAAAATACAAATAACACTTTTTTCTACCTAGCAGAGAATCTAAGAAAAAAAGCAAGACATACCCACCAGCTTGGCTTGCATGTTCTTGTTTCCTGTCCTCGCCATGGAGATATGGATTCTTGTTCAGAATCGTGAGAAACAAAAAAAGAAACAACTTTTTACAATCGAGAAAGTGTTTCAACTTGAAATCTCAAGCATATAAGAAACGAATCTTCATTATCATATGAAAGTAAGGAGTTGGAAGAAATTGCTATTTTCAGGGCTCTTTTTGCTGCTTCCAAGGAAGTTCAAGCCAGTTTAGAGGTTTCATTTACTTGGAAGAAATGAAAAATAATATGGCCAATAGTGATGTAGGCATGGACTGGTAGTTTAATTAGGCGGTTGAATGAATGAATTTGATGGTAGGTTGGTTGCTCTTCAGCTATGCTTGTTTCATCGCTTACCTTTGTGCCGTGATCTCAACGTGTTTGGACAAGCATTCGCTCAAAAGTTCAAATCACGATATTTCAAACCAACGAATCAAACGAGAATTTGTAAAACTTATCTTCGTATAATGGAGGATTCATTTAAAAAAATTTCTATTTAAAAAAAATTAATATAATGAAAGTAATGAAGCATATAATTTTTTCAGATTGAAATTATAAGCTAAATTAATTGTATAGTGGAGTATAATTACATGTGAAAATTAAAGATGTAAATGAAATTTTTTAAAAGATTATTATGCATAAATTTAAAATTAAAAAGAAATTTAAGGGGACAAATTGATAAATTTTGGATTAATTTAAGGATATGTATAAGATATTGCAAAACATTCAGAATAAATGTGAAATTAAAAAAATTAAGGGGTAAAACAAGAAAAAATTGAAGAAAAAATAAACTTTAAAAAAAAGTGGCCCAAAGGAGCAAATTTGGGGGTGCTCTGGGCCTCATTGGCTCCTCTCTGTTGATAGATGATGATGAAACTAAGGCTGGTTTAAATATGCGATTGGATATGTACTTGTTGAATGGTTTTGAATTTTAATGTGACATTGAACTGTAAAAAACCAATTTTGGAGAACTTTGTTCTCTTCAATTCACATGGCATTGCATGAATCTATTTGCTATAGTAAATCATAGCTTGTTTCTAATCTCTTTGCAATCTTACACTGTCGAAACACCAGTTCCATGATTCAATGTTTATTCGATGTGGTTGTACACTTTTAAATGTTAGCTCAAAATCATTCAAATACATAAATTTAAAATTAAGTTCAAATATAAGTTTAAAATTAACCCAATTCGAATGCTAACTTGAACACGTGTAAAATGGAACCTAAGTTTTTTAAAGTGCCCACTAGATCAGGATTAATAAAGAAACTTGTGTTACTTTTGGCATGTGTTTTCTTTCGGCGTCCAAACAATGAAAATATACCACAAGCAAAACTTTGTTGGAATTTATATTTGTTTTATATAATTACACTTCTAAAGTGGATTTTGCTATCAAACAGTACTTATGAGAGCAAAATCCCAAAAACGAGAGAAAAATGCAAATAGTGGTCAAGACAATTATAAAATTGAGGTGTGAGGTATGGGAGGAGAATTAATACACGTAGACTAAATGTAAAATTTATTTAAATAATTGAAAGGAGAAAACTCATTTGAACCATTGGTTTAACCAAAGGTTGTTTTTAGAACAATTATCTCAACGAGAAAACTTAAGAAGACTACTTATTAGTCATATATTTAAAAAATAATAATATTTACACAACTGCGTAAATTGTTTAAATAAAAACATATTTAAAAATTTATCTTAAAGGAAAAATTAGAGAACAAAAATATTTTTGTGGGAAACATTTAAATAAAATATTCTGAAAAAAAAAAAAAAAAGGAAACAAGGAAACAAGGAAACGATCAAATTCTTAAAAGAAAGCAACCAGTAGGTTAAGGTAACAAAGAGTAAAAACCTTTTGAAAAAAAAAAATTTAGACAATTTTTTAATAGGTATTAAAAAGTAAATATAGACTATCCATAAGTATTTTGACTAAATCTAAGAATTAAAGAGTAATTGGAGTTCCTTTCTTAGGACCCAAAAAGTTATTGTTTGGTTGAAATAATAAATAGTTGATTGAGATTTAAGTTTTGAGTACCCACTGGCTTAGGATTGACAAAGAAGCTTTAATTTTTAGGGAACATTGATGGGAACGTGTGTTGCTTTGTTAGCATGTTTTTGGTGCATTTTTCATGTTCCAACATTGCAAATATATTACAAGCAAAAACAAAATATTGGAAACATATATTTGTTATACATAATTGCACTTCTCAAACAGTACTTATGAGAGGAAAACCGCAAAAACGTACAACAAGAAAAAAAAATGTAGTATTTTTTCCAAATATTTTTGGAAAGTTTTTGCACAACTTTTAAGGCAAAATTTTTAAAAATACTCACAATATAGTTCCCAAAAACTTTCATTCACCAAAATAAAACCAGGTTAAAAATACTATCAAATGGGCTCTAGTTCAACTAACAAATAGACAACTATAAAAATTGATTTGTGAGTGAAGAAAGAATACATATGCACCATTCTAAACTATATATTAGGGTATCTTTACTAAACCATAAAGGAATATAAAGGAAAAGATAATGACATTGGAAAAGAAAGTAAAGTAATGGGAGTGAGAAGTAAAGTAATAGGAGTGAACATCATCTAGTGTTTACTTAGTTATTTGATGGTTAACGGAAACAATCTCATTTTTTCTAATGCTTACTTACTTAGAATAAGAATCTTTTCAATATAAAAAATTTTTTTTACATAACTAATAGCTATTAAATAATAATATTTGAATTTTGACATTTTAGTAAATATGGTATTCATTCCCTTTGATTAATAATTAATACTAAAGTGCATGACAAGATTGGTATTCTTTTTTCTCATTCTCTATATTGTGAGGCCCACGAAACTCTCATTACTAATTTTGTAAGTAAATACATTATTTAAAAGGAAAGAGAATAACTCATTAATTTTCTTTTTCTTTTGATGCATAGTAACTATACCCTTAAATTAATTAAAAGGAAGATCTATGTGGGTTAACTAGTTTAACAAAATATTTTTATAAGAAATTTTCAAAATTCAAGATGTTTCAAATCATTGAAAGTAAATTATGAAGTTGAGTTAAAGCAAGGTTGAAGTAAACACATTATCTAAAGAAAAAAGAAATCACTTCTTTCTCTTTCCTTTTCATTTTCTTTGATGTAATGTAAACATGCCTTAAATTAATTAAAAGGAAAATCTATGTGAGGTAACTAGGTAAAAACATATTTTCATAAGAAAAAATTTTAAATACAAGATGTTCCAAAATAACTGAAAATAAATTATGAAATTGAATTAAAGCAAGGTTGAAGTAACAAAAATACCAGATTTTCCAAAATATTTTCATAATAAAATTTCAAAATACAAGATTTTTCAAATAATAAAAGTAAACAATGAAGTCGAATTAAAGTAAGTTTGGCGTAACAAAAAGTTCAAACCTTTCCCTTTATATATATATATATATATATATAGATATATATATATAATATTTACCTATTTCATGTGGATAGTATACTATGGATCAAATAAAATTAGGCAAGTAGGACAAGATTTTCATCCTTATTCTACAAACGGTAGTTAGGTTAAAAGTTTACAAGGGACAACCTGGGTTGATCCCATCTGTGTTTGGAGACGTTACTGGAGCAATGATGGTGATGCCTTGAACAAGAATATTACTGGAAAAAATTCCACAAATTTTCAATATAATCATGGCCCATAGTTGTGCACTAAGTAACTACAAAATTTTGTAGAATCCATGATTATCTGCACTAGAAATATTTGTGAAATCCTAAGTAATTAGTGTAAGATCACCTGCTATAACTGGATGGACGTTCAAGATGGGGAATTCAAGAGAGTCAGATTTGAAATCTGAATATTATCTGAGAACATGATCTCAATCAGGTAGGGCCTGGTGTACTTGAGCTTGCCCTTATGGAATTGCTGCCACCAGAAAGAGCCCTGACCATCAATTGTGCATTTTTCCCTGAAATTCAAAATGGGGTTTCGTATTTTTTTCATAGGTCAATTCAAGCAGTTATTCATGTAACAAATATTGTTTTAGGAAAATTTAGGTAAGCCCTACTTAAGGTTTGATAAAAATACCCGTAACAATGACATCAGTGAGGTTTGTTCCGAATATGAGACTGGCAAACCTTCCGCCGGCAATCCCTTCCTCGGCCGTAGGACGGTAAAGGTTTGAGAGCGGGCCACTCATTATGTCCTAAACCAAATTAATTAACAAAAACATTGTTATTATTAACCAACATTATAGATGGTTGCGTATAGCATAAGTGATAGGACTTTAGAGTTAGGCACAAGTTCTTGTTTGGATACATTTTTGGATACGTTTGGGGGACAATTGATTGATATGCTCACCTACACAATCTCGCTCATAGAAACAGAGAGAAAACATTGACAATTGAGATAAAGAAATATGTATCAGACGAGGAAAATACATTGAGAGGCCAAGCCGAGACAGGAATGCATGTTCAACTTCATAGACTCCATGGCCTGAGATGGATTGTGGAGCTCCGAATACCCGAGTCATAGGCTCCGACGGAGGCCCAACACTTGGCCCAAATAGTATCCCGATTCCGAGGGCTTCCGCCCCAAATTCTTCTTGTCTCGCTCGCATCATGAGGCTCATGGTCCGCCGAAACATCTTCACCGCAAATCACCCATCTGACGGCTCTGAGACAACACTCTATGGTCTGACCCACTCGTCAAGATGGCTCTTGACGTGTCAGCAAACCCTGGCCCGATGCTTTTGTCCCAGACTCATCGGACGCTGATGACTCCGGGGCACTTCTTTGGCCGATGCATCAGAGAAGGTGGAGTTGCCTTCGACAAGCCCACGGCCGCGATGTGCTCTCACATCTCTGAGAATCAGGAGTTCAATATGGCGTTCAATGATGGATGGAATGCACGGCGAGGATCATTTTTGAAGGCGGACTTGTCGGAGTATGGAGATCACGGGTTCGTGTTTGGGGTCGTAATCGACGGGGTGGTGGGACCGGTGGGGCCA